>KK121865.1:208847-232729 GCA_000611955.2 Stegodyphus mimosarum
CTGAAAAATTTTAGGCAGCCCCTGAAGGAAGGAGATTGCCACCGGCCGAGGTACATTATCCAAGTATCGTTGGGCAGTCATAGTTCCCTGAATACGAACTAGAGGTTAGAGGGGACCTGGAATCGTAGGCAATAGCGCCCTAAGCCATTATGCCACGTTATGGCGGTGGGGCGTTACACAGTTACTGCCGGATTACATCTGTCTCCACGTCAACGCCACACACGTATGCCGCGACTGTCACTGGATAAACAGAAGTGTGACTCATATGAGAACACGACGTTTCGCCATTCTGTCATCCACATCGCTCCAGTCCCGCATCATTCTAAACGTTGGCGTCTATGCTGTGGGGTCAATGATAGTCTTCTTAACGGACGCCATGAGTGCAGGCCACGTTCAACCAATCGACAGGGAATGGTTCTCGCCGACATGGGAACATCCAGGGTATCTTGCATTGCGGGACCGCCACAGCTTGTCGGCGGATGCGTCGATCCATGCGTGCTGACGTCACTCTTGCTGCACCTGCACCCCTCCTTCTTTCCACATTTCCTTGTTCCAACCATGTTCGCTATAGACGATGCACCGTGCTCGCATCCATGTGGGTATCAGCTGCGATTTGACGTAAGGACCAACCCGCCCTTCTCAGTCCGATCACCATACCCCTCGTAAAATTGTCTGTCTGCTGGAAGTGCCTTCGTTGACGGCGGCCTGGCATTCTCTCCTATTACACGTATATTCCGGGACAAAAATCAACTTTTTTCGATAATTCGTCTGGCAGAAATAACGACACGCATATTGCCCATTCTGCACGTTCCTTCCCTTATATCTTACTTCACGTGCGTCGAAGAGCTGCGCATTTCACATCATTCGCATAATTCAGTGACGTGCATCTACTATAAGATTTGCTTAAATTTCTGACCACTTCTTCTTGGTGTTGCATTTTCAATGTCGAGCAGTGTATTTAGAACATTATAAAACAGATCATTAGTTAATGGCTCAACTAGAAAGTTTTGCAAATGAGTTGAAGTCTAGTTGAGATCAATATTCACTGAAGTAGTTCGATTGGATAGCTGCTTTAGCTCTTTGCGGTAAATCTCATCTAAATCTGACTGAGGCATAGTCATATGCAAATCAACTACTTCTGTTCTTAAGAATGAAGGTCCATTTCTCCAAAATTTAAGATGTTCAATTTGATCTGGGTTAAAAGCCTCTTGAAATCAAGTCAGCTGGGTTTTCTTCTGATTTCACATATCTCCATTGAAATTCGTTTGTAATTTGCTGCATTTTGGCAACTCGGTTAGCTATAAATGTCTTTAACACATGTGGAGAATTCTGAATCCATCCAAGGGTTACAGACGAGTCACACCACAAGTATATCTAGTCTAAATTCAATTTAAGTGCCTTTAGTACCTTATTCAATAACTGCGATAATAACACTGAACCACACAGTTCAAGTCTTGGGATAGAAACTGATTTTAACGGAGCGACTCTTGATTTACTACACAAAAGAACTACTGACCTGGAGCCCGTCTGCGATACACATTTCACATAACTGCATGCTCCATAAGCCAATTCTGATGCATCAGAAAATCCATGCAATTCAATTTTAGCAGTGTTGCTAGGCAACATTTTTCGATTAATAATTACAGCATTAATTTTAGGCATCGACGTGATGAAATTCTTCTACTCACGAGATTCCTTTTCGGGAAGCATATCATCTCAGCCAATTTCTAGAAACCAAAGCTTCTGCATAAAAATTTTGGCTTTCGTAATAACTGGTCCAATTAAACTGAGTGGATCAAATATTCGAGCAATATCTGATAAAATCCGTCTCTTAGTATAGTAATCATGCGGTTTTGTTGACCGCATGATTCAGACTCTTTCGCATTGAAAAGAGTCTGAATCTGGATTCGATAAAATACCTAACACCTTCGTTTCGTTTTTCACTTCATTGGAGAACGAATAATCTTTAGCCTTAGTATCAACATTAATCAGTAATTTCCTGTGATTAACGAACCATTTATCAAGCTTCATGCCTCTTCGACTTAAAAGATTCACTAACTGGTCTTGTAGTTCTTTAGCGTTATCTAAATCTTCTGCCCCTGATAGAATATCGTCCATATAAAAATCTTGAAGTATGACTGAAACAGCTAATGGAAATTCCCTTCCTTCATCTTCAGCGAATTGGCGTAGAACTCTAGCAGCAAGAAAAGGGGAACTAGTTGTGCCATATGTAACGGTATTTAGCTGATACGTCTTGATTTCTTCTTGGGAGTTTTTCTTTCAAAGAATTCGTTGAAATTTTCTCTGGCCTGGATCTATGAAAATTTGTCGATACACTTTTTCTATATCAGCAATGAATGCGAAAGTATGTTTCTTGAACCTTATCATGAAGGAAAACAAATCTTCCTGCATTATACCTCCATTCAATAACTGCTCATTTAAAGATGTACCAGTTGATGTCTTCGCAGAAGCGTCAAATACCACTCTCAGTTTTGTCGAACTTTTTGGACGATTCCATGATGCGGAATATAATATGATGGTTCCAAAGTTACACCTCGTGTTCTTCTTCCATATGACCTTAAGTTTCGTATTCCTTTAGAAAATCTTGATACAAGGATAGTAATGTTAGTTCCTTCAGCAGTTTGCTCCATAACGAATTTAATCTCCTTAATGCGGTATCCTTCGAATCTCCTAGACATAAATCTCTTTCACTCTTCATAGGCATCCGGACAACATACCTTCCAGTTTCATCTCTAGAATGTGTTCTTAAGAAATGATTTTCGCATAATAATTCTTCGGGACCCTTCACCAGGTTTATCTCCATCTATCCTTTCAATTTCCCAAAAATTCTTTAAGCTTTGATTCAAATCGTCTAATTCTTTGATTAACCCACAATATGGTGAATCTTCTTCTTTCAATTTTTCCTCTGATAATATAGCCAAATACTGAATTTTGAAGCAAAAGTCCAAAGTTTTCCAGCGCAATGTTTTTGCATTTTAATAAATCAAAAAAGTCTTCAGCTCTTACAGGCAGATAAATCTCTCGGGGCCCGTAAAATTCAGGATCAGCAAGTTGAACAGAATTCAAATTTCCTAAGGATCTAATATCCAATTTCTGAGTTGGAGTAATATTAATTATATTAGGCACTATTAAAAATGCTAAGTCTCTATAATATTCTTCTTTATTAAGGATAGTGGTATTACGTTTTTGTTTTGTTTTGAAGGTTCTACTATTTGAGCAGTTAATTTTCTCATGATCTTAAGCGAAGTCAATTGAACATTCTACACTCGTGAAGTTACATATCGAACCGCTATCAATGATTGCTCAGTAAGGGCAAAGTTCACTGTCTGTGTTTCGTAAGTAAATTAAGCTGTCGCCAGCAAAACAGTTTCGAAATTCTTTCGGACGTAGGAGGCGGTGAGCGAGGGCAACTGAGAAGCTACTTCCAGTTGGGGGGATCTGGTGAGGTGAAATTCTTCTTAATTTCTTTTTGCGCTTCTACGGCAGATGTTTTCCGCTGAGGAAAATGCAACAGGCTTTGATGACGCGAATTGCATAAACTACACGAACTGTTTGATTTACATTCTGTCACTTTATGCGATGGTTTAAGGTAATTAATAAAGATCAAATTTTTTTACTGTCTCAAAACGCTTTTTCACTGCTAAATTTTTAAATTCATCACACATATAAATTTGATGCGTCGATTTACATAATTTATAATTATTGGTCGAAGTTCGTTTTGAATTAACCAGAAATCCCTTTGCCTTGACATTTGGAGTGAGAGACCTGGAATTTAAATTGGTAATTTTATTTGTGTTTTCGAGAACCTGACATCTTTTCTCAAGAAATGCGATATAGTCTGCCCAGTTAGGAGGTTCAGTAGTGTTCAAACTCATTTCGAATAACTTACGAGTTTCCTTATCTAATTTAGGGAGAATTAAATTTATGAGATCAGAAAATGTATCCCTTTCAATGCTCCAGTGTTTAAGAGCTCTAATATTTCGAGAAACATTATCTAGTAATTTTCTGAGCTCAACCGGCGATTCATGATTTATATTTTCCATGTTTATAATGAAATTAATATGTCTGTCAACAATTAAGCGTTTATTTTCAAAGCGAAGTTCTAATGCTTTATATAATGATTGAAAGGATTTGTCTTCTGTTTCAATCTGTTTTGCTACTCATCATAGCGAAGATTTCAAGTAATAAAGCTTTTCAACTTTCGATAAGTGAGAACTGTTAGAAATTATGCTATTAAACTGAATTTTAAAATTATTCCAATCCTCATGTTGGCCATAAAATGTTGGCAAAGGTATATCCAGTAATTTAACTCTACTTCCAGCATCCTTAATTGTTGAATAATTCTAACTTTCGATTACTGGTTGTTGTCTTACAGAAGTTCTTAACAGTCTATGCGCTCGCGTTTTCAAAAGAATTATTCTTTCTTTATACTGTTCTGTTGTATTAATTTCATCTTCTAAATCGTCGATGCAATATTTGTTTTTCTATTTCGCTATGTACTAAATATAAGGCCTGTTTTTAACCACTAACTGAGCAACTAATTCTTCAATAACTTCACTGTTTGGATTTGAATTTTCAGTTTCGATTTGGAGTTTATCCAATAACTTCGTAGTAATAGTTCGCAAAGATGCTCTTTTTTTCTTTGTTTTCTCTATTTCCGTATTGAATAGTGAAATAAAACAATTTTTCAGACAGTTCGAAATTTAAGCGATATAAACTAAACAAATTCAATAATTTGAAGCTTAAATTATACAGTTCTTAACTGAAAATAGTGAAATCAAAGTTCACTTACCCATTTCCTTCAGGTATCGACAAAGTGATCACTGTACAATCATATCCAACGAGACAAAGAATCCTTAACAAAACGAAATTACACCAGATCTTAACGAGCCAATTTCAAGCTCCGGCTCGACTCACCAAAAAATGTTTATGCATCTAAAGTGGAATGTATAAGGCGATAATGTCTTTTAGTTGTTTTATTAAAACTCAACAATAACATGTACGATACATTACTTAGAACCGAAGTTCTCGACAATTGACACCGACCCGACTTGGTGCCTGCAGATGAACGAACTAACAATTTTCCCGCCTGGTTGGCGGCGTTCAAATTTAAAGTGCAAGATCGCCAAGTTTGGCGCAATTACAATTAAAGGCAGCAACAGTGTCTTAAAAGCTCATCGCGTTATATCTGAAACAAACGATATTTTGAACAAATTACGTGCGCTAGTGCAGATTGTGGTGAACAATGAGGCTTCTACAGTATAATACCTTATCATAAAACTGCTAGAAATTTTGTAAACAAATCGGTCATTGGGCAAAATGACCGATTTTAAGCAGATCTTTTATAAGCCCCTCTAAGCGTAAAGATGTCCTTAAGCTTATAATGCCACTTATAAAAGCATCCTTCATAAAGGTAAGTTGGATTTTCGATTGCTGCTCTGATTATAAAAGCAAATGAAAATTCTTTTAGTATATCTCATAATCCTTTCTTCTTCCGCACTAGTTGAAATATTGTTAAAAGGAAATATTTTGGGTACTTGCCTATTATTCTGTTCTACAGTAAAAAACTTCCTACCATCGAAACATGAAAGCTGGAGGAGATCAACAAAAGTTGCGCCTAACGTTCCTATAGAATTCTAAAGGAACATACGGCTCTTTTTTTAGTAAACAATCCGTATTCGCCTTTCATTGTTTCAGAGTTTCGTAGAAAGGCTTTCTTCAGTTTCTACTATTTTGTTAGACATTTCGATTTTACAGAAAACTCTGTTTAGAACGATATGGGTACAAACGTCCCGTATGTAATTGTTCCAAACTATTAATGTTTTGTCGGCCATATTCAGCTGACCATATCCTCTCCATTAATACAAACATATTTTTATGTTAGGATCCAATTATGCTGAAAATAACCCATTTCATGCTGTTTTGAGAAGATAGGTCCCAAATTTTAATCACTTATTTTTTCAAAATGCAAGAAAAAACACAGCAATAACAATTAATTATATCATTGTTCATAGAAGGGAAAAGTGTCTTACTGAGAATCAGTCGAGGTTACTTCAAACAAAAGCGCAGATGTTATGAGTGTATAATTACGTTTTACGTATCTGCGCATCGATAATTGGCGCTAAATCGTTCTGTTTGGCAACAGATTCGTGGTTGACGGGATAATTAATACATGAGAACCAAATATTCAATCGTTTTTAATGCAAAGTAATGTGGATAGAAACCTGCTGTTCAACCTATTTCTGTGCAACACTTCTGTGAGAAAAGATGCGTTTCGCGTTTCGTATTCGTAAATGTGACATCATATTCACAGTATCAATTTAGAAGTCAAATAACAAAAATCAGCGTTATATTTGCAAATTTTCGCAGGACTAATTTCGATGGTTTTACCGAACCATCCTCCTCAGCTGCGAAAGTGCAAGTGAACGAGATAAGATAAGAATTGGCTGGACAATCTGTCCTTATCTTGCTCATTTGGACTTTGGCAGCTAAGGATGATGGTTCGGTAAAACCATCGAAACTAATCCTGCGAAAATTTGCAAATATAACGCTAATTTTTGTTATCCGGCGTGTTATTTTACTTTAATATTCACAGCTGTTCGGATCAAGGGAGAAATAACGGATATTTGTGTCCTAAGGTTTCCTATGTAATATGCGAAATAATTACCATAAATTTGAATAAATTGAAATAACTTTGCACATTAGAAAAATGCATAAACATTACTGTGAAAATGAAGAGCTCAAAATTTAATGATTTAATGATTTTTAACAAGAATTTAATCATTTCTAACAAGAAGCGACATAGATGTCATAAGTAGTTAAGAGCGGAGTCAAACCCTCTAATATTTGTTTCTTTGAACAGAAACATAGGGCTTTCCTGTACATTTACACAAAAACACAAACTATTTTTTTGGTATTTCTCGAGATAATGACTTTTGTCACTGACTTTCCTTGACATCCAGTGTACCTTTTAATGTATATCGCCGTAGCTGTGTCAGAAAGGTGATGTATCGCAGGAAAAAATAAAAGAAGAGTTATTCGTTTACGTTCTTCGGGCCTTGGAAAAATATACATTCATCGACGGTATATCAACTGATGTAAGCCAACTGTCTGGGAGCAGTTTGAAAAGCCGAGAAAGTTGGTATATGTTGAGTAGGTCTGTTGTTTGTAAAGAGAAAGTTTTCTGCGAAAATAATTTTCTGTTCTTTTGATATAATGTCAGAGAAAGGAAATTTTTAACGGGATTAAAGAAAGTAACGTAGCTTATGGTAAAAAGTAAAGAAATTTATTTCAGAAACGTATTCATTTCTTCAACAATTTAGCAAAATATATTTAAGGAACAATAAAGCTATTACCATATTTACACATGAATTCCCCCTCCTCCCCCCGAGCTTTTTAGTGCCAGGTTCTGAAAAATTCTAAAAGTATTCCCATAATTTTCCCCTTCCTCAATGCTTTTAGTTACTCTAAACTTTAAAACAGACTCGTCCATGTTGTGATTATTTTCGTCTTACTAATAAAGATAAACCCTCACAAACTGCCTGCGAAGGTCAAGCCTTTCCTTTCCTATTGTAGAACTTAATGCTAGCTTAATACAACAACCGATCCCTAATAGCGAAGTGCGCACAAACCCAACATTCACCTACAATTTCCCGAGCTGTCTGCACATTTACCTTCTCTAATTATTTATGGATAATATGAGGTCTGAGAAGCAGCAGAGACAACAATAAAAACAGGCGAAATTCAAGTTATAGGAAAGTATAGATGAAAATATCTCACTACAGTTGTTATGATTTTATTACGGAATATTCTTAATGGAATCTAGTTTTCTTTTTAATTTAATTAGTGTAGTACTTATCTGCAGTTTATCCACTGCTTATTTAGTGTAGTACTTATCTGCAGTTTATCCATGAATAGGTTTCTTTATGCTATTACTCTAATCTCGTCCTTCGGAAATTAAAGGATATTGTTCGGAGAACAGCCTTGACGCCAAAAAGGGAGAAACAGCTTATTGTGGTATGGAAGGCAATCATTGTCATTCGATGACGTACTTCCTCTAGGCAGACAGCCGTAATACTTTTCCCTTGCTAAGGGATTATCTGTTGTATTACTTATTATCTGTAGTATTTATTATTAGTATTTGTCACTCTAGTATTTATTATTGTAGTATTTATTACTTTATTATTTATTTTTGTAGTATTTATTATTGTAGTATTTATTCTGTAGTATTTGATTATCTGTAGTATTTACTTCCGTTGGCATAATGAAATGTCGCTCATACCCTTAAAGAAGCCAAGTTGGCGCAATCAAGACTGTTCTCCGAACAATATCGAAATTAAATCATTCTGCAACCCCATGCCTCAATGAATGAGCCACATAGCGGCCGCCGGGGAAAACACCGGCCTAAAGGACATTAGCTTTCAGTCGACGTGCTGGAATCTAAGAGTAAACATGGTGTTCTGTCCCGAGATTTATTGTGTACCTTAAATGTGTAATAATGATTTCCGTAAGTGTAATGTTTTATTTTCTTTTTTAATTGTATTTCCTTAATTAAAGGTAATTAAAAGCCCAGATTAATCTTTTGTTTATGGTAATTTGGTTTTAATTCGCTAAAAATGCAGGAAAAATATACTCCTCATCCTCAAAAATCTCCTCAGAATCGATAATTTATTCAAATTTTAAGCTAAACAAAGGTTGCTTTTTTACATGATTTTAATTGGTTGACTGAAATAGAAAACAAGTTGTTTGGCGACTTAATATCTTAATTGGCGATTCTTTTCAGACCCTTGGCAATAACTACAATCTATTTTCATCTTATTTGGCAATTTTACTTCAGTTAAAAAAATTATTCGATAGTACTTTGATGATTACAATAGAAGAGAAACACGCCAATGTGACAATCAAATTCGCTGAAACAACCTCGTAAATGTACGCCAAATACAAGGTTGTTTCAGCGAATTTGATTACTTTAATGATGTTAACCAAATTATTTTTTGATCCTAATAAGCGATGTTTCTATGTTTTCATATACACATAGGCAAGACTTACAAGATCCAGATAACAAGATTGTAACAAGATCCAGATCATAGCTTTCCCCATAATCGCATTAAGTGCCGCCTGTTGTATATTGAATCTATCAAATATTTCCTCGGAGAAGAAAAGAAGAAAATTCATGTGTCTCCTAGTCGGGTTTTAGACCCGCGGCTCTCTATGAACTACTTACATCACAATAAGTACACGTAAGGGACTATTAAAATTTTCGTTTTTACGTATCTTATTTAAACAACGGTTACAACCCGAAAATGTATTTGCTCACATAAAGAATATACAAAGCATACATTCTTCTGTAAAATTAAATTGTGAAATAAGTTTTATATGCTTTAACACGCAATTTGCTTCTACTTAAATGAAATTAATGTTTACTGATATTGGCTTTAAAATTAAGCATACACACGTAGACCTAAAGTTAAACATCTGTTTCTATTTTTACCGTAGTTAAGTTAAACAAAGAAGTTATTTCTATTCGCGTAAAGCAGCGTGAATAACCCATTTACGTATAATTAAAATTAAACCGAGTAAAACGTTAAGTTATTTTTAATAACACTTTAGTGACTACGCTATTTTTAACAAGAACAGCATGCTAGCTAACTATGGTCATTGGACATACAGTTTTCGAATATTGCAGAGAAATTTACATGTTAGATACAGTCACCTAAATTAATCATTAATTTATTTATTTCATCTACATTAATGAATAATTGCCGTATTTCCTTTGCATTTTCTAGGTTAATAGTTTTTTTGTCCAAAAATCGAGAGAACATTATACAAATTATTTAATTTCCGAAAAACGCGGTTACAGTAAGAACATAACAAATAAGAGGTAGTTATGGATAAACTACAGGTACCTATCGCAATGTTATTAAAAAAAGTACCTATATTTCAATTAACGTTACAGTATCTAATAAGATATCTTCTTTTCTGCCTTCCTTGTAACTCGCCCATTCTTATTGTTGTCTCTGCTACTCTTTCAACCTTATATCAACCATTAATAATTAGTTAGAGAAGCTGAATATGCAGCCGACTCGGCGAAATCGTAGACTAAATGCCATTTCGAAGTGCAAGGAAGAGACATCTGTTTTATTGAAGTCAGAACGCTTATCTTCAGTTTCCGTCCTAAAAGTGGCTTGTTTAGCACACACTGAATCGAAAAGAATTACATTACTTTGATAATTTAACTAATTGTAATTTATTCAGAAAGATATTATTTCCTCTGAAAGCAAGCTACTGGCAAATTTCAAAGAAGATTTTAACGTTTGCTTCCAGAGCACTGAAAATTTGAACGTGATCCATAGAATCATTGACATCATATCGGGTCTTGATAATATGATGAAGACTTGATTGTACTGATGGAGTGCAAGCCTTATTGAAAATACATGGTTACGCTAAAATTTGGAATTTGGATCCATCCGAGAGAAATTTCATTAAATAAAAGTTGTTACGAAGCAACATCATTAACGTTTACATAGTAGAAGAAGCATTTTAGTTAAGTTAATTATTTATTATGGAAGAAAAGGAAATAGGCTAGATATTTTCTAAAAGAGTGATTTAAGAATTAATTTCGGCAATTTTAATTTATGTAATTTATGCAAATTTTAAGACAATAATACATAAAGCGCAGACACGAGAGTCATTAAAATCAAATTATTGTGCAGTTAGAATCTGTGATTTTGGATCCCTCTTGATAATTTGCATATATTTGTAAAATTAGAAGTATGAGAAAAATGAAAATAATAATAACAATAATAATAACAATAAAACATATGTCTAGTAATCTGTTTTTTTTTTCAAATCTACTTTTCGTATTTATGAGTTAATATAATTAATATTTTTATGTTACTCATGTGCAATTAATTGTATTATGATCCTGCTGTATTCCGTATATTATACAGAAAAGTACAAGAAGTTCGATGAAGGGCGCCATTCTTTTAAAAGAGATCGATGCAAGAAAACGTTTGGAAATTCATGTTTTAGAACAAAATATCTGATGTATTTATCGCACGGAACTACATTATATTTTCACACGGGTTTCACAGGCAGCTGAAAGAATTTTCGAAGAAAGCTATTTTCTCATGCTCTTTTTGCTTCAGTCATATTATGGTTTGGTGGGTCACAATTTTTTTTTGCCCTATTCGCCGCTGCCAGTCGATTCTTCCCTCCCCTCCTGTCCTTTCAAAAATTTGAAAAATACATACACATTTATTTAAATTCAGAATTAAATAAGAAAAAGTATAGAAAATGTTGGATAAAGTATGAATAAAAGCAGTTTTTTTATATTCATAAAATAAAGCTAAGTCTTCAACCAGAAAATAAAATTCTTATCATATTCCCTTCCCTCCCCCCATGAAACTGTGAAATCTCCCCTAAGGTCGAATTGCTTCCCTGTTTGAGAATTCTGTGATGGTTGAATTTCAGCAACGCTTATTCATAACGATAAAAAGCATTTCCCATGTTTCTTTTTCAAGAGAGGGGGAGGGAGAAACACTAATACTTGTCGAAAATTCTAATTCGGTCTTGCACTTTGAAATTTCTTACGAGATTTTAATCTAAGAAATTTGAGACATATAAATTAAATACTTCTCTTGTGGACTTTAATAAATCCGAAAACTCATTACTTCTTGCGTAGAACAAAATGGAATAAATAAATTCGTAATTGTAAAAAATCAACTACGGAAAATTTTATAGCTCGGTTGTTTTCCTTTTAAACCAAAGTTCTTCCCTTGAAGTAGCCTAAGTTCCCATGTCTTTTTTGTCACGAAAATAAATTATTAACGAGTCAGGGAAAGAAGTCATACCATGTTCCTGGTTTTGCTAATAATTTAGCAACGGACTTGCGCAGTAGCGAGAAGGATTAAGCTAAAAGACATGAGCACTTAAGGAGTGAGCAGTGAAAAGGGAAACCGATGCTGCCACCTGCCGTTAATTATGCAAGACATATTATCAAGAGAATATGCAATCACGTATAGGAAGAATCTATCTCCGAGATTGTACTTATAAATTATATAATTATAAGGCACTGTACATAAAGCACTAAAACGGTATTTTCTCAGTATATATATTTTTACTACACAGATGGTGCCGATTGCGATTAATGTTACCATTAGGATATTGTTATCGAATTGCTCCCGCCTGTTAGTATACGAAAACATCGAAACTACATCGCTTATTGGGATCAACAATTCGGTTAATGTTATTAAAATGCTGCAGTGAAAATTATGCTCTCAATCAAATAAAAAATAAAATCGCTGAATAAGGCCGAAATATTACAAGAAATTCTTAGCGTACAGAGCCATTGCTGAGTAAGGAATTAAATCCCCAAGAATTTTGATTTTGATCAAGTCTTTAAGTTAATAAAGAGATGTTTCAAACATGATAATCCCTTTATAATTATTGAAATAAAGAAAGCTGAATAACTAAAAACGTCTTCAATTAACACGAATTTCTGAGGAATTTAACGCTTGAATGAATATTGATGAAAAAACTCAAGTTGTAGCATCAATGATAGAAGAAGATACTCAGTCTTTCCAAAACTGTTATGAATATGAACAGTTCCTAAATGAACATTTGTATAATGATTCCAGATAATCAACTGTTAATGACTTTTTCCTAATTAATCGAACGTGAAGGAAAGTATTATTTATGAATTCCTACTTATATTCAATTGAATTCCATTAATAGTTTGATGAGTACTTTTCCCATCGATTAATGTTACCAAAATAGTCATGGACAAAAGTGATTACAATAAGCGGCGCTCACTCTGAAATGAAAGGAAAGGAGCATCTAGCCCGCCTGACATCTATCTGTCCTATGACATCCAATTGGCTGTCCCAAGTCAAACAAAAAAACAAGTGCATAGATAACGTTCAAATTATCTTACACACACTTAGACGGTTATTCCCACCTACAGTTTTTTTGAGTTTATATTTCCATCAGTCTCCCAAAACTTTCTTGATATTCAATAATCCTTAAAAACATGTTCAGCATTGAAAACTGCATTTTGCATAAAATTTTCAAGTGTATCGTTAATTAATGGACAAACGCAGTACTGTCCATTGCCAATGACTTTACAGTCGCTGCAGTCAGAGTCTTGGAGCTAGTATTTCTATTAATACGAAGGAAATCTGCCGTGAACCACTAAAATCTGATTGCAATCAAAATCATGACATTACTGTGTGCGTACGGGTTTGTAATGGATTGAATGCACACGTCCTATCAAAGTCAATAAAAATTTATTCTTATCACAAGAAAGATAACAAAAACGCTGTATTTTCCCTAGAAGATATTCGTACAGTATCACAATATCACACAGTAGTTAAACTACTAAAACATTAAATAGAACACAATTCAAAGCGCAGAGAAAGCTAACTGATTTTTTTGCTTCTTAATGTTCGGTGGGTACTGAACTGCGATACCCGGAGGAAGAATTCGACGAGTTTCTTCGATACTGAATTTAAACACCTATCTGATCTCCCAGTCCTGTAAAACATTTTCAAATTCTCTAAATATGTTTTAGATTTTCTTAAGAGAAGCACCTTTAATCAAGAAGGGCTTAGTGCTTTTGCGTTTCGTCACGCATAAGTCACATAATCACATAATCCTGAGGGTAATTCTAGATGAGGGCTTCCCCATGCAGCTGATATTGACCCCTGCAGGTCGATGGAACTTTAAAGGGGTCTACGATTATCAAGGGAACTACAGCTAAATGAACACCGGGAACTGATCGGATCAAGATACCACTGATTACAAAAATGTTTTAATTAATTATTTGTTAATATAAAGCATTATCATGCAAATAAATCCAGTCTTATTTAAAATAAAATGCCTTAGCGAAGTTTGGGAATTTTAAAGTCATACCAGAGAAGTATCTAAAGATGAATGTTGTTACCGATTAACATTATTGTTTACAGATTAGCAGTAGACAGATTTAAAAAACACCGCGAGTAGATCGAGTCCAAAAATGAGTTCTATTAAAAATTTGTCTATGATTCCGCAACGTTTTTCAATTTATTTATACTTTTCATGCTACAGTTTTTTTCACTGCTTATTCAGCCTGTAGGAAATGGTCTGATAAAGACACATATTACTTTAATTGCTTTTCTGAGGTTGTCAGTTTTAGCCCAAAAAGGGCAATTTGAACAGAAGGGCTACTGATTTTGTTTCGGCATTTTGCGTCGTCCACTATAAAATTGCGTTTCACTTTTCAAATTGTTGCCACCAAATATCAGAGACCTGAATTATATTTGAAGAAATTATATAATGAAGAATCTGCATGAATGAATGTATGTTTCTGGCATTGTAAAAAAACAACGGTACCCAGAGACATCAAATTTTGGATAACGTAGTCCTCCACTCGAATATGAGCCAAATTTGAAATTGGTTTTATTATCTATTTCATATTTTGTAAAACTTTAACGAAGTTTTGACGGACAACCTCAACGATTTCAAAGCGAGCAATGGCAGTACAACGATAAAAAAAAAAAAAAAAAAAACACATTTATACCTCCAGCACGCGAGACTGTGCATCGGAAATTCTAAAGGTATGTTCCTTTTAAATTATTTTACAATATTGCTGTTGAATTGAATATTATGGTTTAATTGCGAAGAACATGATATTTGATAAATGAAAGTAACACAGAAAACGTTAAAAAAAGCCCCTTTGAGCGTAATATAAAATCTGTAAACTTTAAGATTTTCTTCTAAGGTTGTTTTTAGGTTTTAATTTGTTTCCTCAAAAATATGCTATTTTATTTGTTTACTCTAGCATTACACCAACTCCCTGATAACAATGCAGTGAAAGAGCTAAATACCAATTTTCATTTTTGGTTTTGGCATATTTTGCCCCTATTTATTGAAGTTTTCCACTGTGGTTCTGTTTTTTTTTTATGTGGTTTATTCTTTCAAATTGAATATGGAGTGAAATTGAAATGTATCTTTTATTTTATTTTGCATTACATATGCATAGATAAAAATATAAATAACAAATTTTAAATTCATATTCCATTAAAACAGCAAAGCAGATCAAATAGGGACAGGAATTGCGTCCGTACGAGATGTATCCGTATTTAATTACATTTACCGTGTGAAACGTTAGAACAACCCAAAACAAATATTTGTTCATTTTTGTCACCTATCGTTCACTGAAATGGAATACATTTGGTTCATTTTCTTAGAATACCATCCAGCGACGACAACAAAAATAATTTGCAGGTAGCTAACTTTAGATTTTGGACAGAAAATAAACATAAATTTGACTTTTTTCCCTTTTGGATATCTTTATTATTGTTTATGTATGTTTCGATTAAGTATTTCCCTAAAAAATTAAATTTGTCTAAAATATTTTATATTTTGTAAGTAGGATTTTTTTTTATTTTCTAAAAAAGAAGAAAAATAAACAAAACTAACAGTCTAACTGCCAGCTGTTTTCAGATTGTACATTCGGCTTGCATACAATTTAAGTTTGATACCACCGCTATAGTAGGCCATACAGACGTAATATGAGCCAAAAAGGAGCATTTGGAAATTTTGCTCTATTTACCTGAAACGTGTCAGTTGTTTTCTATGTTCATCGTAAAATTGGCCGCGTTTCCTTATCGGAAAAATACAGTAAAAGTAAATTACACCTATAATTTTCTTCCGTCTTAAAAAAGAATTTTCTAAGCTTATTCTCCCCTAAAAACAGTATTCTTTTGTCGAAACAAGCATGGTATCCTTTACTTCGTGTTCTATTTTTGTTTTGAGTTTCATGGAATTGTATTTCAATTTATTCTCTGTTCTTATTGCTTTTGAGAGTTGCAAAAATGGAAGAGCTAGAATTTTTCATACACTGACTTCTTCGAAAACTCTAAAACCCGAAGTTATTTTATGCAGTCATATATCCTCAAAATGCACTCCACTAATCGTTGTACGTAATTTTATTTTCAAAAGTGTCACAAAATTTCTCTTAGGAAAGAATATTAAATATGACAGGAAAAAAATATGCATTTACCAAAGAAATCATGACATCTTATATACTGCAGTTTCTTTATTTTATTTACGATTTCCTTACTTTTTAAAAATGTTCACAAGTTTTTATATTTTATTAGAGAATTAGAACTGTTAGCTTTAGAAATCGCTTGTACGACGCAAGACGGATATGAGCTTTTAGGCAGAAATAATGTTTGAGCATTACCTTGCAATTGATTGAGCATTACTTCATAAAGCATTACTTCATACAGATTCTTAACAGAAAAGTTATGCTGTTGTTGTGATTTGTCTCACACGTCTGACAATAACATCAGAACAGACCACGAAATTTATCTTGATAAGGAACGGAAGATTGGCCCTGTCGTTGACAACAGCCTGCAGCAGGTGACAGTATGACTTTTGCTCAGTTCCTCTTCCAATGTTGATGGAGGACACCCCTGGGGAACGGCTCCGAGGATTTCCCAGCTCTCTTTGCCTACTACCAAACTCTCGAGAGGACTTTCGGCTCGCGTCAAACTGAGAGTGCCCCCCATGACGCACAGACCCTATACATTTATAAACATTGATACCTAACGCTGATTTTTGTTGTTTGACTTTAAAATTAATACTTGTTCGGCGTGTTATTCTATCTTAATTACAGCACAAAGTGTTTAACTGTTGTACAGCAAATATTGACCGAGATATTTTGTATTAAAGTGGCGGATCATATTTAGGGATTGAAACGATATGTTTACATGTGTACTTAAAATAAAATATCAGTTAAAGAAAAAGTTTCAGATCGTAAGAGATTAAGAGACGAGTATTTCTATGTAGATTATTATGAGAACTATTGATCAATGTACTTTTTTTTTCCAAATTGCGATTTTATTTACATAATTTTATAGAATTTGCTCTAGAAGCACTGGCAGGCTTCTGTACTGGTAAGCAGTCAGCTCTTAATATTATTTGCGGTAATTAAAAGTGAAAAATTTTTGTACTTTAATGAAATTTTTGGAGATTACCAGATTACGATTCTAAAGTAATAAAAATTCATGATAATATTAATAACGTACTTTTAACTCTGGAATCATACCTGGAATCTCTGGAAATATATATATATATGTACACTCAACTGATTAAATTAGATATTTTTTTTTTACTTAAAATGCCTAATACTTGCGTTAAAGAAAATAACACTTTATTTATAAGAACATTTGGAAAGAAAGGAAATTAGGAAACTTAATAAAATGCTTAAATGCTAGTGTAGAAAAAAATTTTATTGGTATTGTCTATAGCAAGTAAAAAATGTTTAATTATAAGAAAATTTTAAAAAATGCTATAAAATGAAAATGTTAGAGAAATTAATCAAATATTCCCGTTAAACAGAAATTAATTGAGTTTTCAAGGGGAAAAAATTCCGTTCAGTTAACTATAAATTAATAGAAGCGAATAATGCTTGGAAATTGAATCATAATTTTGACTTTGGGAGTCTGCAAAAATTATTCAAAAAGCTTTTCTGTTGATGAATTGCCTTTCCTTGAAACTTTTCTTATTTAGAAAGATTTGTCTTATTTAGTTAATCAGTTTAAGTCCAATCCGGGCCTTCCTAATGCTTTTAAAATTCTATTAAATTAAATTTCCTGTTTCCTTACTATTTTTGCCGACAGATGTCTCGACCTTCTCGTTCGCTTTACTACCGTAAGGTATAAATGACCGAATTCTTTGCTCTTGTTGAAGAAAGTCCTGTAACTGTTCGTCCTCGAAACAGACTGAATTCTTGACTAAATCTATGGCAAACACAGAGTTGTTGCTTTGCAAATTTTATGCTAAATGTACTTAATCTTTCCTGTAACTTCGTTATCTAATATAATTATCAGTTCTTCTTAACACTGAAAATGATCGTTCTGCTGATGCAACTGAATCTGGTACTGATGAAATAAATGAAGGTAATTTATAAATTTCATTCATAGTTTTATTAAAACTGTTGATATTCATATACAGTACTAATTCATATACAGGTATGTTTTCAGACACTGCAGAAGAATATAAAGCAATCAGCTCATTATTAAGCTTTATAAAATTAAAGTTTTTAATGGCACTTAATTTATTTAATGAATTTCAGAAAGATTAGACTTCTAACCACTTTATTCCACGTACTATATTAACACCTTCTAACCTTCTTTATTTCACGTTCTATATTAACACAGTTCTTTGAGCAAAAATTCCATCTTGAAGATGCAGTTTCAGGTAAAGTTTTTTCTATGAATTGTTTTAGTGCATCATTTCTCTTTGTAGGTGAGGAAAAAAATGCAGACATATCGATTAAACTTTAAAAAACATGCGGCACTTTCTAATGGGGCATGAATATTGTTGTAAATCCAAATTTAAAACATAGCTGTAACAATGCATGAAAATGACTTGCGGATATTTTTAGCACTTCTTTGTGTAGTCTAGTTACTTGCTGTGGTATAACTGCTGCTTCTTCGTATGTTTGTCTAATAAATTTTGATTCAAAATTAATTTCTCTTGCAATTTTGAAAACATATTCATGTAATACTTTAAGCTTCTTTATGAAACTTTGCAGATATTTGCTTCTGTTGTTTTAAATGGAGATCTTTTCTGTAGTCCATAACGACCATGTATTGAGTTGGATATTGACAATATATTAAAGTTACTAAATCCATCCCTAGTCCCAACACCTGTTTGTCAACACTCAACAGCAGACAATGCCAGAAGAGCAATCTTTAATTCTACAGCCAGCTAATCAGCTATTATTCTTGTACTGAGCTTCTTGCAAATGCCTTACAAACTCCTGTATTTTATCCTTATGTTTTCATGATAAATTGGTTAAAGATGGGCAAGGTCTATCGCTTTTGATTA
The DNA here is from genome assembly GCA_000611955.2 of Stegodyphus mimosarum. Taxonomy (NCBI): domain Eukaryota; kingdom Metazoa; phylum Arthropoda; class Arachnida; order Araneae; family Eresidae; genus Stegodyphus; species Stegodyphus mimosarum. The sequence goes on from KK121865.1 coordinate 227,748, forward strand.
TTTCGTTTTTCTCAAAACAAAGGCTCAATAATTTTCGAATTCAATCACCTTCCGTTCTATTTTTAGCTATTCTTGAAATGATTTTAGAAAACATTAACTATTACAACTTTAAAACATTTATTTGTAGAAATTCCAAGAAGCCTGAAAATAAAAATTAACGAGATGTAAGTCAAATATTCATTATACAGTGATAATAAACTTTTAAGTAAAAAATTATGACCGGCGTACCTAAAACTTAACGATTAATTACACCTAAGCTAACGAAATGGTAATCATTCTCTTCTCTGTAGCTGCGGAGTTACCGCATGTATGCAAGTCAAAATTTGTGGCTTCTGATTGAGAAAGTGTTAAAAACTTTTTTTTTCTGCCATAACTTGTAAGATTGATTCGCCCATGCAAAGCAGCCCGTGGTAAAATTTTAAGAAGCTGACGCTGTCTAGTCAACAACATGCAAAGTCTACTGGAAAGAAGGAACGGTTGCCGCATAAAAGTATTTGTCATCTGTAAATTATTTGCTCATTGATACGAGGAATTTGCTTATTTCATCTTTAGCCTAATTTATATATATCTATTTTATTATCATGTTTTTCATCTTTAGCCAAAGTTATTTTGTCACTACCAAACAAGTGAAAAGAAACGAATAGAACCCATTCTTAACATAACAATTACTGACCGGCTATTTTCTTGAATTGCGTATTTTGCCTCCAATTTTTGGAAACGATGTTCTCCCCAGTTTTATAGTATAATACATTGTCATATTGAAAATTGAAAGATACAGTGATTTAGCCTTAAATTAAATGCTTAATTAATACAACGCAAACCCAGAAATAAAAAAATCGACTCTAGCGTACTAAAAAACAATACAAAATTACTCTAAATTCAATGGTAAATAATGATTATTCTCTCCTTGTAGCTATGACGTGACAGCATGCTTATAGCTCGAAATTTGTCCAATCTCGCAACTGTGGGAGGAAAGGAGATGAAGGGAGACATTCGCTTTGGCTGTTGTAAATATTTCGTCATCTGAATGCCGATACTCTTCAGTATACACAATCCTTTTACGAGAAGAAAGATATAAGAAATGACAGCGTGCAACTAGTTTCGTTTTGAATATCTGATTCTAAAATCAATGACTCACTGTATAGCAATCGAATAAGGATTTGATTATATGATGGAGTTAAACAATACGTATTTTTTTATCTCCATTTTAAATTTAAAGTCATGCATCGCACGCATGGTATGCCCTAAGGCGACGCCCCTGTATATACAGATACTTAAGTTCCGAATTTAGTGCCAAATAAATGTAGAATTTCTATAGGATAAAATTAAACAGTTTTTTCCTTCCCCGATGGCGGACACTAAGGTTATAGGCGTTGGCTATTACTAAGGCAAAAAGCGGTAGTTACTTTATAAAGTATTTCTCCCGCCTTCTTCGCAAACCTTCGTGGTGTAGTGGTCAGCACGCTCGACGTGTATTCGAGAGGTCCGTGGTTCGAGTCAAGGCGGAGAGCATGCTCATTTTTCACATCTCCTGCTTCCAAATAACCTAATGACTCTACAATTTTATTATGTAGATACCTAATAGGTGGGTCGCCGTTTTCTCCTATGAAGGTACAGACACTTTATAACCCTGCCTCCTCCGGAATTCGCATCCGGGCACTTTGGGGACGCCAGTCAGAATCATTAACCACTTTAACGTCTGAGCGGCAATTTATTAAATGTATTATTTCATATACTTAAAATTATGAACAATCTAAATCATGCTTCTTAAACCTAAATGTAAGATCCCTATATGACTCAATAAAGTACTTATGCCATTTTTAGATAAGATATTTGAAATCGCACCCTGTAAGCAGGCCCGGACTTAGAGATACGGGGCCCTAGGCGCTCGACATTTGGGCCCGTCACCATCTCGAAGCTATTTTGGAAATTTAGCAAATTAAAGGCCTAATTCTAGCTCTGTTGCGCGCAGGGCTGTAAGTTATATTATGAGTGTCCTGTTTTGGCAAAATGTAGTAAAAATATGTATTAAATGTAGTAAAATGTAGTAAATATGTATATTATTTTCGCTAAACTTTCTTGATAATGCAAACCAGGCTTTTGGGATTATGTAAAGATTCCTAGGCCTAGGCAGAAATCCGGCACTCCATGTAGGTAATATTTGTAACATTGCACAAAGAACAATTAAACCTTAATTCAAAAATAAAAAAAATTCGTAAATTGTATATAGTCATCAGTTTAATATAACATATTTAAATAATTTTAGCCACAGTAATTTACATTGTTAAGAATCTCTTTCCTAAAACATCCTTTCCATTTAAATGATGGTACAATGGACATCATTTCACTCCATATTTATTTCTGAATGTAACTTTTTAATTGCAGATTAGAAATATACAGAGACCTTTCTGACGACATTTTATACTATTCATATGTATTGTAATATATATTCCCACATATTCTGAAATATTCACCCCTTCTTTACTAATTTTTTTTTTATTTTGTCGTTTAATAATCGAGAGAAGAAAATTATTTGAATAATTTAATTTCCAAACGATGTGCTTACAGTAAAAATATAACAATAAAAAGTAGTCATAGATGAACTACAGGTTACTTCTGCAATATTATTTTTTAAACGAAACCTACATTCCAGTAGAAATAATTACTAAAATTAAAATTACAATATCTAATAAGCTGTCTTCATTTCTACTATCCTGTAACGAGATTTTCCCGTTTCTATTGTTGTCTCTGCTACTCCTTATGCCTCAAATCATCCATAAATTATTAGAAAATGTGAATGTGCAGCTATTTCGGTGAAATGACAGATCTAATGTCAGCTCCTGTTTGTTTCTATGTGATTGCTCATCAGGCTTCCTTAGTAATATTGTTCAAGAAGCTAGAACGGAAAGTTTTCGCGGGACCTTTGCGGTGAAAACGATCATTATATGGACTAATCTTTTAAAATTTTGCAAAAATATGAAAATCACGCGAATGCTTTTAAAATTTTCACAATCTGGCCCTAGAATAGTAACGGAAATACACGGGGAACTACGGTATTATATAAGCATCACAGAATATACAAATTTAGATATGTTTTCAGCAAAATAGTTCCTTTATGTCAGTCTCAATAGGTAAAATGACGAATAGATAAAGAATAACAATCAACAAGAATTTCTTGAGAAGAATCAACTGACAATTCCTACAAAATAATTCATTTGTATGCATCCGAGATTATTCACTTGAGAATTTTCCTATATAATATATAAATTACGTATCTCATTTACCACTCTTTTTCACATTTATGTATCTTACCACGCCAGAATCACGAATATGCGAAAGGGCTGTTCGGGAAAAAGGATTCTATGACTTATTTAAAATAATTCCCTTAAGTTAATCTTCCTGCATTAGAATAAAACACCACAAAATAAGAACTGAAAGCACAAGTTCTTCCCAACGCTTGCAGATTTGTGTTTTTGGCGTGGTAAGGATGATATAGGGAAATGACACCGTTCAGTAAGTATATAAATAAGTATAGAGATAATAAGCACCTGGGTATATGCTGCGCAATGTTGTCCAGGCTGTCCGCCGCCGTAAGTTGCACCGAAGGCAGTCCCAGATTTTTGGTGGGAGACAACGGGGGTATATGCCCCGCTGTCGGACTGCAAGCAGTCAGTTCTATCTTCGGTGGGGATGGGGGTCCACTCTCCCAGGCCCCTTTGTCGGAGCCCGCGCAAGCGGAACTGTCCACCATCCAGGATGGAGGGGAAGCAGACTTGTGGGGATCCTTGTGGTGTTGACGAAAGAACCAGCGATTGGACATAACATCGGCCTGGAGGATCGGGAATGAAGCATCACGACACAAAATACCATAAACTAGGGAGGGAAAACATAAAGCACAAAAGGAAGAGAATTCCATTCCATTTGAGTGATGAACGAACTGTCAGAGATTGCGAAGCACCGCTAATAGCAATGTGTCACGAAATATAGTAGTTATATCGAAAACTGTGGAATTCTTTTATGTCTTTTTCAGATACGATTTTTAGAGTGATATTTTTGCTGAACCTTTTCGCTCCCCTACATCGAGAGAATGAAGTTACCCAATGTGCCCGTTATCCTAAAGCGCTGGACATCACTGTGTGTCTGGGCGCATTTCGCAGTTAAGTGTAACATTGTAAAATCTGATTTTCATCGAAATAGTCAGATTCATGCATGTGTTATTTAAATATTATTTCATATAATATAATCAGAAAATCCTAGTAATTACGATTTAAATTAAAATTCAAAGTACGTTAATGCGCAGTATTAGTAATAATGATTACATTTATATATTTAAATTATTTTCGCACAATAATGAAGAAAAGAGTTTAAATATCAGTGCCTATTATATTCTACTGCCATATTTACATACAGAATTTCAAGCCATTTGCATTGCATGAAATGGTTTTTAATTCTGAATACGCTTTGTAAGCATCGCGCGTTTTACATTTGTAGAATAAAATCATGAATATTATTCGCAACCAGAAGGCTAAAGCTCAAAAGATCTCATTTAATAAGAGCCGCATTCTGGCATAATTTATGCTCATATAAAATTTGAATATCAAGGTATCAAATATTATAACCAGAAATTAAATATGAAGGTGGCCTATTTAGCGTATCTTATTTCATCAGCTCCCGTATTAGCGCCGGTATCGCATACGATACTGGGGCCCACGGAGGGAAACTGAAGCGTATGATATATGATATGTTGGGAGCGGGGACATTAAAATTTCTGAAAATTTAGTATCCTATTATTTTCTTAACCTATTTAGGCTTCTATTTAAAAGTGTATTAAACAATCTGCAAGAATATGCATTTATTTTACATTGAGAAACATTCTTTTTCTCCTCTGAGGAACCTAAAATATTATCTTCTCTACATATAATAAAACAAAGAGTCTGTCTGTGTGTGTGTGTGTGAGTGTGTGTGTGTGTGTGTGGGTGTGT
>KK121865.1:233579-253194 GCA_000611955.2 Stegodyphus mimosarum
TTGGTTAATTTATTTATTAGGATAAGTAATATTTGTATTAAGGGATACTGCATATTTCATTGTCATTTTTTATATGTATAATACATTTTTATTGATTTCTTTTTTGATCAAGTTGCTCTGCAGAGTAAAATTCTGCGCGAAATGTTTTGTTTTTTGAGTTTCTTTCATGTTATTTTTTGCTTATTTCACTGTTTGTAAGATATTGAAACGTTTTGCGTGATTTTTTTGCATGAGCCAGTGCACCACGGAGCGAGTTTTTCGAAATTCGAATTAGATTTTTTTTTAATTTTGTGTTTTCTGACGAAATCGCATCCTTTTAAGACATAATGGGCTATAGCAAGGCGAGATTTTACTCTATTGAACAGTTAAGAAATTGAAAGATTGTTTCTTTTTGCAAAGGTAAATTGTTCAATTAATTTATAGATCTATATTTAAAAGGGCGAGTTTTTCTGTGTGTGTAGGTGTCTTTCTTTCGTACTGCGCGTAAGCTAATAGACCCAGGCCTATGAAATCTGGTACACAAGATGCATCTAGACAAGATGAAATAGTATCAAATTGATAATTTTCTCTCATTATATGAACAACAATGGCACACAGCCATTGTTGCTGATATCAGCACGGAAAAATGAGGGCGATAATTCTGTGCTGTTTTTAAATTTAATGTTTCTCTTGGATACTGGACGTTTGTCTAGAGAAGGCAGCAGGAAGTTGGTTAATTTATTTATTAGGATGATTAATATTTGTATTAAGGGCTATTGCTTATTTCATTATATGCTTTTTATATGTAATGCATTTTCAACTGATTTTTTTAACGTTGTTGTTTGTTTCTTTTTCGATAAAATTGTTCTGCAGAGTAAAATTCTGTGCAGTTTTCAAATTTAATGTTTGGTGTTCTCTTTCGGCATTTTTCCGGTACACTTAAAAGCCAGACGAAGGCTGGCCGCGCAGCGGCTAGTCTTACATAAAATATTATATTACCTAAAATATTGTAATACGGAAAATTAATGTAGAATAATGCAAACCAAACTTAAGACTAATTTCAGAAGTTACTCACGGTTGAATTGCATTAGAAAGCATCAAAACCTCCTACTAACCGTCATTTAACAACAGTGGCGCAGTTAGATGAGGGAAAATGGGGGGCTTTCTATACCTTTTTTTATTCCTCCTTAAATTTTGAATGGAAATTAGGAGCATTAACTAAATCCTAATTCTAGGGACATTTGATACGGAAGAATCCCTCGGTAAGGGAAAAATATTTCAGAGTTTTATTTCTGTTATTGCTGGTGAAATCAAAAAAAAAAAAAAAAAAAAAAAAAAAAAAACAACTCTGAAAGGACAGTTCTTTTGAATCTGCCAGTTTATTGCCAAATACAGCATTGAACAAAGTTCAAAATATTTCAATACTAGTGCAACTTTCCGTTCAGTTGCTGTAAATGTTGTTGGCTGCGAAAAGCGTTTTCCTAGAGCGTTTTTCTCTACATAACAGCAACAACAATAAAATAGATTTTTACAATGGTGAACAAAAAAGCAAACGAAATAATTATGTGATTTTAATAATAATAATAAAAAAATGAAATTTTCGACAATATTTTGGTAAATGTTGCTACAGCTTATCTATAGAATTTCCGATAGGGAGTCTCGTGTGCTGGAGATAATTTCTTTTTTTTTTTTGAAATCGTTGGATTGTTAATAAAAAATTCGTTAAAGTTTTACAAAATATGAAATACACAACAAAACAAATTCGAAATTCAAAACTCGAGCTTCCAGATTTCCATATTCATGTGGAGGACTACGTTATTAAGAATTTAATGGCTCTCGGTACCGTTGTTTTTTTTCGCAGTGCGATAAACATGCATACATTCATGCAAATTCTTCATTATTTATAATTTCCTTAAATGCAACACAGAACGATAGTATTTGGTGGCAAAAATTTGAAATATGATTCAGACTTTTATAGTGATTCAACGTAAAATTCCGTTTTCATGATAATAGCCCTTTTGGTTAACGCTTCTTTGAGCTAACAGTTCAGATGTGTGAGAGGTAAAGATTTTCTTCAAAAATTAGAGTAATGTTTTATTTCGCTGCATGTAATTTTCACACTTCTTTGTAGTTGTTTGTATGTTAAAAGGGATGGCAAATTCGGGGACTGTCGCAGGCGAAAAACTAAGGGACCTCCCTGGGTGGCAAAATTTCTAGCTATCCGCTGCCTAATGTCCAAAAATCTCAGAAGGTTCATAGATGGGATTGCATTCAAAATAATGATGTATATAATAATATAATTTCAATAAAAATGAATGTTCAGAATTTCGAAGTACTATTACCTAACACTTCTTATGGAAAAAAAAATAAGTATATTTTGTAACTTTTGTTCTTTGTTAATTTGCAGCTATTTAAGTGTGTATGAAAGTGAAAATGCATGATAGGGAAGTGAAAGCTTTTGTGATTATTTTCTACGCTTAAAGAAATTTAAAAAAAATTCTTTTAGTTGAAAAGGCTATTAGAAGGAAGCTGAAAACCTTTTGAGGATGAGAATGATGATTGAAAAGGAAAGTGAAATGTAAATTACTTATGCTTCGTCTTTACATAAATGACCATTAATTAAACTAATATAATGTACGTGTTCTGAAATATTTTATCTACGCTTCTTAAATAAACAATCAATTATTTCTTTTACAATGTTTTTAAATATCGCATATTGTTTTCTCTTTGTGACGCTATTCACTTGTATTATGAGGTTTAAGAAATGCATTTTGTAAAAGACAAACTTTAATTCCAACATTTTACAATTATATTTTCAGCTCAAATGAGCGTTAGCTATGAGGTGTTACTAGTCCCGAAACAGGGTTTTGTGTTGAATCATTGTAAAAGGCTGAATTACTTTTCAAATCGTTGCCACCAAATATTATCGCCCTGTATTATTTTAAAAGAAATTAAATAAAGGGGAATGTGCATAAATGTGTTTCTGGCGTTGTGAAAAAAAAAGTTACCTACAACCATCAAATTCCGAATAACGTAATCCTCCACCCAAACATGGGCACTTGAAAGCCCGAATTTTGTATTTGTTTTATTATCTCTTTCATATTTTGTTAAACTTTAACAAATAATAATAATAAATAATACATTTAATAAACAGTAATTAGTTTAATAAATTTAATAAACTCGACTATTTCAGAGCGAACAATGGCAACACTTCACAAATAAAGGTAACACACAAAACGTTAAAGAAACGCCCTTTTGGGTGTAATCTCTTTCTTTTATTATTAGCCCAGAGGAGCGTTAGCTCAGAAGGGTTATTAATTTCTTTTTGGCATTTTGCGTCGATTCGCTATAAATATCCGTATCGCTTTTCAAACTGTTGCCACCAAATATTATCGCCCTGTGTTATATTTAAAGAAATTAAATAATGAAGAATCTGCATAAATATATGTACGTTTCTCGCATTGTGATAAAACAACGGTATCTAGAGCCACCACATTGAGATTGAGAGGCAAATTCACACTAACATTATAATATTTTGGGACTTGCTCTGGAGAGTGCATTTTAGAACAAACTGCAGAAATTAAAAAAGACTGCCCTTCCACGTTCGTATTTCGATTTCCCTAGCAATCACGAGAATAAAACCTTGAATATACCTCTTTCTTAGCGAGAAATTTTTCGTTATGAATATCACCGTGATCATAATTAAGGTGATACTCATAATTTGCATTCAAAGATTTCGACGGAATAAAAATGGTTAAAGAAATATATGTAGCTGTTCAAATCATCTTTGAATATTTTGCACACAGTGAAAGCATTTTCTTCTTAACTTAATTATGTATGGTAATTTAAGATCTAATTATTCTGTACATGCCTCGACGATCAACCTGAATAAACTTTAAAATATAAATTTTCATACAAGAAATGTGACAGCTGAAAATGTGCCGCACTGAACGGACTTCTTCTTCTAGCTACGAGACTTGGAAGTGAGAATTTCAATGTCTTCTATGTATTTAAATATCTAACGTAAAATTTAACAAAACGTTGCTAGTCTACCTGGAAATCGCAACGAAAATACATATATTGTCGAAAAGTTTACTAACTTGAGAATGTGAAACTGAACTTTCATTACTATGCCGCGTAGGAGTACTTCTGACTAACTTTTAGATTAATAGTAGAGAGAAACCTGTATTTGAAGCTTTTGATGTCTCTGAGTACTTGAGCCCATGCATGTTATTAAGCATTTCTCTTTCAATGTCATTATTTTCAACAACTTATAAGTTTTGAACTCACGGTGTTCTAATTAAAACAGCGCAAATGTATTTTAATAGCCATTGCTTAACGCATTATATATTTTTAGTCATATATGCTTAATTTTGTTGTAAATTTTAAGAAAATAAAACTGGTGCCATTTTTTATTTTTCTCGTATATATTACTGGTAAAATTCTTACTATATTTGCTTTTATGTTTAAAGATTATATTTAAGGCATAAAAAGGAATTTGCTATATTGGAGAATATGTCATGTGACTTATTGTTTGTGTTAAAATATGTTATGTTAGGAAAAAAGAATAATAATTATAATATAATTTAGTTTACAAGTTTTGGAAACACCGCATTTAGTTGTTATTCGGAGTTAACTCGCTTGCTCGCGCTTCAAGCTCCAAAGATGTAGCTTTATTTTAGTAATTTTATTTGAACTTCTTATTTTTACTACATTATTTTTTTGTTTGTTTTAATGTTTAGAAATACATTTTTAGTTTCTAGCATCAGTTTGTCTCAGTTAGGATTATTTGTTTAAGTGATGCCTTAGCACTTTCTGAGGATAACTGGATAATATTCGTAGTATACGTGAGAAAAACCAACGAAAAGGTTCAGGCTGCTTTGTTCGCTGTGATTTGTGCACGGGTGAAAGCGCTTGCATTCAGTGATCTTAATTCGCTCGGCTATGTGGGCGCTCCCAGTTACAGTTAAAGAAACGGGTTAGCACACTTACGGGTTTCACGGGCGAACATTTTCTGATGTGAGCTATAATTTGCGAATTGTGTCTAATCATGCGGATTTTAAAGGTCTCCAAAAATATTCTCCTATCTGATGTTTCAATACAAGAAAAGAAGGGGAATTTTTCTCAATTTTCTTAATTTTTAGCCATGGCTACTTTCAACAGCTTAAATAAGAAACTGCGTACCAAAACTAAATTCTGCGTTCACTAAAACATTCGGAAAGCCTTTAGTAACGGGCAACTTTACTTTAAGACTGTAAGACTCATCAGCCTATGAAACCAACAAATATTTGGAGCATTATTATGCTTCGCAGTTCGAAATCTGAGGTACTAGTATTAGTCCATCGACTGTGAAAGTTAGTTATCATTGAGCCATAGAACTGGTGGAGATCCCGTAAAAGCTGTCCAGTGATTACTGAAAATCTTTAAAGAAACTGACATATCCTTATTTAATAAACAATCAGTATTTGATAACTTTGTTTTTGAGCTTCCTAAAAGTACTTTCGTCATTTCTGTTATTTTATTAGGCTCTCCAGCAGGCTTTATTTAGAACGCTATGAGTACAAACATCGTGCAAGTAACTGTTCCATCCTACAATTGCATTGTTGACGTCATTCATCGAAAGACATTTTATTTCATGGTAAGATCGCATAACTTTAAAAAGAATCCAATGTTTGCCACTCTTCAGAAGAAAGATCCCAAATTTTAATGATTGTTTTTAAATGCACTGTTTTTTCCCTTAAGAGAGGGATGGAAAGAATAACAGCTAATTTTTACCATTGTTCATAAAAGCAAAATGTGCCACCCAACCGATATAGTGGTTTAGCATCGCTGACTGCCGTGTCGAAGGGTTCGAATCCCGGAGAAGGCATGGATATTTGTAAATGTATAGTGCCGGTGAGGCATGGCGGCACTCTACGGCAAGCCGAAAGTCCTCGCGTGTGGTTTGGTGGAAGGGGAGAGGGGTGGAAGACCCTCGGACTCGTCCCCCTGGGGTGCTGTCCATCAAAATTGGGGGCGGAACTGAGCCAAATCGCAGTGTCACCTGTTAGGTGCTCAAGGCTATTGCCAACGACAGGCGTAATCTTGCGCTCCTTGACACGCGAATTCTCGTGGGCTTGGGCTGACTTTGTCAGACAAGTGAGCAACAACAAAGCGAAATGCGCTTTATCGAGTATTAGTCGGGGTTACCCAAAATTGTCGCTAAATCACGCTCCCTGGAGACAGTTTCGTAGTCGACAGGATAATACGTAAGTACTTTCAGTCACAAGCTGTGTGAAGTATCTTGACAGATTGCATTCATCATATATGCACTTAATACTTAGATAATCCACCTAACTGATGATTTTTAGTTTAATTTGTGAAACGTATACAACAGGTTTCTTTTACGATGTGTTTCTCCTTAATTTGCCAAGAGCTATCAATGGCAGGGGTGTATCGAGGAGGGTTGCCTGGCGGCGGAACGAACTCGCACCTCTGATAAGAAAGGGTCTCCGAAGAACTTTGAGTTTTTAAGTATATGTACCTATACTTAGGAATATAAAAAAGCACGATGCTAAAACGCAGCTTGTATTGAAAATGTTAAAATTTTTTGTGAAACTGGACTTCCAAAAATCAGTCTCTAATTTATATTTTTGGCACTAAATGCATTTTGGACAGTGTGTGTTTCGGTTGCTTCTTGTTTAGAGAAACCTTTCAAAATTGAAGATGATTAAAAGTTGTCTTCGGTCGACAATGAAACAAGCAAAGACTTAACGGTTTGTTAATCCTTTCTATTGAAAATTCAGTAGATAAAAAAATTAATTTTTATAAGAAGCTATGAAAAAATTTTTATAAGCTAACAAAAAACAGTTTCAGCGTTTTTTATTGATAGAAAAGTCAAACAACTTTTTTAAATTATTAAAAATGGTAGGTTAATGAGCTTTTTAAATGTATATCTGCTATATTTAAGTTTTTTTTTCTTTTCTCTTAACATTTCCCAAATCATTTGAATTAAACAAAGATTAATTATATATTTATGATGATATTTTTATGGCGATCATTCAAATAATGGGGACTTCAATTAGAATTCTTTTCCGAGCTTCGATAGATGTAGGTCTATACCGCTGACCAGGGGCAAAGTGGTAAAGGTCGTTGAAGAACGGTAGATCGACTAGGTTTCATATCTCAGTAAAGAGGTTGTTTAAGTAAATGGTTCATATTTCCTCTTACGTGTAACATGGTTTAGTTTATGTGATTACCGCAAAGCCTCGAGGGTTACCTGCGTAAGGAGAGGAATGCCTTCGTGGAGGACTTCCTAAGATAAACTGCCTCATATACACGTTACACATGAGGAAAACCACGAAAACTCCAAACTCCCATGCAGCCAGCCCGTTTGCGGGATTCGAACCTCAGACCGAACTACCAATGTTCAGCGACTTTACCACTCGGCCGCTAGTGGGTTTATTTGCAACATGAATACAAGCAGCTTTACATTGAAATTTTTTCGCGAAGCCATTCCTTATGTTAAACTGATAAACCTTCTGGGATTTGCCTTAATCAATTTTTTTCTTAATTTTACCTAAAGCAGTCGACTATGGCAAGTTCTTAAGGCTTCATAATCTATGCTTTATTGATTGCCACAGCGCATTCTGTTATAATCTTCGTAACGTAATTCGTTTACATTACTTAAAACGCAATTCTTTTATATTAAAAATTAAAAAATTAGGGGAGTCTACGTGCACTAAATAACATAAGCATTATTAACCCCTTCATTGTTTTCCTTGAAAGAGCCTCGTCGAATTGGAAATATAGTCAGAGACACACTTATCGCGGTTAAATTTTGCTTGGAACGTTATTCCCCGAGAAAGACTCCTCGCTTCGTTTTTCCTGACTGCCAGAATGCAGCGAAAATTAAATGAGGTGATTAGTGGCTTTATAATTGGTTACGCTGTCTCCACATCTGGTTTGTATCAGGTTAATATAAAGGAAAACTCAGTTCAAAAAATGAAAAACAGGAATGCTCTTCCACCACTTTTCAGCTGGTATTGCAATGGGAAATACTGCTCATTTCAAAGCATGATTTTAGGGGATATTTTTATTAATTTATTTTCTGTTCTTTGCTAATTTATTCAGATAAGAGATTAGGGAACACAAAGAATTTGTTTTCTTCTGGGAGGATGATACTGTTTAACGTTCTTGAGATATGACAAGTAGGAGGATTTCCATATATGTCTTGCAGCTGGTGAAAGGAAGAGAAACCTATTTCTAAAGCGAGTTTCAGAGACAATCGTTGCAGGAAAAAAACGCAAATATTTGAGTTTTATAGGACAGTGAAGTAATTAATAAACACGCGCTTGTTAATGATAATTATCTTCAAAATACGTTGTTCTAATTTGTTTTCATCTGTTGAGTGTTTATCATTTGTGAATTCGTAAGGTTGTAATACTTTTTAATAAATATATACCATAGAAGCGTTACTGGAATCTTTTGTTTCAGAATATGCTAATGACATAATGTATTGGTTTGAAAACTGGTTAAAAATATCATTCGCGATAGCCTTAAAATTTGCAATTAGGTCATTGTTTTCATAAAGAATAAAATAAAGCTTAATAGCTGAATAAACCACTTAATATAACCCAGGAATAAAAAGTGTTATTAGTGGGTGCGAAACACGAAATAGACTGTCTTAAATCGGACCGTAACTGGGAGCTTAAACGAGAATAATGTTTTGTATTGCGTGCTTAAGACCGTCGAAACTGAGTTCGTGATTTTTAAACTGGACATAATTGACATTTGGGAAGGCAGTTTTAATGTCACCAGTTCATTTACAAATTTTGTGCTCATGATAGCCTACATTTGGCAGTTGACGGGAGTATAAATTTCTTTATCCTGCCATTAAGTGACTTTTTTTCAATGCATAGTAAAATAAAACAGTTTAAAGCCATTGCGAACTGATCTGCATCGCTTTAAATTGGTTTAGACAATAAAGAGGAAAGATTTGTATTATAAACATGTATTAACGTGAAACACATAAAAAAAATCTTCATTACACTTCAGACCACCTTTTTTTAAACCTACTGCACGGTGCATGAAACATCTAATTTTTAAACATATACTTGGTTAGTTATTCAAAAATTTCTTTTTCGAAATGTCTTTCCTGGCATGAAGTCAAAAAATACTTATTATAATTATCGATAGTAAGAAAGTTGCAGTATCACTTGCGAGATAGCATTTTAAAGACAGAACTATTTTCTCACTTATTTAATCATTTTTTACCCAGAAAACATCTGCTAATTAGACTTCAGCTGATTTAACTCGCGATTAATTTAATTATAAATAGATGAAGTAACTTTTATTTGATTACAGAGCTTGGGGAGGAATTCAAGCAAAATTTTGGAATCAAAGATAAAAATTGTGAACTTCTACAAATTACGTTATTAAAGGCAGATTGCAATATAGCTACTGAAATTTAATTATTTATTTTACTATTCTTTAGTATATCCTGTGATTTATTTTAATAAATTGCATGACACAATTTTATTTCTAATATGTAAAATTAAAAATGTTAGATGCACGCAAATCCTCAGTCTAAATTATATACCTGATTTCACAGGTATGAGCAACAGAACACGATTTGCAATGGAATTGGATTATATTTTCGAATTTTAAAATTTTCTGTTAATATAAAAAAACGGAGTTTAGCTGCGTAAGTAATATTTTTATATTATACTACTCCCTTTCTCTACTATATAAATTACAAATGCTTTTAGAAATGAAAAATAATGCTAAAGGCAAATGCAATATTTACAAGGTTGAGAATTTTCAGTAAATTTTTCAAAAAATGATGCTTAGAATTTAAATAATTCTTTCTCTAAACTTCCTATGCCAGCGGTCTCAACCTGGTGGCCCATGGCGGCGGAGTGAACCCGCACCTCTGATGCTGCAAACGATTTTATGTGGCCCTCGAAGACATTTCAATTATGTATTAGTTGAAATTAAGGTGCTACAAAGGTTTCAAGATTTTAGATATTTCAAGCTCGAATTTATATAATTTTTCTTAAAAACGAACAGAATACAACGAACAGAAAATAATACTACAGAATAAATTTTATTCAAAGATTTCAAGACACAAATTTTTAGCCCAAAGAGGCAACTTGAGTAGAACGACTATTAATTTCGTTTTGACATTTTGAGTTGATTCATTATAAATGGCGAATCACTTTTTAAATTGTTGCCACCAAATATTAGAGCCCTGCATTATATTTAAAGAAATTAAACAATGAAGAATCTGCGTGAATACATGTATGTTTCTCGCACTGTAATAAAACAACGATACCTACAGCCATCCAATTTTGAATAACGCACGTCTTCACCCGAATATGGGCATCTGGAAGCCCGAATTTGGAATTTGTTTTATTATCTATTTCATATTTTGTAAAACTTTAAAGAATTTTTGATGGACAAACTCAAACGATTTAAAACCGAGCAATAGCAACACTGTACGAAAAAACATTTTTATCTCCAGCGCGCGAGACTGTGCGTCGGAAATTCTAAGGATACACTCTTTTAAATATTTTTAGTCCACAAATTGCGCAAAAAGAATATTAATTTCGTTTTGCCTTTTTTTTTTTTGCTTTTTTGCTGTTGTATTGTATTTTATGGTTTAAGTGCGAAGAACATGATATTTAATAAATAAAGGTAATACACAACACATTAAAAAAACACTCCTTTCAGCCTAATGTAAAATATAAAACATTTCAGATTTTATTATCTCAAAGGTGCGTTAGCTCAGAAGGGCTATTAATTTCTTTTTGGCATTTTGCGTCGATATATTGTGAATGTCCGTATCTCTTTTCAAAGTGTTGCCACCAAATATTATCGCCCTGTGTTATACTAAAGAAATTAAATAATGAAGAATTTGCATAAATGTATTCATGTTTCTCGCATTGTGGTAAAACAACGGTACCTAGAGCCATCCAATATTGAATAACGTAAATCTCATCCGAAGATGGGTATCTGGAAGCCCAAATTTGGAATTTGAGATTTGTTTTATTATTGATTTCATATTTTGTAACACTTTAACGAATTTTTGATTAACAATGTCAACAATTTCAAAGCGAGCAATGGCAACACTGTATGGAAAAAATAACATTTTTATCTCCAGCGCCCAAGAAGGTGTATCGGAAATTCTAAAGATATGCTCATTTAAAAATTATTTTGCGATATTGCTGTTGAATGGAATTTTATGGTTTAAGTGGGAAGAACATGGTATTTAATAAATAAAGGTAACACAGAAAACGTTAGAAACGCTTCTTTGGGCGTAATGTAAAATCTGAAAGCTTTTATTTTTTTATTATGTTGTTATTATAATGTTTCATTTTATCCAAATTAAAATTCTATTCCGACAGGTATTTTCACATCATGCATTCCGTCTGTATACAATTCAAGTTTGATACCACTATATAGAATGATTACGAAATATATTCGTCCTTCCCTGCTGCGCTAAGATATTAAAAATTAAAGTTTATTTTTAATATACACCACTTCCAAAAGCTAAGCACGGAGAGGAAAACGCTAATTTCCGGAAGCCAATCAGAATTGAAGAGGATTCAATTCGCTGCAGAGGCAGATGGAAGTATGCAAATATGTTAGGTAACAGCCAATCACGCTTTCATGTCAAGAAATATGCAAAAAAGGCAGTCTTATAAGAAGCCAGCCTTTTAAAGGGTTACAGAAGTTGTCTGTAAATGCTGATAGAAGGTGTTTAAAACTTTCGTACAGTTTGTTTTCAAGACATACGTGTTTCTATGACTTCCAGAAGACGAATAGAAGATTCTGAGCGCTGGCGTGCCGTGGGGAGCATTGAAGCAAGACAGTCGATTACAGATGTTGCTCTTTTCTTCGACGTTCATCATGTTATAATTTCACGTTTGTGGAAACAATTCGAAACCACACAGACAGTTGTCAAAAGGCCCGTAGCCGGTCGCCCAAGGGTTACAACCCTCGCGGAAGATCGATACATTGCTCTTGTAGCCAAGCGGAATCTCAGAGCGACCTCCGCATGTGTGACATCTATGGTTACAGCGTCCATTGGTAAGGCGATATCTGCAACTACTGTACGCCGAAGATTACATATGAGTGGACTGTACGCCCGAATACCTCGAGTTCGTGTTCCTCTATCCGTCCGATCAAGAGAGGCACGATTACAGTAGTGTCGGGAACATGTCAATTGAAATGTGTCTGACTGCGGCAATGTCATGTTTGCTGATGAGTCAAGATTTGCTCTGGAGCCGGATGACAAGCGTATAAGGATCAGGCGTAAACAACGAACACACAATCAGTCCCAAAAATCACCGAACATCACGCATTCCGAGGCGGAAACATTATGGTGTGGGCAGAAATTTCATTAGGATACCGCACCGACCTGCACATCTTTAAACGGGGTTCTTTGACGTCTGTCCGCTATGGAGATGAAGTCCGAGAACCAATTGTGAGATCGTACGATGCAGCGGTTGGCCGTACTTTTGTTTTAATGGACAATAACGCATGTCCCCTTAGAGCTGTTGGAGAGTGGAGGGATTGCGCGTATGGTGCGGCCAGCATATTCGCCCAAACTTAATCCCATTGAAAATGTTTGGGATGCTCTCGGCCGTGCTGTATCTTCACGTTTCCCACCTCCAGCCACTCTTATTGAGCTGGAAACTGCTCTACAAGAAGAATGGCGATTGCTTAATTCTGCGGTGATTGACCACCTAACTGAAAATATGGTCACAAAGTGTAAACTTTGTATACAGATGAGGGGGGATCACATACCCTATTAATGTCATTTTTTTTCATTTTATGCTGTTTATTTTCCCTTTATACATAATTCTGTTTAAGTCTCCAGTATGTCATTATCTGATAACGTAAAAAAATTTAATATTGTTTTCATTTCTGTATATAATTATTGATTTTGTTTTATGCATAAATATATATGCTCCTTTCCTGCCGAATTTTGTGTCAATCAAAGCAGTATTTGTTGATTTTTTTGCATTTTACGTCTTCGTGCTTAACTTTTGGAAGTGAGTGTATCATAGAGCAACTGTAGTCAATTCTTGTAAGACAGCGAAAAAAGTAAATTCTAAAACAATGCAATTAAAAGTAATTTTTTGCAGTTTTAAAAGCATTATTTTCAAGGATTAGTTTAAAAACACAATAATTAAGTGTTTGAGGCGTAAGAAAAGTCCGCTGCCTGTTTAACTATTAATATGTGATAAAATCGTTTTACAAAACTTTGTGTCCAAATTTCCATTTACGCACTAATATAAAATTCATTTACTGCTTTTGCTTCAATATTTCTTTTGCTGTCGTTGATGTATAAGTTAGTAAATAGTTTTGGCCAGTATATGTTTTATTGAGGAAGTAATAACTTTGATAGATATATATTTCTTTACATATCTGGAATGTGCTTATGCATTTATTTAGTTGATTTCACCACTCAAATGAATTATGCTCAGTGCTACATTTTTGCTGTAAACAAGCATAAAAACGCATGCGTTTTAACCATGACCGACAAGATCCACGCAACACGTATAGCATGCACAAACTAAGCAAAGTATATCTTCACTTCGAATTCATCTGAGCGTTTCAATTTAAAAAATTTAGAGGCTTTAATTAATTTCATTCCTTACACTTCATTTCAGACTTGTTTAATTTACCTTTTATGTATGTTGCCGGCAAAATATGAAACGCTGGCAATCTATAGAACGCCAGACGTTTTTAAGCAAAGTATGAAATATGAGAATTATTATATACTTTTCCTAGGCATTGTATATAATACCTAGGCATTCTATAGAATGAAAAATGCTCTTTAGGCAAAATATGAAGAAAATGTTACGATGAAGCTATTATTTAAAAGACATTCATTCCTCAAAAGTACAAATGACAATTTTGAACAATTAATAAAAGAGTGTCATTAAAAAACTGTTATTCAAAATATGTAAAAACGTAATAATTAGGTAATAAAACGTAATAGGTTAATTAGGTTTACCTGACATTATTTAAAAGACATTCATTCCTCAAAAGTACAAATGTATTTTGAAAAAATAACGAAAGAGTGCCATTAAAAAGCTGTTATTCAAAATATGTAAAAAAATAGTGAGATAATCTTTATACAACATAATAAATTTGCATTTTTTATCTGTCTGAGACTGGAAATCACTAAGATCTACCTGAGAATGGAAATTAAATCAGAAACAGACATACGTTTCACAACAATGCCCTTTATAACATCTTTATGTTTTTTCTAGCAGAGCTCGCAAAGTTGGTTGTACAGTTTACTATCAGTACGTACATCGTTTTTGTATTTTGCTTAAAATTCCTGTAACATTTTGTCGCGTCGTCCATGTCCAGTACTCAGTCAGTTTCATGAAGTACGGGAAATAGCTCAGCGTCCGTGACGTAATACTGTGTAGAACTAACCGCTTTCTTTAACAGGATAAATGAATGTACTTTCCACAAACATCACACCTTAGCGATTCAGCGACAACTCGTCCCGTGCTTTCTTCTTAGTAGTCATTTTGATGTTTTTACATTATTTATTATCTTCTGGTAAGTTCTTTTCAGTTTTCGAAACGAATCGGAAATGTATTTCATTCTTTGCGGGTTTGTCATTTGGCATTCTATGGAATGCTCAGGAAGTCTGTGAAATATGAATCGTTTCATACATTGCCTCTGGTTTCAGGTATTATACATAATGCCTAAGCATTCTATAGAATGCCGGATTTCAAACTTTGCCGGTAATATATACATAAAAATGTTATTCTAGAAAAAAATATCTTGATTTTAAGTGTAATTTAAGGACTTTATACTGAAGTTGTATATTTTACACTTAAATGTAGCTGGTAAAAACTATGTAAATCACATGATGGATATTTTATTGATTATATTAATGGAAATTATATATTGATGATGGAAATTATATATTGATGATGGAAATTGTATATTAATTATAACCGTAAAGGTATTATTTAAAACTAATCAGTTATTATCATTTGGATCTGTACTTTAGTTGATGTACTTTAACGTTAAATTTAATTTTAAACATTAACGTTTAATCCCAGTTTAAATTTAATTCATGTTCTTATTTATTTAAAATACCACGAGTTGTGGTGTAATTGTGAAACAAAGTCGACATTATATTCAATGTTCTATACGAATAAACGGATTATTTTACGACCTTCTTAAGAATATCGTTCTGTCACGGTAATTATTTGCTGTATGTTTATGGAGGTTACAGGACTAAAGTGCTAAACCAAGAATACCCTTACACATTGATAGAAATGTATTGGTAAAAATCTAAAAACTATTGTTATATATATTTTAACAACAAATTTCTAAGTTTAACATTTCTGCTACTTATCGATTAAAATAAGACAAGGGCATTACAGTCAGAGGATAAAAAATTATAACCATTTCAAATATAAACAGGAATATTTTATCAGATATTTTTCAGTTTAATTTAGGGACTTCATACGGAATTGCTTAAAGTAACTTTTATTTAATTGATTAAAATTATTCTAATTTAAAATTTTGGTAAAGTTTTTTAAAAGGTGATTAAATTTTGAATGCAGTCAAAGGAAAATACCTCTCTGTAAACGTGAAATCTAAGCTAACTTTACTAAAATACATTCAAGTAAACTATACTAAATTTTAGTAATTACTAAATACGAATACTAAATATTAGTACAGTACTAAATTTTAGTTAAGTGATAATAAGTTATAATTACTAATACCAAATTTTATTTTAATACTAATACTAATTTTAGTAAACTAAACTGTTGACTGCCTGATAATAAATTCTTCAAATATCACTTTTAAAAATTTCACTTTTATTATCGCAAGATATTATCGCAAGGATTTGTTTTTATGATATTTAACACATCATTTTATTGATAAATTTAATAAAATTAATAAATGATGAAGAACTTGTTACAAATTAGAAAAATAGGAAATAACAAAAATTTAACAAATTAATCAAAGCCCGAATGGATGTGCGGGACAATTACATAATTCTTTGAAGATGTCTTCCTGTTTGAGAGTGCTCTAAAAATAAGAAATTCGAAAACATATCTCAAAATTATTGCATACAGATACTCATGTCTATGCAATTAAAAAGTTTAATAATTCTCAGAATAAGTATAATCTTTTACAATATATATATATATATATTTAACGATTTATTTTAACGATTTATTTTAAAAATTAAAAAGAATAGAGCTAACTATAAATATGTAAGAAGATTAACATTTCATAAATTTTTTTAGGCATTCTAATAGAATGACAAATGGTAAACCAGCAAAGGATGAAATACATATCCGCTTTCTTTCGAATATCCAAAGATTGAATGCATTATTCCATACGCTCCATAAATTATTTTTTTTAATAAGAAAGGCAAAAATTTTGTTTTTATAAGTTTCGTCTTTCTTTACGTAGTTTGAACAAAGATTTTTTTTAATGGCACTATCATTACTTTTTCAAAATGACATTTGCGTTTTGGAGGAATTCGCATCTTTTAAATAATAGCCTGATCATGATATTTTTCTACACTTCGCCTAAATAACATTTCTCAATCTACTTTACAAGTATTATTTACAATTCCTAGGGAAATTATACATTAATTCTCATATTTGATATCGTGTTTAGACTAGCAGGCATTCTATAAAATGCCTAGTATCCTGTAGAATACCGGCGTTTCACACATTACCGGTAATATATATATATATATGTATGTGTGTGTAAGTGTGTGTGTGTTTTCTTTTACGAGTGTGAATTCTTGTTTAATTGACTTCCTGTCATTTTAAGAAAGTTTAAGTTATACATCGAAA
Source organism: Stegodyphus mimosarum (assembly GCA_000611955.2). Taxonomy (NCBI): domain Eukaryota; kingdom Metazoa; phylum Arthropoda; class Arachnida; order Araneae; family Eresidae; genus Stegodyphus; species Stegodyphus mimosarum. Next base: position 250,403 of record KK121865.1, read on the forward strand.
GATAATTTATAAGAGGAAAATTTAATTTATACCGTATGCAAACAACGATTTTTTTTAGCATAAATGCCAAGTTTTAATATTTAACTCGAAATTATCTGAATTGATTTTAAACTCTGTACTACTCTTGGAGATCTTTCCGGAATTTCGTGCAAAATGAACGACGAAAATAAAGCAGGAAATATTGGGTATTAAAGGCATCATGCAGGAAAACATTGCATACCAAAACGCATCACAAGCATCATGTTCTTTTCTATAAAGAAATAAATTGTGAATGATTCCATAAAACATTCAAAAGCTGAACTAAAACAAAAAAGGGTATAAATTACGCAAAAACACGTAATGCGGCTAGCATGCGGGGGATACATAAATAACAACAGGACTGTATACCAAAAACATATCCACGGCACGGGAGGACCACAGGGAAAAATACTGATAATTAATTTTTCGTTCTCCAGACCTTACCGTACGTCGGTACTGCAAACAACATTCTCCGTAGGTCGCCCCTGCAAATAACCTGTCTTTGTCAACGCAGGGCTACACCATACCTTGAGGCCACAAAACCAAACGAAAGACTACTTTCCAACCTCTCTTACGAAACCAACTTTTCAAGTTCCACCACACTTGAACAAAACGCGAAACGTAATCACAATTTAGAAGCGAAAATATTTTAAATATCACTTGGTGATGATGTGGCCACTAATTAGTAGTCACCTCGGTGTAAATCCAAAACGATCGTTCATTGTTTAATCCAGAGCATATGGCAACAACATAAAGAGACTGGAAAGGAGCGCGCGCGCTCCTTTGTGCGCGGCTTAACGGTGACTGTGACTGTGAGGCGGAGCAGCTTGAAACGCGCTGACTAGAGTTATTGCGATTTTCGCCGATAGGAGCGTTGTTATCGGAGGGTTCTCGCGAGAAGTTTCTATTCTGCTCGGCTTTGTTCAGTTGCTAATTGAACGAGTTTACTACACGAAACTTTCACTTCCCGCACGAAAGTCTTGGAGCGATAATTTGAATTTTGAAGCTTTTTCTTTGAGGCTTAATTATGAAATATCACTTTCCAAACTATTCAAAATGATCTGGATGTTAATCACAATCAGATTGCGATATTCGCTTGGAAAATATTGGAATGTTAAGAAATATTTTGCTAATCAAAGGACAAATTTCGAAGCCATTTTAATTGGCTAATATAACATCGAAACAACAAAGCGGTACATTTTAGAAGAAGCAATAATAAATGATTAATGACATAAAAATGTCTGTATTTGTCATTCTCAAATACATTGTCATAAAATGCCATTCTCAAATACATATTAAATGTCTTTCGCACGCACTTCGAATTATTCTATTTACATTACTTGTACTTAAGTGAAATTTTATTATTTATTAAGCTTCTGATAATAGCGCGTAGCAGATCTAAAAAAATCTGACATCTACATCACATGACTTCCTTGTACGTAATATTAAATTATACGCAATTTGCATTTCATTTTAACTTATTGGATTGAATTAAATTTACTTCGTCGATAGCGCATACACCACAATAGACTAAATGCACTCTTTTAAAATTCACTATATTTGTTTACCATAGCGACACTCTGGCGCTAGCTTCACTTAACACCGTTACATCTCGTTCATTTTGTAACTCAGAACTCGCAAAAATTACGTATATCATCTGAAGAATTATCTAATCGTTGCCACATGTTCTATTCAACTACTATGATAAATATAGAACGACGAATAAAAGAAATTAAACAAAGAAACCAAAAAAGAAAGAAACAGTTTCTCACAGACGATTCAGTATTTCTCATTTAATTAATTCAGTTTTCATTTCGCGACAAGGCAAAAGTACATAAAAACTCAAAATATCTACATTAAATATTACGAAGTAAATCTTAAACACTTATTCCCTCGAATAAAATCCAGAATGGATTAAGCATGATCTAATTCTCAATAATAAAAGAAAGCGTTATCTTTGTTGTTGCGAAGCTTAGTTTCTCTAGATTGGCAACAAATCTACTTTCTCCTAAGTTTCAAATGTGGCTGCCATACAAAAAATGATTAGGCTTATCTTGCTTGCAGATTTACTAAAGGCATAAAAACCTTAACCGTAAGATAAGACCGACATAATTAATTCCTTTTTAAAGCAAAAAATGAACAATTTACCAACATATAAGAATAAGAAATTAAGCTCACTGAACCGAGTAACAGAGTGGATATATATATATATATACATATATTTACATACTTTTGATGCGGCCGATTGCAACCAAAATGGGAGCTGCAGATCTGCAAGTTATAGCAGTCTATATACCAAATTTCAACTTTCTAAGGCTACTCGTTTTTGAGTTATGCGAGATACATATATTCGTACGTACGTAAGCACAGACGCTACGAAAAATCTCTTCAGAATCCATTTTAAATCAGTTGTATAATTTTTTGGGTAAAAAGAGTCCTTTATTCTGTCCTCACGTTCAGATATCACGCAAAAACATCGTTAAATTGTATTCGATAGCGGTCAAAATGCATGTTTTCGTTAAAATATGCTACCCGAAATTTTTCGCGATTAAAATACTTCCTTTTTACTTCGTACGAGGAAGTAAAAGGAACAAGTCGTAATTCTGAAATTCTAAAAATCACTAATTTACAAACGTATCATAAAATAGTCTTAATTTTAAAAATGCATTAAAATAGAAATGAAAAGAAAGAAAGGAAATCGAAAGGACTTGGATTTTAACGTCGCACTACAGCAATTGTCGCAGCATGGTAGGTTACCAATTTTTTTTTAAACT
>KK121865.1:255999-331945 GCA_000611955.2 Stegodyphus mimosarum
CATACATTATTCTAAGGAAAAAAAATTTAGTCAGCATTTTAATTAGTATTTTAAATTAGCATTTTTTAAACTTCTATTACTTTAAAAACATAAAAATCTGTAAAGAAAAATCCTTATCACAAAAATATCAAAATCAGAAGTAAAAAGTTTAAGTACTCAAAAGTAGCTATTGTCAATGGCCGCAGATTGACTTGTCAAGGGTAAGAAACCAATTAATGGGTGCATATATATATACTTCTTGTTCGGCCGATTGCTACAAAAACGGAAGGTGTACTGCTACTTCTTATAGCAGTTCCACATACAAAATTTCAACGTTCTTAGGCTACTCGTTTTTGAGCTATGCGAGGTACATACGGAAGTACGTACGTACATGCGTACATACAGACGTCACGAGGAAATCTCTTCTGAATCCATTTTACAATTCGTTTTAGGGGGAAAAGTGCTTTATTCTGTCCTTATATGTAACGACAAAACATCATAAAATTCCATTCGACAGCGGTCAAAATGAATATTTTCGTTGAAATATGATGTCCGAAAGTTTTCACGAGTATAATACTTCCTTTATTTAGTACAAGGCAATAAAAAGGTTTATATATAAAATACGATTTTCTATTAAAAGGGATACGATAATTAATGTATTAAAAGGAGAAAAGTAGTGTGTGTGTGTGTTTTTCGTTCGTGTTGCGAGTAAGCTAATAGACCCAGGGCCACGAAATTTGGTACATAGATGTATCAACACAAGAGCCAGTGCACCTCGAAGCGATTTTTTCGAAATTCGAATTCGAATTTATTTTATTTTATGTTTTGTGACCAAATCGCGTCAATTTGAGACATAATGGGCTACAGGAAAGCGAGATTTCACTCTATACATTTCATTTTTACATCGTCGTGAAGCGTTGACACTTAGCTATTTTACGAACTTAAAATAAATTTCGTGTTTCAATAAATCGATTAAACACGAATTTATTTAGGAAGGTGAGCTTAACACCTTTTTAGCGGAATTTTTTCTAAAAAAACTTATTTTAGAAAATGTGCTGTTTATTTTCCTTTGATTTTTGGACACGTTGAACTTTAATCCTTTCGACTACTTTCAAAAAACGAATTTTGGAAAAATAACAATATTTTGTATATTTTTAAAATTTTTTAAATGAAGCTTCCGAATACACTTCTCACATCTCAGATATTTTAAAATGTAGTTTTGGCAACAATTTTTCTTTCTTATTGTTATTGATAAATTTTTGATGAAATTGCATCATTTTGAATAGTTTCATTCTTTTAAAAATTTCGGTTTGGCAACAATTTTTCATCGTATTTCTTATGTTACTGTTTTTAAGAGACTGAAAAGTTTAAGGAATTAAAAAGTTGTTTCTTTTTGCAATGGTAAATTGTTTAATTTCTTTATTAGGATAATTAACATGTGTATCAAGGGATATTGCTTATTTCATTGTAATATTTTATATCATGTTTCAATTATATATAATTTTAATTATAAAAAGTTTTGCATGATATTTTTTAATCTGTTTAAGTTCTTAAACTGTTTATACCATATGTATAATACATTTTTATTGATTTATTTTTTGAAAAAGTTGTTCTGCATAGTAAAATTCTGCGCGAAATGTTTTGTTTTTTGAGTTTCTTTCATGTTATTTTTTGCTTATTTCACTGTTTGTAAGATATTGAAAAGTTTTGCATGATTTTTTTGCATGAGCCAGTGCACCTCGAAGGAAGTTTTTCGAAATTCGAATTAGATTTTTTTTTTTTCAATTTTATGTTTTCTGACGAAATCGCGTCATTTTAAGACATAATGGACTATAGCAAAGCGAGATTTCTCTCTGTACATTTCATTTTCACATCGTCGTGAAACGTATACACTTAGCTATTTTACGAATTTAAAATAAATTTCGTATTTCAATAAACCGATTAAATAAGAATTTATTTAGCAAGGTCAGCTTAACACCTTTTCAACGGGATTTTAAAAAAAAACGTTTATTAAGCAAGTTAAATGGCTGGGATGTAACTGCTGACACATTTTCTTAGAAGATTACTTAGAGCAGCATAACATTTCAAAATTTCAGAAAAAGAATCATTCAAACTATCAAGTAAAAAACACTTTATAAAATGCTTGCTTAAAATCATCCTATGCCTGAAACGAAGCTCAAAGACTTTGCTTTACAAGTTAAATGGCTGCGATGTGACTGCTGACACATTTCATCAGAAGATTACCTAAAGTATCATAACATTTCAAAATTTCAGAAAAAGGATCGTTCAAACTATCGAGAAAGAAAATGTTTACAAAATTTTAATTTTATTGTAGAATTTTTATATAATTTTTTATGTTGTCATGGGGGTGCTTAAGAACGGGGATATAAATTATGCTTTAACAAATGTTTAATGCACATATCATGCAATTAATTTGCTAAAAATTCAAGATGTTTATGTTTTCCTGGAGATACATCAGGGCCGTATACAAAGGAGGGTTGGAATCTTAACAAAGAGAAAAAAGTTGGAAGAACTTACGCGGCCATAGGTCCCAGGTGAGTCTTTTAGGCATTTTTCCGGTACGTTTAAAGCCAGACGAAGGCTGGCCGCATAGCGGCTAGTATATCATAGAGTTTTATGGGAATAATTGTTTCAACAATTCTATTGACAGAATTCATCTACAATTTTATATCGGTAATAATATAAGCATTTGGAGCCTAAATAACGAAATCTATTAATTTAATTATGAAGTGTAAAAGCAATTATCTTTTTAAATTTATTGTGTGCGTTCCACGTTTTTATTATTCGTGGTATAAAATTGTAGATGAATTCTGTAAATATAATCTTTTAATCTATTTTTTCCATTAAATACTTTGATAAATTATTTTTCTCCTTTTAGTTCATTAATTATCATATTCATTTTAAATAAAAGCATATTTTATAAAAACCCTTTTTAAATTGTATTTGTATTATATTTACACTTGATAAAAAGCCGTTTTATCTTTATTTTATTTTACCACTTTATTGAACGCTTTTACCAGATAGAATTAACCTATTAATTTTTATCAATTCGAAAATTTTAAAGTAGTTATTGTTTTTATTTTGTTTCGAAATTCCTAATATATATGATAATTTTCTGCCACTGCTATGCAATATCACACACGGTTAGAAGCGCGCATCAACGTATGCCTTATATGAAGAAATGTAATACCTACTAGTTAAATTCAGTGTTTACCTAGGAAGATTGCATAGCCGTGGCAGCAAATACTATCTGCGATTCCTTAATGCTGCAGACAGCTTATTCCCACGGATATTCGATGAATAAGAAGGAAGAATTGCAGGATGACAAAGACTCTGTATATTAAGTCTTCTGGTATTAGAACGGGTCACTTTTTAGCACCAGAGTTCACAGAAATATTTTTTATTCTTGTATATAGTTAAGGAAGTATTGTAATCACGAAAAATTTCAGGCGTCATATTCCAACGAAAATGCTCATTTTGACTGTTTTCGAATGCATTTGAACGATTTTTGTCCCTGACACCTATACTTGCGAACAAAACAAAGAACTCTTTTCACTTCCTTTTACGAAATAAAAAGGAAGTACTGTAATCGCGAAAAAATTCGAGTATCATATTTCAACGAAAATACTCATTTTGACCGCTATCGAATGCAGTTTAAAGATGTTTTTGCGTGGTATTTGAGTGCAAGCACAGAATAAAGGACTCTTTTTCCCCGAAAAAATTATGAAACTTATTTAAAAGGGATTCTGAAAAGATTATTTTCGTGCCGTCTGTCCGTCCGTCCGTACGTACGTACGTATGTATCTATCTCGCATAACTCAAAAACGAGTAGCCTAAGAAAGTTGAAATTTTGTATATAGGTCTGCTATAACATATAGATGTGCACCTCCTATTTTGATTGCAATCGGCCGCACCAAAAATATATAAACATGTGTATATACATATATATCTACTTTGTTACTTGGCTTAGTAATATCAGTTTCTTTATTCTTAGATGTTCATAAATTGTGCTTTTTTTGCTTTAAAGATAACTGAATTATGTTGTTCCTATCTTCCGGTTAAGCGTTTGGCTCTCGTGTAGAATTGGGTGCCCTTTCGATTGGTAACAAATTTGATTCAGTTTTGGCAATAAAATCCTCTTTCTGGTTGCCATGATAGTTTTAACTTCGTTTTAGTTTCCTGATTTTTTTTAAGTGAAAATAAACTGATGTGTACATGGAGAAAGTCAAGGCAGTGCACAATACCAAGTTTGCCCAATTCTTTGATGTTTTTTGAGTGAAAATAGATCAATGTGTACATGGACAGCGAGTTTGTGAAATTGACTTATTGGTTTTGTGTAGCGGCCATCTAGAAACTGTGCCTTCTTGGTGCCGATCTTGGAGTCAAAAAAGAATCACAAAAAAACAAAAGGCACTCAACTGTAAACTTTTACCAAGGTTTTTATGCCTTTAGTAAATCTGCATGTAACCAACAATTTAAAAATTGTTTAAATGCGGCTAAGCCTAATTATTATTAACATAGCGGTCATATTTGTTTACATTTGAAACTTAACAGAATAGTGGATTTGTTGTCAATCTAGAGAAACTAAGTTTCGCAACAACAAAGATAACTGATTCTTTTATTATGGCGAATTAAAGCATGCTTAATCCATTCTGGAATTTATTCGAGGAAATAAGTGTTTAAAATTTACTTCGTAATTTTTAATATAGAAATTTTGAGTTTTTAGGTAATTTTGCCTTGTCGCAAAGTAAGAACTAAATTAGTTGAATGAGAAATACTGAATCGTTTGTAAAAAAAACTGTTTCTTTTTTTTTGTTTGTTTTATTTCTTTTATACATCGTTTTATATTTATTATTATAGTATTTGAAGAGAACATGTGGCAACGATTAGATAATTCTTCAGGTGATATAATTTTTGTTCCTTCTGAGTTATAAAATGAATGAGATGTAACGGTGCTAAGTGAACCTAGGGCCAGAGTGTCGCTGTGGTAAACAAATGTAGTGAATTTTAAAGTGTACATTTACTCTGCTTTCCAAGCAACAACCAATTCGTAAATAATTCTTTGTTGCCAAACCAGGGAACGAAAACTTTTGACACTTTAAGTTAATATGTATACGTATGACGTTATGATTTAAATTTATTGTAATATAACAACTTTATCTGAATACTATTAAAATAATTAACGTCACAATAACATACTGTATCAGTTATCCTAACCTGAAACAAAAAAGTTGTTAACAGCAGCTTGTTAACTAAAACGTTGATATTAACGAAACATTTTCGGCATACAATGACGTCACATGCACTCGCGTGCTTTCTTCAACGTCAGAATATGACGTTATACAATAAGAATATATTTAATGTATGACAGTGTTGCTTTCATTTCATATATTTTAGAATGTACAAATTTTTTATTAAAAACTCTACGATTTGAAAGCGAGCAAAGGTTACACTTTTCGAAATAAAGCATTTTTATCTTCAGCAGCTCCCAAGACTCGAAACAAAATGTGTGCGAAAATTAGAAATGAGTATTGCCACTCGGAAAAATGAGTACGATAATTAGAGTTTTCAGAATTTTTAATCAATATCTCATCTGGTTCCATGAAGTCATTTGAAGATGACTTCATATCGATAGCTGAAGATAAGAATAATCGAAATTGCTTCCCACAAATTTTTGGAATGATACCTTTCACGAAACTCAACTCCCCGAAGCTCCGGAGGAGGTAATGTCACAAACAGACAGACAGACGAGCGTAGATTTTAATATAATAGATATTTGTGCTAGGTATAAAATTTTAATATCTAACATGAATATGAAAATTCTGATATTCGATCTCAATTAATACATTTCCGTGTAACTGCTTTATTAGAGTAATTCCGTAATACGTAAAACCTATAGTTAGAATTTAATTCTGAATTTTTGATAGCTGATTTTAATGTATAAATATCGTCTAAACATGAAATTTTAATATCTATGTAAAGATCAGATTTATATCTTTTGATATCCGATTTTAATTCATGACTGTTCAATCCGTGTAATTCCGTAATGTGCTGAAACTGATGTTAGAATTTAATTCTAAAGTCTAAGAAAAGGGCGATGAAAAAATAAGATCGAAGGTACTTTAATATATGAGTCAATAACTAAAATTGATTTTGAAAAGCCAAATTTCTCGCTTGATTCAGAGACAAAATCCACTCTTCTTCATTATCAAACTTTTGTTATTTTCTTATTGTTGCAGTGAAAATGAAAAAAACTTCTTGCAGCAAACAACATAGGTTTTTTAAGCCATCCTTCAATCGTGATATATTTATTCTCAAGTGGGAAAATATTACCTCGAAAAATAAATTTATAAAAAATAGAAACAGGAATTGAAAAATAATGAAGTAATATATGCCTGAGGAGGAAGAGGTTTTCACAAGAGAAGGCGAGCCTTTGTTCTTATTTCGAAAACATATGCTTTTGCTACTCAAGAAAAAAGAAAAGTCTCTGAAAAGGAAATATAAATAAAAAGAAATAAGAGGCTCATTTTTCGAAAACCAAGAAATTAAACTATACATTGCATCAGGCTTCACAAACTCCAATTGCCCGCGGGCCGCATGCATGAATTGAAAGCAGCTGGCGTGCCAGAATTTTTTAAACAATTTAAAAACAAATTGTTAACAAAAAGTATTAAATAAATTTTAAATTTCTCTTATAAGTATTTTTTAAAACATGCAAAAAATAATAATAATATCGCAAAGGAAAGAAAATTCAAATTTTTATTTATTTTTGATTTGAAATCTAAATTTTATTATCTACAAGACACTTTTGTTGGTTACTTTATAATTAAAATGTAATGAACTGCTAAATATTAAAATTTCAGTCTGACAGTTACTAGAAATAGTTCTACATGGTCAATTAATCATCAAGTAACTAATTTTTAATTTAAACTAAGTAAATAAATTACGAAATTTTCCAAGTTTTCAAAGAAAATTTTTAAAGCCGGACAAAATTTGAGAATAAATAAGGATAACGTAGTCGCTTTTTGTTATTTATTAAAGTTTTCTTTGACGCATAAATAAAAAAATATATTTTTGCCTTTGAATAATTATAAACTTCTTTAATTCTTACTACATTAGATATTTGATAACTCTGAAGTTTGATACGTTTCAACAAAAATTCCTACAAATTATGTTCATCACGGATTATAGATTCTCATCGACTTTTCTTATTAATTTTCAACTGCACGTAAAAACCTCTTTTATTCATAGTGCAGAAATTTGTAACTGAGCTTATGCATTTTTTGACAAGTATCAGGTATCCAAAAAAGTTCGTGCCGCTGGAGCCAAATGTGAAACTCAAACTGAAGCTTTTGGACAAAATGTAGGGATGACTTTCAGATTTTGACATTCCCGTCAACTGTCAGTCGCGTCGAAAGTAGTTCTGTAAGAACTAGAGCTCTGAAGTGAACATGTCAGTGAAGAAGGATGATGTAAAAGCATGCTTATTTCTCACTGAAAACTACGGCCCGATCTTTTTTGTATACTGATACAAACAAAGGTAAAAAGAAAAAAATATGATGTGTACACCACATGACATCCTTCATTCTATTGCGGCATAAATCACAATAGAATGAATGCACTCATTAAATTCACTATATTTATTTGTTTACCATAGTAACACTCAGGCTCTAGGTTCCCTTAACAGCGTTACATCTCATTCATTTTATAACTCAGAATGCACAAAAATTATGTATGTCATCTGAAGAATTATCTAATCGTTGCCACATGAACTATTCAAATACTATGATAAATCTAAAACGACGTGTAAAAGAAACTAAACAAACAAACAAAAAAAGAAACATTTTTTCACAGATGATTCAGTATTTCTCATTATCAGTATTCCTCACTTCGCGACAAGGCAGAAATACATAAAAACTCAAAATATCTATATCAAAAATCACAGAGTAAATCTTAAACGCTTATTGCCTGGAATAAATTGCAGGATGGATTAAGCATGATTTAATTCACAATAATAGAAGAAGGCTTTGTCTTTGTTGTTGCGAAGCTTAGTTTCTCTAGATTGGCAACAAATCCACTATTCTGCTAATTTTCAAATATAAACAAATATAGCTGCTACATGGCCAAAAAAATTAGGCTTAGCCGCACTTAAACAACTTTTAAATTGTTGATAATTCTACAACTGTAACATATAGGTTAACTAAAAGCATAAAAACCTTAACTGGAAGATAAGAACAACATAATTCAATCACTTTTAAAGCAAAAAATGCACAATTAGCAAATATATAAAAATAAAGAAACTGAGCGCGCTGAGCCGAGTAACAGAGTGGATATATATATATGTATACTTTTGGTGTGACCGATTGCAACCAAAATAGGTGGTGCACATCTACATGTTATAGCAGTCTTATATACAAAATTTCAATGTTTTGAGACTATTCGTTTTTGAACTATGGGAGATGCATACATACGTACGTACGCACAGACGCCAAGAAAGAAATCTGTTTAGAATCCATTTTAAATAAGTATTATATTTTTTTGGGGGGAAAAGGGTCCTTTATTTTGTTCTTACATACGGATGTCACGCAAAATATCGTTAAATTGCATTCGATAGCGGTCAACATAGATGGATATTTTCTTTGAAATATCATACTGGAAATTTTTGGCTATTACAATACTTCCTTTTTACTTCGTACAAGTAAGTAAAAAACGATACCTTTAAAATCTTTGAATAAGGCTATATCACACTGTAAATTAACAAGCTTACTGAAAATAATGCAATAAATGCTATATGGTCATAATGAAAATAATGAGGTTGATTTGAACTTCATATAACTAAACATTTGAAATCTTTGGAACATATACATAACTGAAATGTATTCGAGAGTCGCATGAAATTCCTTCGGAGGCTGCCTGTTTAAGACTACTGCATTACTCAAAACACAGTGGGTAAGCAAAATACCAAATATTATTCTGCCACCAATGTTATGTAAATAATTTTGTCACGGCCCTTCCACTGGCTAAATGGTTTAAACAACAAAATGAAAAATATTTTAGATAAATTTTTAATTTCTCTTGCTAAATATTTACCAGGATTTACATAAACAACAATAATATAGTAAAGGAATAAAATTCAAATTTATAATTATTTTCTATCTGAAATCTATTAATTGTATCCGCAAGACATTTTTGTTGGTTAGGTTTTGTTATTCAATGAATAATGCAAATATACTGGCTACTAAATATTAAATTCTTAGACTGACATTTCTTTCAAATAATTCAATAATAATATTCAATTAATCAATAAATAACTTAGTTTAATTTAAACTAAAAGTTAAAAAAATATGAAAATTTTGTAAGTTTTAGATAAAATTGTACGTTTTAGAAAAAATGAGACAAAATAAATAATGAGAACTTAAGTTCTTTCTCTTATTAATTAAATTTTTACTCCATGCATAAATAAAAATATGCTTGCATGAAAATCATTATAAGCTTCTTTTCTTTTTTTCTTTACTACAGCTCGACATTTGATGGCGTTTCTATTCTGATAAAGTTTGTACCCTTGGAGAACAGTTACTAGAAATTATCTTCATCGCGGATTGTAGATGCCCATCAATCAATTGTTCTCTTTTCTTATTAATTTTTAACTGAAAAAAATGTGTTTCTTATATAAATGTATTCCCAAAGAAATCAATAGTTCTTGGTGCAAAAATTCGTAGCTGAGTGAATTAATTTTTTTTGACAAGTACAAACAGCTAATCAAATCTGTATCTTCAAATCTTTAAAGGAAATTTCTAGCACAGTGTTAATTAAAGCTCCGTTTACAGACTTTAGGCGCGTGATTCATGGTTGTTTTTAATAGAAATGAAAATAATACAAACTTCGACTTGAAATAATGAAAATCTTAAAATCTTTGCAATAAATACATAACTAAAATGTATTCGCAAGGTCCATAAAATTGGAGTCAAACACAGCCGGCAGACCACTAGTTTATGGCCTCTAACTACCGAGAGTTTAATCCACTGACTATTAAGAAGTCGATTCGTATTCAATTCAAGGCAAACGGGCTGGGTGTAAAGTTGGTTTCCCAATGTGTAACGTGAAAATGAGCCAGTTTCCCTTAGGAAGTCCTCCAAGAAAGGTATTTCTTCCCTTAAGTGCATCCTCGTGCGTTTTTGCCAGATTCAGATCACCTGACCTCTGACTCTCTTTCATCAGGCGAACAATGCATCTATTTTTACTTCCTCGGGCGAAGTAAAGGACCGCGAAAAATTTCGGGTATCAAAATTTCAAGGAAAATACCCATTCCAACGCTGATTGGAAACCATCTGAACGATGATTTTGCGTGACATCCGTACGCACGGACAGGACAAAAGACACTTTTTCCTGAAATGGATTGAAAAGGGATTTAAAGTCGATTCAGAAGATATATTTTCTTGACGTCTGTACGTACGTACGTATGTATCTATTTCACATAACTCAAGAACGAGTAGTCGTAAATCATTGAAACTTTCTGTATGGGACTGCTATAACATGTAGTTGTGCGCCTCCCGTTTTCGTTGCAATCGGCTGCACCAATCGTAAACATATAGATATATAGATATATGTATATTCCCACTCTGTTACCTGGTTCGGCGAACTCAGTTTTTTTATTCTTATATCCTGGTAAATTGGGCATTTTTGGCTTTAAAAATGATTGAATTATGTAGTTTTTATGCCTTTAGTTAACCTGCATGCAATTGTTTTAGAATTAGCAACAAGTTAAAATTTTAAGTCGCGAGTTAAGCCTATTGAGCCGCAATTTGTTTAAATTTGAAACTCAATGGAATAGAGAATTAAATCAGTTTATGCACCTTCAGTGCCTTTTTGCTACGTAGGACCAAAAGTAACCTTAAAGCTTTGTGCACCGAAAAATCTGCCTTCTTGCCCTCTGACCGAATTGCTTGTTTTCGCCTAGAAACTCGAACTTTAATTGTAAAAATTGTTCTTTAACGGTTTTAACTGTGTTTGTTTTAAGTTTTTCTGTATTTTACAATTTTTAATGAATGTATTTTCGATTTTTATGTATGTTTGCTTTGTCGCAAAGGGAGAACTGAATTAACTAATGAGAAATATATCTATACTGAAATTCGAGGAAATAAGTTTAAATGAAATACAGCAACAAACTTGTATAATTTATTATTCCATACAAAGGAAGTCAAGTCGTGTCCACATGAGAATCTTTTTAAATACGTACTTATGCTTGCGTATATTTAACAACTGCCCTAAAATGATAATTATTCTTATCTCAACATACATAGATACCGCAAAAATGCGTATTCTTATACAAAATTATATGGAACTGAACGTGTGAAACGCATTGGAGGAATTAACAAGATTCAGCGTAATATTCTTAAATTTGGTACTTCTGCAGCTGAAGAAGCTTTCGATATTTAAACCATCGAAACTAGTCCTGAAAATTTATGAATATTACGCTGATATATTATGCGTAACTGGACGACCGATATTGCGTTTTACCGTGGCCAGAAGACTGCACGGTGGTGGTCTGATTGCACGACGCCCTGTACGGTGTGTACCTCTAACGCCTGCCCATCGGAGAAGGCGTTCTCTGTGGTGCCGGGAACACCGGAATCGGAGAGACAATGAATGGGGTCGAGTACTCTTTACAGATGAGAGCAGATTTAGTCTGAGTTGCGATTCTAGACACATACACATGTGGACAGAGCGGGAAACACGCAATAACCCCTTCAACATCATCAAAAGGGACTGTTTCGGAGGTCGCGGAGTTCTCGTTCGAGCAGACATAATGCTTGGTAGCCGGACCGACCTTCATATCTCCCGAGGAGGTTCGTCACCTGGGACTGCTATTGTAACGAGGTTCTTCTTCCTTACATGCGTCTTTTTACAGGGACTATGGGTCCTCAGTTCCTCTTCATGGACGACAACGCTCCACCTCATCGCCCAGTTACTGTCGAAGAGCTGTTGTAGAGTGAAGATATTGAACACATGGATTGGTCGGCAAGGTCTCTGGATCTAAATCCCGTCAAGCATGTGCGGAACTTACTAGAGAGACCCGTGGCAGCGCGTAACTTATCGCCAGTAACGATTCCGAAACTGCGATTGGTGCTACAAGAAAAATGGTTATAAAATAAGGAAGCAAATCAAAAGAACGATAATAATTAATTTTATTATCCAAAGTAGCAGTTTTAAAGAAAACTGAGAATAGCAAGGGTTCACACTTTAAAGAAAAAATGAAAGAAAACATTAAATAAATTAGTGATGCTGCAGTTTAATAAGGCGTGTGGTCATCTCTGACAGCCAGGCATGCTGCACAGCGATTTACCATACTTGCTATCAGATGATGAATGAGTTGTGGGCTCAAACGGTTCCAAGCTTCTTGAAAAGTTCTCTTCAGTTCTGTAACGGAGTTTGGTGGGTGCGAAAGGGCTGCAATTTGTCTCCCGAGTATATGCCATACATGTGCGATAGGATTTAAATCAGGGGAGTTCGCAGGCCACGACATGCGCTGGATGTTTTCCGTTTCAAGGAAGTCATCAACCAGCACCGCTCGGTGACATGGCGCATTGTCATCCATGAATATGAAGTCAGGACCGACAGCACCTCGAAACAAGCGAACATAAGGCTCAAGAACTTCGTCTCTGTATCTTTGACCAATCACAGACCCTGTGTTAAAGAAATGGAGGTCTGTGCGGCCATCCATCATGATGCCTGCCCATGCCATTACTCCCCTAGATGGAAAATGAATGTTTCTTGGTTTAAAACGTGTTCCACGTTCTCTCCATATCGCTATCGGACGAGAATCAGTACTCGGGCTAAACCGGGACTCGTCACTGAACATCACATTGGCCCGCTCTCCTACCCTCCAATGTTGATGTTTCAAGATCCAGTTCAAACGAGCGCGTTTCTGCGCAGACGTGAGGGAAATACTAACTGCTGGTCTTCTGGCATACAGGTCATCATGACTGAGTCTTCTGTAAACAGTTTGTCTCGAAAATCGTATTCCTGCGGCGACTGTGAGCGCTGAACCCAGTGCTCTGGCAGTACTGCCCCTCTGACGTCGTGCACTTATTACCAGATATTGGTCTTGGCGAAGGGTTGTGACTCTTGATCGACCCGATACTGGTCGTCGGATAACATCTCCCATTCTTTGAAACCTCTGCCACAGTCTTGAGATCACAGACTGGTTCACATTCAGAATTCGAGACACTTCGGTTTGTGATCGTCCGGATTCCAGCATTCCAACGATTCTTCCTTCCTCAAACATCTCCAACTGGCTTCTTTGTGCCATCATTCACCTTGTTTGATGGTTAACAACGTTCTTTCACACAGCAGTTGCCCGAAACTTGCCTGAACTGCTTATGCTGTGTGAATCGGTTTCTTTGCGTACCGACATGCGCAGGTGTTTCGCGCAGGACGTAGTCGACTGAAAAGTTTTGCACAATCCCAATGTTTCTTCTTCATCCAATTAATATCCGCAAGAAATTTGGAATAATTTTACGAATATTTACTCCATGTTTTTCGCATTTTACAAATTATGCTTAACTTTTGGATACCAGTGTATATAAAGAAGAAAGTCTGTGTGTTTGGTTGCCCTCTAATAACTCAGTCACTACTATAGTTATCGTCACCAAACTTTCTACAGTTCTTTTCTGTGTCCTGGAAAGGTCCAAGTCCAATGTTTGCCAAGCAAAAGCAGCTAAAATCAGAGATACCAATTAAAATCTCGAAAAAACGATAATTTTTGCCCTCATTTTTCCGAGTGGCAACAGTCTCGCAAGCTGAAGATGAAAACCTGCTTTATTTCGAAAGTTGTTGTCCCTGCTCGCTTTAAAATCCTAGAGAAATAAAAAATTTCTAAGATTTATGATGAAATAAAAATAGCATTGCCAAACATTAAATACATTAGTCCGGATTCCAAAAATTCGTGGAAAGCCATTTCGGCTATTCCCAACTTCGTACGACTTTGATCAGCGCAAGTATTTTTTAAAAACTCGAAAAGCGCTCATTTTCGCACTCATTTTTCCGAGAGCAATAGTCTCGCCATTGGAGATAAAAATGCTTTATTTCGAAAAGTGTTGCTACTGCTCGCTTTCAAATCGTACAGCTTGTTAATCAAAAATTTGTAAGTTTCACAAAATCTATACACATAAAGAAGAATGTCTGTTTGTATGTTTGTTTGTTCGCATTACTGATTTCTGATCAATTATTATAATTTTTTTGCCACATTTAATCGACTAAAATTGAATATAGGTGAAATATTGGATGGAACTTGAGATTTTACGACCATTTCATTAGAAAGAAGAAAATCATCAAAAACTGCGTCCCATCGTTGCTGATATAATGAGAGAGAATTAGCTTATTTTTCTATTGAAGTTTTTTATATGGGTTCCATATCACATTAGATTGAAAAATGTATGACTATAAATCGTATTTTTTGCATCGTTATTAGGGAAGAAGTATCGTTTTCTCTGTTGTACGATGTATTACTCTCAATTTGATTTAACTGACATCGAGTACTTCCGCCGGTTTTATATAAATATTATTTTTCCAAATTCTCTTAAATATAGATCTAAATATTCAGAGCAGAAAGAATACTAACTAAGTAAAAAAATAAAGATTTTATAGCCATCGTAAAGAATTCGAAATAACTCAAGAGAATTCTGATTTATCAAAACTGATAATTCTCTCTCTCTCCAATTAATTAGCAAATTAATCTTTTGGTTTACACGCAATACCATTAGCATTAAAAATAGGCAAAACACCTAATTTTAATGCTATTGGTAGGCACGACTCTACCAATAGCATTCAAAATTAGGCAAAACAGAAACAGTATATATACATATTGTTCATGAAGAAAATCTTAATAAAGGTACACAGCCAGACATTTTAACCACATAGAATGCAAATGGAGCTAAAACTCCATTGTTTCACGGGCTTAGTCGTTCAATTATTAGTCAGCCTCTCAAGAAGAGACACCTGAGTCCCGTCTACACACATAAGTTCTTCATGATTAATGATAATATTTGGTTTTAACTGACTAAATATTTTGGACGAACTTAGGTTTATTATGTAATTTACAAAATTAAAATATTAAATAAATAAAAATAGAAATGTGAAGTGGTTTAGATTTTAACGCCAGTCAAAAGTCTCGCTTTTTCCGCGATGTCAGCTCTTCTTCTTCAGATAATGGACTTTGGAATTGATTATTTTCTAAATCGTTTGTTTTTCAGACTGATGTTGTTCGTTGCTCCGATTTCGTTTGTTATTCTAGCGCCCTCCCGATTGTTTTTCATATGATAAAAGCTTTTCTTCTTCGGTTAACAGACGTCGAGATAGCTCTTTATTTGAAAACAGAGGTTCGAGGCTAATATACCTTTCGGGCTAAAAAAAGGTTAGTTTTTGATGACAAAAAGAAGACAGACCATTATTGGTTTCTTTCGAAATACGTAGAAATTTCTTAATAATGAATTTAATGTTGATAATGTATTTCAAATGTGAATATCTCCAGGATAGAACTTTGGATGATTTTAAAACTAGTGTATTTTACTGAATTTGTAATTTGTTAGTGCAATCTAGAAGTTACTCATTCGCTTGTGAAACATTACGCTGGTATAGTTCGACTATCTCAAACGCAACCCTGGCTGGCATTCTGCCAAAACACATAGACTCGTCCAAAAAGCGCTTTATTACTTCCTGCGAGGTGAAAGTCTTCTCTTCTCCGCAAAGAGAGAATGGAGGAGGGAAAAAGTCCCTATTAATCCACTCTATTTTGAGAATGATTCGGTCTGAATGGCGCATGCGTGTTTGCGCTCATAGTCGCGGTTGAGGCGGTCCAACTATAGACTATAATAATGTCGATATTTAGTACGAATTCAGATGTGAATTTTTATGTGAATTTTGTAAGACTTTTCATCTACGTTAAAAATACCTTTCTAATAACACTTTAAATTTAATTTATATGCATGAATTATATTTGATATCTAAAAGAATTAATGCATTCACTTCAAGCCCATTTTCCGACAAAAATCTATGTTTAGCATTTAAGACAAGAAAATACAAGCAAAAGCAATAATTATTCATAACCCATACACACAAAAATATTGTATATCAGAATCAAAGAAATATTTTCTTGCTTTTAGTATAAGTAACCTCTGAACTGAAATCTTATTGCAAATTATCCGCATAAAAAGTTAAAATAAAGCAAGGAAACGTAAGTTTTAACATTATAATCCTTTCCTTTGTGATTTCTGAATCAATGTAAATATGGCAGACAAACGAAAGGGTGTCTCTTTTTATTCTCTCCCTTCCGAATTTTCTGGCTTTCATAGGATTTATACCTTGTTTGCTTTCAGTTCTTATTTCAGATTTCATTACTAAGAGCAAAACTGTTGAGCTTTAAATGAAATCCTTTCTAATTAGTTGAAATTGTGCCAGAATTGAATTTTTTTTCTGATTTATGCCAAATTTGAAAATCTGTTTCAAAAAATAAACAAGTTTTTATACATCAAAAGTTTTTTAATTGCTATAATTTTATTTAATTTCGTTACATGGGGGAAGTGTGTGCCCGGCTCCCAGGGCATGCTCGTAGGTACGTGCTAAGGACATTCTAATTTTTTCTTTAAATATTTCAATAAACTTTTAAAGTATACAATATTTTCCAAAATAGACTAACCTATATTCCTTAAAAAACCCAAAAGACATATACATCCTCAGCCCTTTTGATCGAATGGCTTACTTTCTTCTTTAGATAAAAGATACGAGAAGCTTAATAGCATATTCACAGAATCAGACGTGGTATTAATAGAGACGAGTTTTTAAATTATCATCAGAATGGATTTTGCAGCGGATATACGAGTCTACATATACTTTTTTTCCCAAAGGGACAATTTGCCCAGAAGGACTATTAATTTGTCATTTTGCGTTGATTTACCATAAACGGAGATTTTAAATTGTTGTCACCATATATTAGAGCCCTGAATTATATTTAAAGAAATTAAATAATGAAGTATCTGCATGAATGTATGTATGTTTCTGGCGAAAAACATTGATGAGTCTAGAGCGCGAGGCTGTGTGTCGAAAATTCTAAAGATATGCTGTTTTAAATATTTTGTGATATTGCTGTTGAATTGAATTTTATGGTTAAAGTGCGAAGAACATGATATTTAATAAATAAAGGTAACACACAAAACGTTAAAAAATGCCCCTTTGGGCGTAATATAAAATCTGAAAGCTTCCAGATTTTTTTTTCCTAAAATTTTATTTCATTTCTAATCCCACATACAGTAACTTTATTTTACGAGATGATTTTATGTATGATCAGCTTTATGAATGTTTGACCGAAATTTATGAACTCCATTACCTGGGGAACTTTGTTTGATTTTTAGTTTTTTATTCCTCTTTCATGTAAATATGCTTCAAAATTCATAGATTTAAATTACGTATGGTAATATGAAAATGTGTATAATTTAATTATGATTATTTGAAATTAAAATATATCTAGTTAACGATAAATGTGGGAAATGTTTGTCGAAACATCAGTTCTCAACCAGAGGGGAATTTATTGCTTAAAGTAGGAATGCGGTCAGGCTTTTAACCACCTATAAAATATTTAGTTCAATATAAAAAATTACAGTGAACTCTGGATTATTCCGGCTAATGCTGAGAAAGCAGATCACGTATAATGGAAAAATACGGAAAATCCAAACTTTAAATTTTCATTCATACAAAAAAGTATTAATTTTACTTTGCTTTTGGCAACGTTTAAATATTTCGTCGAGTTTAATAGCGTATTTTAAGAAGTGATATTTTACCACTGTATTCGAACCGTCTTTGATCGATGAAGTCTGATCAAGTTTCAACAGAAATCATTGTTGTCACGGAACTAATGTAATTCCGAGTATCCTCTTTGCTTTCAACATCGCATTCTGCCTGTTCTGTTTTTGTGACATTTGAAACGATGTTCGAATGACTTGAGCATTGAATCTCGAATTACTCGAATCGTCATCGACCATTCCTGGATAATACTACCATTATCAATACCGTAATACCATAATACCATAATGCGATAATACAACTGTTAACCGATAATCCCAAACAATTAATACTAATTAAATAACAATAAAAAAATCTGAAAGCTTTCAGATTTTAACATTACGTCCGAAGGGGCGGTTTTTAACGTTCTATGTGTTCCTTTAGTTGTTAAAAATCATGTTCTTCGCACTTAAACCATAAAATTCAGTTCAAGAGCAATATCGCAAAATAATTTCAAATTGAGCATGTCTTTAGAATTTTCGATACGCAGTCTCACGCAGTGGAGATAAAAATGATTTTTCTGAACAACGTTGTCATTGCTCGCTTTGAAATCGTTGAGTTTGTTAAACAAAAATTCGTTAAAGTTTTACAAAATATGAAATCGATATTAAAACAAATTCCAAATTTCAAATTTGGGCTCCCAGATGCCCATATTCGGGTGGAAACGTACGTATTCAAAATTGTATGGCTCTAGGTACCGTTGTTTTATCACAACGCGAGAAACATACATATATTTATGTGCACATTCTTCATTATTTAATTTCCTTAAATATAATACAGGGCTCTAATATTTGGTGGCAACAATTTAAAAAGTGAATCGCCGTTTGTAGTGAATCAACGCAAAATGACGAAAAGAAATTAACAGCCCTTCTAGGTAAATTGCCCCTTTGGGCTAATAACTAATGCTGCTTAATATGTCCAATAATTAATAATAATAACAATTAGTAATTCTATTGTTAAATCTTTAATAATTCTAAATTCTATTATTAAATCTTTAATACTTCTAACAGAATTACCATTCATAAATTATTCATTGTACCACTGGTTTTGAATATTAATTGACATTTTCGAAGAATTTTAGATTTTCAACGTTTTTGCATAAAACTCTTTTGATTAATGTAAGTTTTGCTTTTAACGTTAAAACATTATTCTTGCGCTTAGTACTTATAGCCTTTTTTTATCAAGTTATCAGTTCTAAAACTTAAATCAAATTTTAAGGAATAATGAGGAAATATGCACGAAAATACGTACGAAATTAAAAAAATTACAGTGATCAACTGAAAGGATGCCTTCGACTATGAACATACAGAACGTATATTATATGTATATTGATTGTATATGAAGATATATTATACGTATATTATATGTATATTGATACTAGATAATCGCGTTGCTTTTAAAGAGAATACTCGGACCCGCGCGTACTTATGTTTTATGCGCTCTCGGGCAAAGCGTTGAGTGCCCTTGCCCTGGCACCCCATGCACGAATAATTCGCACGCGGATAAACGAAAGTACTTTTGTTCTACGCTGTACTTTTGCTCAAGTTTTGGTATTTCTGACCATTTTGTGTATTTTTCTTGTTTAATTTACAAAACACATTCAAAAAATAAACTAAATTTAAATCAATGTATATTAATTTTTTGAGTTTTGGAAAGGAGAATGAATGATCATTTAGCAGTGGTGAGAGCGGTACATGGGGCAAAAAAAGGATTATGAACCACACTTTTATATAGTCATTTGTAAACAGCAGATGCCTCCCATTCAATTGAAGAAAACTTATAGGATAAAGATTCTTTAATAATTCTAATAAAACAAATTAATAAAATCATTAATAATTATTATTAATTAATATTTAATTACTACCAATTACATAATTATTAATACCGCTTAAAAGTTCTAATAATTAATGCTAATAACAGTTTATAATTCTGTTCCTTAATGATAAATAATTCTAACAAAATAACCATTCATAAATTATTTAGTATATTATTTGACTTGAATATTAATTATTTGTTAATTAATGTGAAATTTTCTTGATAGCCCCTTTCATTTTATACACTAAACATTTCCTTCTGATATTCTTCCTCTGAGAAATTTACGCCTTTAAAAGAAGTTTCTTTAAATTTAATTTTCACTTTTGCGTACGTCTGTAATATTTCTTTTATACTGTTTAAAAATACAACAGACTTTATTTTGATAAAAATAAGTTGTACAACTTAAAACGCGGATAAAAATTTATTCAATTTTCAATATTTGATATTCGTTTCGCGAATGCTAAAAATGTTTGAAGTTGAAGGAAGTTTAAATCTTATTCCTAAATACATAATCTTGAAGGATTTATTGACTGGCCCAGATCTTCACTGGAATATGTAAGAATGCTGTTTGTGGATTGCATTAGGCGCACTTTAAAAATATTTTTTGTACTTAAATCAAGTTAGAGTCAAGCAGCTTTGCAGAATTGTGACACACATTTTTTTGCAGTGGGAGAAAAGACTGCAAGGAAAATGTCAAGATTTCAGTTTCTTAACTCTTATTTCCTCAGCATTTTACAAAGAATTATTTGTTTGTAGAATGGAAGCCGCTTAATAGTTAGCCAATCATGTTTGAGGAAATATAGCCTTCAAAACAGTAATGGAATTTAATTGATTTTATAGAAACACAACCAGAAACCTATAAATAGATACTTTCAGACAGCATTCAGATTAAGAAAAACAACAAAAGTTTGTTTATGAACTGTTCATAATGTCTTTAATGCAAAAGTTCATTTAGGAATTGTTCGTAACATATCTGGAAATTATTTGCCCGATTGCTGTACCCCTAAACTCGGAAGGCATTTCTTAATGCAAGAGAACAGTCAATGTAGAATTTTAAATTAAGCAAAACAGAAAACTTAGATTTTCAAAGATATTTTCAGGTAATTCTTATTTCAAGGGAAAAGAAAAAAATTCTGCAGAAATGTTCTTGTGGTGAAAAAAGATCGCCTTCAAAATTGGTAGTGTGTTTCAAAATATACGCCAAACTAAGGTTGATTAAGGTCTAATTTAAAATGGTTCACTGAAATCGAAACCAAGCTGTTTGGTGACTTAACGTCTGATTAGATGACATTTCTCTGTAACATTCCAACCTTTATAATCTGCTTTGATTATTTTATCGATTTTATCTTTTATTTGGAAAGTCTATTTCAGTTTCAAAGAAATTTATTCTAAAATATTAGTTTGATCACATTAATCAAATTACTGATATAACCGAATTATTGATCTTATAACCGAATAAGTGAAGCATTTTCCATGTTTTATATACAAACGGTGGGACTTTAAGAATTTGATAATAATACTCGAACGCTAACATTATTTGAGATCACATTATGTGGCGTCTACTGTGTGCCAGAAGATTTCTCCTCCCCAGAACTTTGAACTTTGAACTTAGATTGCGACTAGCATTGACGACTAAGGAGTTTTCACTAGTAGATCAAACTGGGCTGTTAGCCAAACGATAAAGTAAGCGATGATGCTCAGTAAGTAAGCGATGATGCTCAGTAGCATCCACACCCGTGGGTGATTATTAAAATAATGCGAAGCATACAGTTACCTTAAGTAATATAGGCATTAAATTCAGGAAGCTGAAAGCAGCTGCAGACACAAAGGCGCAATGATTGGATGCAGTCTTCAGATAAGCATAATCTAGTTGAAATCATACTACAGGATAAGCATGGCATTAAATGATCGTGAAAAGCGTGGTAGCTTTATCTAAAAGTAAGCATTAAATAAGCAAAATCTAAACCAGCCTGTCTGTCTCGGCATGGCAATTTACTAAAAGATAGTCAATCAAATCAGGCATCATTAAGTAAAAATCAGGCATTGTAAAAGGCATAATTTCAATGAAGAGCAATCAGGGATCGGAAATCATTCTAAGTATGGCATATCATGCAATTATCTGAAAAAGCAGAGTTCATGGGCAGTAAAAACTGTCACCGTCCTTCTCTGTTGAAGTCCTAGCTCTGAATAAGCTGATAAGCTTACATACAGCTTTGATAAGGCGGAGTTCGCAGTATTAGAGAGAAGGTCACGTGTGGTCTGAGAACCAATCGGGAAGTTTGCAGCAGGAAGAATTCTGATTCGTCCACAGTGGTCACATGGTGCACAGAATTAAAATAATTTTAAAAACACAGAGTAAGTACATCTTCAGTAAAGAATATTCAAATAATAATATAAAACAAATCTAGAATAACATAATTCTTGGTTATATAGTAAAATTTCAAACCTTTTAATTAGGAGTCTCAACCCTTTAATTAGGGGAAAATGAAAGTCCAACCTGTTTTAAACAAGGAGAAAATAAATATTTACAATATATACAAGAGTCACCATCTGACATTGTGATGAATTGTTCCGAGACGCTTCACCACATTTTCGACTGTGGGATCATAGTCAATAATGTTGCGATTAGCGACGTACAGTGAGTTCTTCATACTCTCAAAGAATTTATGAGCAGTGATAAGCATTTGGTTATGCAGTGGTGGGTACTAACCGTTATAGCTGTTGGCCATTAAGCCGGAAGCGGTAGTCACTTTGTAAGGTTTTAGTTAAACTAACAAAGTTTTATTTTAATTTAACTTTTTCTATCTCTTCTCATTTCAACTTCTCGTTAGAATAATCGCGCGTTTCAGCTTTATGCTAATTTGAAGTGGAACCGAGTAGTATTTAAACGAAAGGAGAAACCTTTCAGTGTGAGAGAGCTTTCAGTCTCAGACCACTGTTACTCTATTCAACGTTCGCCTGACTAGCTAGTATTTAAATTCTAAGCCGTAGCGCTGTTAAGTGATTACTTATTGAAGTAACTCTAAGTGCGTCAGTATTAGTTAAATCTTGCTACGCACCATTTAGTTTAGAGGCCAACCTCGCGTTATAGCTCTGTGAGCAACGATTATTTAATTTTCTAATTAGTTTTAGTTTAAATTAATTTGATTGTTCAGTTTAGACTCAAGTGGCGGTCGTTATTTCTGTATCCCTCCCGAGTTGGGAAGTGGCTGTAAATAATTGTGGTTTAATAAAAGATGATTTTAAATCCCTTTAAAGTGCAGTTCTTCTACCAATTAACCACAGTTTTCTACCACAGAACATAGCTGCATTTAGCTCCCTGTTCAAGATCAGGACTCAAGTACTTTCACGAAGATGTTTGCCAAGAATATGTACCGGACACTCAGTCCTGACAACTTTATTATGGAAACAGCTATTAGGTGGGCCACTTCTGCGTCCTATGAAGGAACGGATGATTACAACCATGCCTTTTCCTGGATTCGAACCTGTCTCCTTTGATATCGCAATCGGTTCCCCTAATTACTATGCTGTCTGGGGTCAAGTTAAATACTGTCAGGAGGTTAAGTTTTAGTTGTCAGGAGGTTAAGTTTTAGTTGTCAGGAGGTTAAGTTTTAGTTGTCAGGAGGTTATTATTTCAATTTGGGAAAGGCAATGAGGAGTATCTGTCCAAAGAAAGGAATGCTTTAATGGATGACATTCTATGGGAGTTCACGCTACACACCGGGAAAACCACGAAACACAACGAAGCAGCCAGATCGCTCCTCTGGGTTTGAGCTCGAGAAACGGCCTAGGGTTAACCGAGATCTCGTTACTTAGCATCTACTATATTTAATTAATTAGCATCAAAATTATAAGACACAATTAAATACATATACTTTTATTCTTGAATAATACTTTTTTTTATTTTTTAATGATTTAAGCAAGTTTTTTTCCGTTTATTTTAACTTTTCTAGATTAACCTCTAATTGTTATTTAGTTCGTTTTTAAATAACGTTTCTAAAAATGAGGTATTTTAATGTTAGGGATAAAAAACAACCTTTGTATGGAAAAGGTTTTTAATAAAGGTAATCGATCTCAATTTATCGGGCACAGGTATAAAAACTTATGCCCCTAAAGAAGAGGGATCTATGTCTGATATCTCTCGAAATCGACAGATAAGAAGGAAAAAGGTTGATTGTTTTACCTAATTTATAATTTGACTTGGGCATTTTCTCTTCCATACGAATCACGCACTTTGTTGCACACGTTGTTCGATTAAGATAGCTAAAGTCGTTATTTTCTTAGGTATGAATCCTCGGTTTGCTTAAGAAATCATCGCCTTTCCCCCGCTGCATGATTTCATGGTGTAGGTGGTTAGCATATCCTTCTCGGAACTTCCAAGATCCGTGATTTTGCATTCTGATAGGCGCATACTTGATATTTCACGTTTCAGGCCCATTAAAACTTAAGTCCGAAGTAAGATATTGTGGATAATATTTAGTAATCACTAGATATGGTCGACTAGATCAAATAAGATGTGGTGCAGCATACCGCCTAGATCATGTCACCTGTGTCAACTAAAATGTGATGCGAAATAACGCGCAATTGCCTAGAAATGGTCGACTGGATCAACTAAGATGTGGATGGATGACAACTCGTAATCATCTACGTCTGTTCGACTGAATCACCTAAGCTGTGTTGAACGATAACTCACAATCGCTTGTATATGATCG
This sequence comes from Stegodyphus mimosarum, assembly GCA_000611955.2. NCBI lineage: Eukaryota > Metazoa > Arthropoda > Arachnida > Araneae > Eresidae > Stegodyphus > Stegodyphus mimosarum. Next base: position 280,359 of record KK121865.1, read on the forward strand.
ACTCGATTAACTCAAATGTGGGAGATCAAACCGTTGTAACCGTCTACATCTGGTCGACTGGATCAACTAAGGTATGGTGGACAGTAACTCGTAACCACCTAGTTCTATTCGACTGGCTCTCATGTTGTTTTTAAATGGAGGTGACTGCGAAGACTTACCTTATTCCCTTTCTGTGCACTTTTGTTATACGTGGTTAAAATGTCCATTTGGAAAAGAGAAAACCTCTAATTCGAATCCTGGTAAGAGCAAAGTTAATTTTTCACATTTCTTGCTTAGAAAAATCTAAATAATTTGTATAGTGGCTCCCGAACTAAACATTATGTAAACGATAATTCATCGTCAGCTGATTTGATCGACACATTTTAAAGCCTGTTCCCAGTCCCTCTGGTAATGGGAAAAGCTGTAAGGAATTATTACATTTCTCTGTGCGGGATATAAATAATTATAAATAATATAAATAATTAGCATAGCCCCTAACTTGTTGGAAGCCTCGTAACTGAAAGGCGCATTTGATTTTTCATCTCTTAACGCTGAGAACTGAGAGTGTTTACATACACATATACTTCCAATTACATAGCTTCTTAACATAAGGAATTCAGCCAACGCTTTTTCCAGCTTTTCTTATCAGAAAAAAAAACTTTATATTTAGACAGCGTATCCTCAATATATTTAAAAATTTGAAACATGCTCAAGGCACTGCAGAACAAAATTTCGATCACTTTGACCAAACACACATTTATTCGAATTTTTGCAGACAAAAAACAACATAATTAAAGACATACCTTTTTATTTGTAGGATTTAAAATAGTATTTATATCAGTATCAGAAATACGGAACAACGAAAGGAAGTTTATGTTCTATGCTTGAGGAGAACTAGTATGGGGTTTCACAACAGGATCAGCATACGTTAATTTCTGTTAGATACGCTTTTGAATATGGAAGAAATAAAATATATACAATTTAGGCATTTAATGCTTTTCTTTTACTGGAAAGGCAAAAATGCCACACAAGCGGAAGACAAGATATGCGCTGTTTATGGTACATGTGTTGTGGCTTAAAGAACTATGCGGAAATGGTTTGTTAGGTTTAAAGCTGGTGATTACAACCTTAAAGAGCCGCCCAACCGGTACTTTGGTTAGCGTTAGGATTCGAATCCCGGAGAAGGCATGGATGTTCGTAAATATATAGTGTCGGCGCGGCATGAAGGCACTCTAAATATGCGGCGTGTTATGGAAGGAGAGAGGGGTGGGAGACCTTCGGACCCGTACCCCCGTGGTGCTCTCCATCGAAATTGGGGGAGGAACTGAGCTAAATCGCACTGCCGGCTGTAAGGTGCTCAAGGCTGTTGTCAACGGCAGGCGTATCTTGCGCTCCTTGCCACGAGGAACTTCGTGGGCTTGCACTGATCTTACTGTCAGATAAGTGAGCACAACAACAACACAACCTTAAAGATCAAGAACGTTCGGACTGGCCTTCCACGGCAGTTGCAGATCAGATTAAAATAGCTGATCGGGAATAACCTACTCTACACGACAGTTAAATTAGTAGAAGTGTTAAATATGTCAAAATTCACCATCCAAGAGCATTTTGTGAAGCTTAGTTGCATAAACCGTTTTCAAGTGTGGGTTCCCCACGATTGACGGATAGCATTTCCATTTACTACTCGCACTCTAAACGCAACGAGGAGACACCATTTTTGAAGCAAGTAAAGATGGGGGGTTAAAATGGATCATTTGTAATAAATGCTGAGAAAAAAAAGATCTTGGAGAAAGCGGAATGAACCACGTTTAGCCACCACAAAAGCCGGTCCTCCTACGAAGAAAGTCATGCTTTGTGTTTAGTGAGACTGGAAAGGGATCTTGTGTTATAATCTTTTACCAAATACCGAGACGATAAATTTAGAAAAGTATGTTTCCCAATTAGAATTAAAAACAACAGTTGAACAAAAACTTCTAGAAACAAAGAATAAGAAGGACCTCGGACCTCTTGTGTTATCATTACAATGCCTCATGTACCTTTGATAACACGACAAATGTTGTTGGAGCTTGGTTGGGATGTTGTACCCCATCTGCATACTCACCAGACTTCGAGCCCTCTGATTTCCACCTATTTCGATCATTAAAAAATTCCCTTGATAGAAAAAATTTCAACTCTTTGAAATAATGAAAATTGTTAGCTTGAAGTTATTTATGTGCAATTATTTGTATTATGATTTTCTTCTATAATGTACTCTGTAGAGAAACATAAAAGGGATATATGAAGAAAACCTTTCTTTTAAAAGGGATTGATGGGAAGAATATGGTTGGGAACCTCTCAGCTAGTGGAATTCAGTTTGCAAAAACATATTCAATTTTTTTATGCTGATGGTGTAATAGTGTTTTTCAAAAATAAGAAATATAATTTATTCATTCAGAACATTTACTATCATAAAATGTTATCCGTCTTTTTTGTTTCTGATGACACACCTCTGAGAAAAACATTTTTCTAGTTAAACTTTCTTCTGACTACATCAAACTTTTGAGAACATCAAACTTTAGAACGTTTACTCGTGATTTTGTAATTAATTCACTTCTAGTTTAACTCTGGCTTTTACTGATTTTAGCTGGGGAATTTAAACTTTATTTTCATTTTTAATATTTTAAACTGCTTCTTTATTTCTGCTCTTCTAACAAAAGTAAAAGAAAAAAATGTCATTTGAATACCTTATTTCCTCGTTTACTTTTCTTCCTTTTTATCTTTCGAAAATCGAAAAAAGGAATATTATGCGAGTCATATAATTTTCCATCAACGCGGTTAGAGTAAGAGTATAGCAAATGGGAAGTAGGCATATATTTTATAGTTATCATTTTTCAATTTAGCTGAGAAATTGTAGAAATTCCTGGGAAAAATATGTTTGTAGACATTTTAAAAGCAATTTTAAATTAGAAAATTAAAGAAAGTTAAAAAGTAAAAGATTTTAAAATGAATTAGCTTATACTTCATATATACTTTATGCTAAAATCATTAATTTTTCGAAATTTTACTTAAGTTGCCATTTTTATTCATTTAAATTTCCAGTTAGATAATGAATGAATCTCCCAGTGATCTTTCTACGAACGTAAAAATTTTATTTATTACTTAATCCTAAATGTAAATATACACAAAATATTTCGAAAATGCTTAATTCTTATTAATAATTGATTTGCATTCTTCTTTTTAATTATTACAAAAATAAATACAGCAGAATAAAATGTAACTTAAACCACTGGGCTCTAGGATTTCGAGAATGATTCACACAAAATGGAATACTGTCTCCTCTTAAAATTAGACAAAAGAGCAAGCTTGGTTTACCATAGCTTTAATTGAAACTATTGGTTTTGAGGGAGACATGTCTCTTTTCATCAGGAGCAAAAGTAGCCATGACCGTATTTATGCTACAAACAAAGGGTGGAGCAAAGTGAAAATGAGCGTAGCGTCATCTGTTCAAGGAATTAGTAACGAAACATGTAATATTAATATATCAGAATTTTAAAAGGTTTAGGAAGTATTGGACTGGAATTTATGTCATTACCTGACCATGATAAAAATTTTTGCAAATATGGAAAGCTTCAAGAAAATCCATTTCATCAACTAAATGAGCTTTATTCATAATTTTCGATTTCTTTATTTATAATTTTAGCTTCATAATTTTCGGAGAAGTCAAAACTAAGATTTAATTTACAACTATGAATAGCTATCGAAAATTTGTTTATTTCTTCTTTTTGATATACAATTTTCGTTCCATGATGCGAAACTTTAACGCTCTTTTCGTATAGCCGATATATCTCATACCATACTGACAAATTATGGTATAAATTCTCAAAGAATTGAAATCAGAGATGGAATCTTAGGGAAGCGAATAACGGATTTTGTCGAGAGGTGAGAAAATGATATGGGAGTTGAACTTCTAAAAAAATCCGTGCAATTTCGTTACTGATAGAAAGAAAAAATGGAATGAGGAAAAAGTTATTAAGCTTACTTCTAACACCAGAACGTTTTCTCTGATGGCAAGATAACATTTCTAAAGCCTTTATTCAGACTTTTTTTATTATTTTTAAAGTTTTTTTTTAAAGAACCATGGGAATTAATCCTCTGTACGCTGTTTTAGGTATAAATACGGTCGTGACACGATCCTTCTTTTCAGAACACATTTGCTACTGACGAAGAGGGACCTGTACCATTTCGAACTCGAAATCGATAAAATTTCGATTAAATCTGAGCCAAACACAAATTTGTTTTTTTTATCTAATTTTAAGTTTTATTTTGGTTCGCTTCTCTTCTTTCTCGATGCTGTTTGTTACTGAATTAGAATAAATTTACCAAATTTGTTAATCATTACACAGTGTGAGATACATCTGTTTCAGCTTTAATTAAAAGATATAAATAATCTACGGTGAAAGTATTTAACATATAAGCTACAAGTGTTGCAAAATATCCTAACGAGTTATTTATTGAATTCTTCGGAATTCCATTCTAATGGAAATGATAAGCTATTTAAGATGCTACAAACATTAAATTTTTTACAGAAACGAATTAGACTATTAAGTATAATTTAACCGAAGAAATTGTAGATGAATTCTGTTTCCTCTGAGAGCAAGCCAATTAACGCTCCATTCATTTGACAGATGCCATATACGGCGAAAACTTACAACACGTACTTTTTATAATTTACTGCATCCAAGAAATTTAATTATGTATATCGCCAGAGGACACTTAATTGTTTTGCGTCGCTAATGCTTGCAATAGACGCAGTGTTAACGATACATTTTCAAAATGGCGAATAAACTGAAAAAAGTTATTTGTGTTTTCGAGAAAGCCAAATGTTTGTACACTGCTTATTGATCAATGTATAATACTATTGCTCAGCTTATAAATACTGTACGATTTGCTTCGAAACAAATATGTTGCAAGTAAAAGAAATCACCGAAGCACTCTTCGGTAATAAATACAGTTCAAGAGAACTGACTGTTAAATCAGACAGTGGCAAGCATTTTTAATGAAACAGGAGAGAGGAGTTTACCAGTATGTCAAGTCATTAGGTTTTTGAAGCAGAAAAAAAAGGAAAGTCAATAATTATGCCCAAACCAGGATTCGAAATTCTAGCCTTCCGACTGCTAGCTGACTTACTTCAATTATATCACGAAAGCGGTCGCCCAGACGGCATAGTGGTAAAGGGAGGAGACCGTGATATCAGAAGGCCCAGGTTCGAATCCCGGAGAAGGCATAGATGTAAATTGTCTGTCCCTTCATAGGAGATAACGGCGACCGCTTATTAAGTGCCTCCACAATAAAATGACCGCCACTTCTGGCCTTAGTAGTGGCAAAAGCCTAAACATGGCTAGTGCCCGCTGTATAAAAAAAAAGGAAGAAGGAAGGTTGCAATAAAGAAGGTAAAATACCTTACAATGTTACAATTGATGAGAGTAAAACTGAAGTACACTGCGCACCAAAAAAAAAAAAAAAAAAAAGAAAGAGGGGCACTATATCTCCCGTTCTACTGGGCCGAATGACGAAATTCAAATTGTGTTTTTCATGTCTCGAAGGCACGACGTAGGATATGTATTAGATTTATATAAAGCATTGTTCAAATATAGATATTTTGACGCAAAATTGGACTTTTCTGAAATGACATGCAATTGTTTTCCGTATTTCAAGTCTACGTCTCAAATTGTGCCAAACTAACATGTTTCGTAAAAATCGCACGGGTAGTTTTTAAAAAATTATCTCTCAAAATTTTAGCCCCTCAGTGTTAATTCAATTTGGTATACATTTATTACTACCTTTTTTTATGAAACTTATTTAATTCGTTCCTATACAGTTTGAAATTTAGGTTCCAAAAATTCACCTCATTCCAAAAAAATTCACCTCATTTTTATGAATTCTTTCTAAAATGTGCACTTTTAAATGATTTTTATAAATTTTTCGAAGAGATTTTTAAATATAACCTATAAAAGTTTTACAATCATATTAAATTACATGTATTCCTAGGCATACCTGCAAAAAAATTACAGCTTTTGATTCAAAATTTCGGAAGATATGTGTGAATTTATATATTGGCGCATTTTGAAATTTGGCATATTTGTTGAAAGCCATAATAACGAAAATGTGGTTTACGCACTTTGTTAAAATTATATGAAAGTAGGAACGATGTGACGTTTTTCCGCTCATTCGCAATGTGAAAAGGTACGAACGATGTGACTTTTTTTCTGCTCCTGCACAATGGAAGGGAAAGGAAAATAGGTTGCCATTTATTAAGAAGTTCACCAAAAGAATTATTCTTGACTGAAAAAAATGCGCCAAGCTAAATTTTCAAATTTCTCCAAAAATTTCGCTCCAAAATTCCCAAAATTTAATATTTAGGCATAATTTGAGTCGTAGAATCGAAATATGGAAAACAAATTGTTATGTTATTTCAGAAAAAGTTCCATTTTGTGTCAAAATAGCTATATTAGAACAAAGCTATATATAAATCTAATATACCGTGTGCGTCATAAATTCGTGCAAGGTTCAAAAATTAGTAATAAAAGAAAGAATGCACGGAAAAATTTTCTGTTTGCGACAATATGGTCAGAAAGACATTGGATATTTTTCGATGAAAGAAAAAAGTTTGCAAAAGTAACCGACAGAGGGCGCTTACACATCATACTGAGGTATTTTATGCAAATCAGGCTATCAATAACGGATCCGTCATTCGAAGCCGGCAGCATGCTTTCTTTACCAGATCGGGCGTGGGCGGTTAAAATTTTCTACAAGAATGTTGAATCCACAACTGTTACATTGCGAAAATTTCGCACGGAGAAAGGACTGAAGGCGCAAAAAAGCCCTATTTCATTGAATGGGATACGGAATTTAGTACGACGTTTTGAGGAAACTGCGAGTTTGGAGGATCGTCAAAAAAGTGGCAGACCACTTTTGAGAGCGGACCGCGTCCATGTGGTACAAAGTGTCATGAAAGATATGGTAGCCTAGACATCAACAGGGAGTAGCAGTGCTCGTGAAACTGAGAGAAGAACGGGGATTCCGGAAGCTTCAATTCGACGTATTCTGCGCGGAATTTTGGATCTGTATCCATACAAAATCCAGCGACTTCACCAGTTATTACTTGCAGATACAGATGCAAGACAAAAGTTTGCTACATGGGCGCTGTCACAAATGGAGCGTAGCCCACAATGGTTGCTGAACGTCATATGGACGGATGAAGCTCTCTTTTCACTGCATGGCGACGTCAATACGCAAAAGAGTAGTATTTGGGCGACGTCAAACCCTCGTGACTATTAGAGCCAGCCAATGAATCTTCTCAAGTAACTGTTTGGTGTGGTTTCACCGCGTCTTTTATTCTGGGCCCTTTCTTTTTTGAAGAACCCTGTCCTGTATCCGGCGTGAAAACCTATACAGTCACTGCAGCACGGTATCTTACGCTTTTGCGTGACCACGTTGTGCCTGCATTGCAGGAAAGACATGCCTTACCTGTTGTCACCTTCATGCAGGATGGTGCCCCGCCCCACATTGCATGCGACGTCAAGACGTTCCTGTTGGAATCTTTCACAGAAGACCGAGTGATAAGTCGCGATTGTAAGATTTAGTAGCTCTTAAGGTCAACAGACTTGACCCGGCAGATTTTTGGTTGTGGGGGTACTTAAAGTCTCGTGTGTACCCGGGCTCCTCAACCACACTGGTGGAACTGAAAAATGCCATTCGACTGACCTTCGCTGCCATCGATGGCTACTTTCTACACTCCGCTGTATTGGGCGTAGTGACGCGCCTCACTTGCCTATTACCTGGTGGTGGTGGTAATGTTGAACATCTGTTACTATAAAATAAATGCATAGTGTCATGTTATTGTGATCTGTTTGATTGTCTGCTTCTGTTTGCGTGATTTGAATAAAACGTCTCAGTATGATGCGTGAGAGCTCTCTGTCGTTTACTTTTGGAAATATTGTTTCTTGCATGAAAAAAAATCCAATTTCTTTCTGACCATATTGGCTCAAACAGAAAATTTTTCGGTGCATTCCTTCTTTTATTACGAATTTTTGAATTTTGCACTAATTTATGACGCACCTGGTATATTTATGATATACCGGGTGGTCGCGGTTTCAAGACACGGAAAACGCAGTTTGAATTTCGTACAATCGGCCTAGTAGAACGAGAGATATAGAACTGTCCCATTTGTTTTTGTAGTGTACCTCCACTGACGGCTTAAATCAACTGGAATCATGGACGATGGTTTCAGAGACGGTTCACAGAGCTCGTAAAAGCATCAAACTTCCCAACGTTTACTCGTGGGTTTAATTCTGACTTAAACTGATTTTAGCTGGGGATTTTTATCTTGAATTTAATTCTTAATAGTTTAAACTGCTTCTTTATTTCTTCTAGACTAATACAAAAAGTAATTCCTATTTTACCATTTGAATATCATATTTCCTCCCTTATTCCTCCATTTTTTAATCTTTCAAAACTCGAGAGCGGAACATCTGCGAGTTAATTTTCCATTTAATTTTCGACCAACGCGGTTATAGTAAGAGCCTAACAAATGTAGAGTAGTCATAGATAAAATGCAGGTAACTATCATAATACTATTTCTTTAAAATAAACCTACGTTCCAATAAGAATAGGAACAATATGAGTATTAACATTAAAATATCTGATGAATATTGAGCCGAAATCTGACAGTAACTGAGCCGGCTCAATAACCTCGTAAAGCTTCAGAAGCCTCTGACATGAACGAATGTAGACATAGTTCCCAAGAGGTACATCCCAGGAAAGAAAGGGATGAACAAAAGGCCCGGATTTGGAAAATGATCGAACACATCAGCAGTTGATAAAGCTATTTATCGGGTTGATTGGACAGTCATGTCGTATTTTTAGTATGTTTTCCAAAGGTGATTTATTCCTATAAAAATAAGAAATCAATCAATAATGTATTGACCATTTTGCTCGATGACTTTTTTCCATCGTTCAACAAAGTTCATAATTCCACGCTGGTAGAATGACTTGCCTTTAGAAGTGTACCAGGTGCCGATTTATAGCCTCATCGGAATCGAATGTTTTATGATTCAAGGAATTCTGCAAAGAGGGAAACAAATGCTAACCTGAAGGTACAAGGTCAGGCGAGTACGACGGGTGGAGCAACACAGCCATCCCAACCAAGCTACAACAGCTTTTGGTGGGTAACCAAACTCATGTGTGGTCTTGCGTTGTCTTGGCGAAGCACAACGCCTTTACGATTAGGAATTCTGGCCGCTTTTGATTGACTGCATTGTTCAATTTGTCCAATTGCTGACATTACACGGTTGATTAATCGGTTGATTCCTTGGTAAGATCTCGAAATGCACAACACCTTTCAAATCCCACCACACTGACAGCATGACCTTTTTCTGGTGAATGTTCGCTTTGGACGTGGATTAAGGCGGTTCATCGCCGTGTTTCCAAGACTACTTGCGTATGACGTTATTGTACAGAATCCATTACTCGTCACCAATGACCATACGCTTCAGAAAAGGGTCGTTTTCTTCCCGCTTAAGAAGGGAACGGCAAATGCTCAAACGCTTCTCCAAATGGATTTCATTCAGCTCATGAGGAACCCCAACTTCAAGCTTGTTTACGAATTCGAGCTTCTTTAAATGGTTGATTGAGCAATGTGTAGTGTCTTTGCAATCTCTCGTGTCGTGTACCGTGGATTAGACTTAACCATTGCCTTTATTTCGCCATCGTCAGCCTCCAATGGCCTTCCTGACCGAGGCGCATCATTCACATCAAAATCGCCGGAACGGAATTTCACAAACCAGCACTGGCACTGACGTGTCGTTAGAGCATCGTCACCATAAACGTTACGCAACTTTTCACAAGCTTGCGTCGTATTCTTGCCTTTGTGGAAATAAAAAAGAAATATAGCGAAAACCAACGGATTTTTCCTCCATTTTCAACTCCGTATAAAATCTATCCAACTCATTCGAATCGAACATTTTCCCGTTTATTGAGTGGGTTAGAAGTGTGACTTTATATATTATTTCAGCGAGGTGCGTGCGTATGGTGCTTCTATTCCCCAAAACGCACTAACGACATCTGTTAACAAAATACGACATTACTTTCCGATCAACCCAATACATTGGTCTAGGACGTAAAAAACAGAAGTAAGGTGACATCACATATTTCGCCCAAGTAGGTTAACGAAGAGGCTGCACAAGAGACGTTTCAAATAATAAATCCAGAGGAAAATAAAATATAAAATGAAATATTAACACAAATTGAAAATACTGAATAAAAATAAAAGTAATCGAGTGAATACAATTTACCAATAAACCAACCCTCAGACAGGGAGAAAATGTGCAACAAAAGAAGGAAAAAAGCTAGGCGAATATTTTGAAAATTTTCAGAACATAACGCTATAAAACTAGGGTAAAGTACGCAAAGAAATACCGTATTTCCATATTCCCATTTTTAGAATATCTGTGCTAATTTTCAAATCTCTTTCTACTTTTAAGATAATGACCTTATCTCTTACAGCTTATGAAATTATTAAAAGTCTCTTTCTACTTTCGACTTGTGATACTGACACATACTGTTCATGAAAGAATAAAATACCAAAGTTAAATAACAGTTTACCTTCAGTTTTGTTTTCCTTATCACCATTTCTAAAAATATATCACACATAATATCCGAATAATCGCAAAGTGGTTTATTTAGAAGCGGGTAACCTCAGAAACATTTGGACTTTCGATCGGATTCAGTTACAAATCTTCCAGTATTATAGCTGAATGTACTAACCACACAAAGTAGACCCCACTTATTAATACCCCGGGGTTAAATCTATCATTCGGATATTGCTATGGAATAACCAAAGTCCTGCTTGTTTGTATACGGAAACATGGAAAATACATCGCTGACTGGGATTAATAATTCGGTCAGTATCATCAGATATTATAGAATCTTTTTTTAACTGAATAAAGAATGCAAATGTGAATAGGAGGACGGTAACAACTCAACTCAACACGACTAACGGTATCGCGAGAGAGATTGCTGATGGAAGATGAGATGAACTGTTGTGTTTTCGACTAAGACGTAATGATTAGACAACAAAGATGTACCTTCTTGATTATCACTCTTTACTTCATTTGTAAGTAGTCACCAATGTAAATAGCCACTAATGTACCTTCACCAATAGTTAAATAAACTACTTCAGTAACCTGGATATGTATCGTCAGCCTATAAAATCCCCTAGACGCCGAGTCCACATGGGACCTCGACCGGTTCTTCAGTGAAGGTAAGCTGCTCTTTAAGAATCAATTAAAGAATCTTTTGAATTCAGTTTAGATGAAGTGAAAGTAAAGAATCTTTTGAATTAAATTTTGATGAAGTAAAACTATATTTTTGCCGCCAGAAATTCTTGTGTTGAAACCAGAACTTTTGTTTTGAATTCGAAACTGAATTTTCATTTTACTGTATTAATTTGTTCATCACTTGTGTTCTTTGAAATATTTAAACTGTGACAATGTCAACTCTAAATGATATACCACATATAGCTAAATCTTTAAAATCAGCTTCTACAAAAGCAGTTAAGTTACTGCATAAATTTGTGTTTGGTCAAGAAGGTGACCGCGCAAATCGCAAACGACTTCACGAATTTACAGGCCTAGATAACTCTTTTCACACTGCCGAAGTTAAGAAACGTTTATTAAATATTTTCACTCTGGCAGATCTAATTTCGATTCTTAATGTTCTGAATTTAGAATGTGCCATTTCTGCTGATGAATGTTATACTACAATTGTGAATGCTTTAACTAATTTCGATCTGTTATTAGAAACTACTATTTCCGATTCTGATTCCGACAGTGAAGTAGAAAACGCACAACAAAAATAAATTTTCGAAAATAAAATGGAGTCTCAAACAAATACGCAGTCAATTTCTTGTTCGAACTTGGCAACTAGCCAAAACGCGCAGACTTCCAGCACCAATGTTTGTTTACGTAAACATCGAATAAATCATTCACCGGATGTGTCATCAATGGTAAATGAACAGCAATTCAGCTTAACTTTCCGTGATTTATATGACTGTATTAAACCTTTTGATGGTTCTTCTGATAATATAATTGAATCTTTTTTAAATGATCTAGAAGAATTATTTCAACTGAATAGAATTACAAATGATGTTCACAAGATTATATTTGCAAAAAAATGCTTATCAGGCTCTGCTAAAACTTTTGTAAATTCTTTACATGGTGTCAAAACATTTACTGCGCTAAAAGAATATTTGTTAGAAGAATTTTCCTCTAAGCTTAACAGTGCAGATTTGCATAAACTAATGTTTAAAAGACGTCTAAAGCCAAACGAATCCTTATTCGATTATTTTATTGCTATGAGAGAAATTGGTTCTAGAGGTCAAATTGATATGTCTTCTATTTTTGATTATGTGATTAATGGTATTCCAGAAAACCCTAACAAAATTTTATTATATGGTTGTAAAACTGTAAGTGAATTCAAAGATAAGTTAAAAATTTATGAAAAACTTGTGTCTGCTTCCAAATATACTAAATTTTCTAGTGAGCTGAAATTTAAACAAAATAATTCTCATCACTTAGAGAACAAAATTTCTCAAAAGCCTACCCAACCTATAGTTTGCTACAATTGTGGTTCTAAAGGCCATAAAAGTTCTAATTGTTCTCATAAACAACCCAAATGTTTTTCATGCAATTCATATGGGCATAAATCATCTACTTGTTCTCAGAAACCAAGTCGTGCATCACCTCCATCGTCACAAAAATCAGAGACAGTTCTCAATCAAGTTGTCGTACAGTCACATCCCCTACATTCTATGATGATTCACATCAATATTTCTGAGGTTGTTATTCCCTCATTGATTGACACTGGCAGTCAAGCTACTATAATTAACACATCAACATATAAAAAAATTGGTTCTCCAGCGCTTCAAACATCTTCTATAACATTATCAGGACTGGGTGATAGCATTGTACACCCAAAAGGATGTTTCACCGGTTGTTTCAAAATTCAAAATACAAATTTTAAATTTGACATTCTTGTTATTGATGATAATTTACTATCTGTAGACGCAATTATTGGAAGTGATTGTATCCAACAAGCTGAATTTTCTATTGGAAAACATGGTATTAAACTAATAGAAGCAGAAAACAAGAAATCTGAAAGCGATTCTGAAGGGCATAAAAATTCTCATTGCATTGAAAGTGGTTCTGAAAAAGGATCCGGAAAAGTTGTGAATTCTTGTTTTTCACTTCCAAAATCAGAAACTGATCTTGTTAGTATAGTTCCTGTAACAGTACAGAATGTGAGCAAACTGGACACTTCACCTACAATCAAAGCAAGTGGCAATGATTCCCTGATTGCGAATTCTGACGACATCCTGAGTGATGCAGATTCTGTTGTAAATGAAAATGATGCTGTCAACGATGAATTAGTGCAAAAAGGAAACTTAAGCACAACAACACACGTAGATTTGAAGCCATCGAGGAAAAATGCCACTGCAGAAGGATGTTCTGAAAAGAAGCGTTTTCCCAAAGAAGAGTCTCAGCTCACAGTTTATGATGAATTAACTGTTAATTCCACTAGAGAAACTTCAGTAACATACCTTGCAACAAACAATCAAAAGAAACCACGCGAAACGAAGAAACTACAGAGACCAGCGAAGAAGAGTAGAAGGTTGAAAAGCAGAAGTCAGTTAGGAAACTTGATAAGAAAGACGCTGATACAGAAAGCAAAGACGGAACAAACGAAACTAAAGAAGATGAGAAAGAAGAAGCGGAAAAACAGACGTCAATACAATAAATGCCGCAAAAAAACCACACTTATACAAAGTTGGTGATCACGTCGCACTTCAAAGCACTCAATTTGGAACTGGAATCAAACTCCGTCCCCGATTTTTTGGACCCTACAAAGTCACAGCTGTTAAGCCAAATGACCGCTATGAGGTAGAGAAAGTTGGAATACATGAAGGCTCTAATAAAACTTCCACAGCTGCTGATCTGATGAAACCATGGCCATTTCAACAATGAACTCTTTGGACATTCTATTTAGTATTTACTACCTTTCATTTTTTTTGTTCATTATTTTTTTAATTAGTAGAAATGTTTTTTTTTCTCCACATAGAATTCTTATATGTACAAGTTGTATTAAGATGTTAATTTTTTTTCCTTGCCAAGAAGTTCAAGATATGCTCCTAAAGACGCTTGAGCATTTAAGACGGTCTGGAGAAACAACATTTTTCCCCCCTCAAGACGTTCCAAGATGATCCATTGATACTCAATGAAAATGACGCTTCTTTTTTTTCCTCAGGACGTTCTAAGACGATGCATCCAAAGGAACATTTTTTTTCTTTTTTTTTTAATGACTCATTTCAGATTTTGCTGTAACTCCATCATCGCCAGGAGGCCCTGTCGCGTCAGGATGCCCGAGTGTGAATAGGAGGACGGCTACAACTCAACTCGACTAACGGTATCGCGAGAGAGATTGCTGATGGAAGACGAGACGAACTGTTATGTGTTTCGACTAAGACGTAATGATTAGAGAACAAAGAAACAACAAAGAGTATCTTCTTGATTATCACTCTTTACTTCATTTGTAAGTAGTCACCAATGTAAATAGCCACTAATGTACCTTCACCAATAGTTAAATAAACTACTTTAGTAACCTGGATATGTATCGTCAGCCTATAAAATCCCCTAGACGCCGAGTCCACACAAATATGGTCAAAATAGATTATAAAAATTATTAAGTGGGGGGAAAATCGTCAATTAAAAGATCAAATAGCGAAACGGCTTGCTTTTGTTTTTAGTCAAGCATTTAAATTAGACAATAAAGCAAAATTTAATTTGTCGTGAATTTTGAATAATTACATTGGTTTCGAGGATGATTAAACTTGGATCCCTTTTCTTCAAGGGAAAAAACTCTCTGAAAGCATTTGCATCAAACTAAAGTTGCTTTTTAGTCCCAATCTTAAATTTCACATTTGCCTTCCGATGAATAAGGGATTCCCTCCGAGTATGTAGATTAGGGGTATAGCATCAGTCAAATAATTTCCGAAAGCGTTATTATTCATACAAGAAACGTTTGCATTAAATAAATAAGCCAATAAATAAATATATAAGCTAATAAATAAATATATAAGCTAATAAATAAAATTTCATATTGATATTCATATTAAATTATAGCAATTCCATCGTTGTTTGAAGGATATCCTTTTCATCGTTTAATGCTATCATTTGGTTAATATTACCAAAATAACCGTGGACAAACGGTTATTAAATGGTGAATACTGTACCACATGGCACGTCCATAAGAATGCGGTAATTGATTTAATCTGTTTTATGAGGAATATGCAATTAATACATTTTGATATATTTTTCTTCTTGAGAATTTATATTCACCATATAGAAGGCTGTTTAAAGCATTTATCATATTGGTGGAGGAGCTTTTGGATCCCCTCTTCGAAGAACAACTTGCGATGTGAGAGTCAGTGATGTGAAATAAGCCTAAACGTTGTTTTGAATACCCTTATTAATCTGGTATCTTTGGCCTCCTAGCCAGTTCTTCAATTCAGGGAAGAGAGGAAAATCACATGGCGCCAAGTCAGGGCTATACGCCAGGTGATCAAACAAGTCCCATTAAAACTGCCCCAAAACAGCTTTGACTGAACCCCGACTGTTTTCATCTCTTCCTTTAATTGAAGAATTGGTTAGGAAACCAAAATTCCAGACCGATGAGGAGCTTAAAAAAAGGTTCAGGTTCGTCTCACATCTCTGGCGGCCTATGTTTGTTCATAGGTTTTCGGAATAAATCCATTTTGTTTTACGATTTTATCTTTTCTTTTTTTATAATTCATCGGACATTGTAGAAAATTCTAAGGTATTTACCACATGACTTTCTTGTACGGAATATTAAATTATACACATTTTTTTGCTACATTATACTTAAACTTATTTCCTCGAATTTCATTAGAGATATATTTTTTCTTCAATTATTTTTTCTTCACTTCGCGTCAAGAGTACATAAAAACTCAGCATATCTTTATTAAAAATTAAAAAATATGAAACACAGAACCTAGTTAAAACAATTTTTGCAAGTAAAATTAGAGTTTCTACGCAAAAACAAGCAATTCGGTCAGCGGGCAAGAAGGCATATTTTTCGGTGTACGAAACTGAAAGTTTCCTTTCGGTCCCATTCGGCACAAGTACGCTGAAGGTGCAGAAACTGACTTAATTCAGTATTCTCCCAAATTTCAAATGTAGACTAATAGGGCTTCTATAGTAAAAAAACTAGGCTTAGCCGTACTTAAACAACTTTTAAATTGTTGATAATTCTACAACTATTGCATGCAGATTAACTAAAGGCATAAAACCCTTAACCGGAACATAATAACAACATAATTCAGTCAATTTTAAAGCAAATAATTCACAATTTTCCAACATATAAGAATAAACAAAACTGAGCTCACGAAGCCGAGTAACAGGCTGGATATATATATATATATATATATACGTTTGGTGCAGCTCATTGTAACTAAAACGGGAGGTGGACAACTACATATTATAGTAGCCGTATATACAAAATTTCAATTTTCTCAGGTTACTCGTTTTTGAGTTATGCGAGATACATACATATGTACGTACAGACGTCAGACAAATATTTTCTGAGTCCATTTTAAATCCTTTTTGCAACCCCTTTTTGGAAAAAGCGTCCTTGCATTCGATAGCGATCAAAATGGATATTGTCTTTGAACTATGATATCCGAAAATTTTCGCCATTACAATACTTCCTTTACTTCGTACGATGAAGTAAAAAGAGATTCTCTTACATTCGTGTTTGACATAACTGAAATTAATAGCCTTATTTAAAAAAATATGAAATCAATTCTATGTTTTCAAAAGTTACCTAACGTGTTATTTCGAATTACGCTTCTCAGCAATTAAATTTGAATGCGTTCTGAAATTGACATTTGCAGTTTGGGTGCCAACGAAATAACGTGCCGCGTTATGTAAATCTTGACTTGAACACTAATTATAATTTTTCTTCTCAGTAAATATATGTTTCAACGACACACGTTTGACGTTCGTGATTGCAATTGCCTGAAAAGAAAGAAGAAATCGTAACTGAGTTGCATCTAAATTATGAATAATCTACAGGGAGGAGAGTAGAAAAATGAACAAAATACGACTGCCATTAAAATAAAATCATCCTTCTCAAAAAGCAGTTTTCTTGGTTTTTAAAGTGAAGATTTCTCACAGCTTTTCATTTGAATATATTCAGTTTCTTGATAAAAAATTTACCGGAAAAATATAGTAATTCGGATTTCCGTGCACAAAACCTTCCTTTTTATGTTTTAGATTTAATTCTGCAGCTGCAGCTTACTAAAAACCGTAATAAAAAGAAAACTGATGTCATTTTTAATACGATATTTCCTCGCATATTTTCCCTCTAAAGTTTTAGCGCCAGGCTCTAAAAGTTGTTCCCTTTGTCGATGCTTTCAGAGAAGAAGCCCCCCTAAGTTTCAAAATAGATATCTCTACGTAGTGATTGTTTTTTTTTTCAATTACTAACAAATTCAAAACTCTCGCAAGCTCTCTGTGAAGGTCACGCCGAGCTTTTCTTTTCTAGCAGTTGAACTTCATTGTTGTTGTTGTTTGCTAATGCTCACTTATCTGACCTATAGTCAGTCCAAGCTCACGAAACTCCTCGTGGCAAGGAGCGCAAGTTTACGCCTGCCGTTGGCAACACCCATGAGCACCTTACAGGTGACAGTGCGATTTAGCTCAGTTCCGCCCCTAAATTTGATGAAGAACACCCCGGAGACACGCGTCCGAGGATCTCCAACCCTTCTTTCAATACCACCAATCTCTGAAGACGACGTTCGGCTGGCCGAATATTTAAAGTGTCCCCATGCCGCACAGACACTATACATTTACAAACATCCATGCTTTCTCCAGGATTCGAACCCCGGCCCTTCGATACGGCACTCAGCCACACTAACCATTATACCGGTTGCGCGGCCGATGAACTTTATGCCAGTCTAATACAAGAACGAACCAATTACAATGAAGCAAACACGAATGGAGGTTCAGTTTAGATTTCGCTAAGTCGGCCGCAAATTCACCTAATCTAATTCTTTATGAATGAATTAAGGCTTAAAGAGTAGCAGAGACAACAAAAGGAGCGGGAGAAATTGAAGTTGCATGGTAGTTGAAATGTGTTAGATATCGTAATGTAAATATTACTATGTATTCTTATTGGACGTAAATTTCTTTTAAAGAATTCATATTGTTATAGTTACTGGTAGTTAATTCAGGACTCCCTTTCATTTGCTATGTTCTAGTTGAAATTGCCTCCTCTGCAAATTATATTTTTCGCATTATTTCTCCTCTCGATTTTCGGACGATAAAATTAGAAACAAAAAAAGGGGAGGGAGGATTACGACAGGAAACACAATATTATATTTTGAATAAATAACGTGAGTGTTGAACAAATAAGATATTCGTTGCGAAAGGAGAATTTCTCTGATTAATAAGGATTTTAGTAACATTCTGGGAATAAATAAGTAATTCCCAAATAATCCTTTCCTGCATCAACCAGTTGCAGTGTTTATTCATCAATCTGCAGTAAGGTCTTTTATTCTGCAGTTCAATATAATTTAAGCTGTTACTTCAGCTTAATTCTGAATTATTCTGTTTATTTAATGCTTATAAAGCATCGTATGACACTGGAAATCTAATGATCATAAAAGTAGTTACGGGAATAATGAATGTTGCCCATGGAGATAATTTCCATGGTTTATTGCAGTCCAACTATTTTATAAATAAAATGTTCTGATTTCTCGCCAAGCGACAACAGAATGTAAGATTAAATTAGGCTTTCCAATTTATTCAGTTAATGCCAGTTAATGCAATGCGGGTTAATGTTATTCTGTTATCTATATATATGTAAAAGAAAGGTCTGTGTGTTTGTTTGTTCGTTAATAACTTAGTCACTACTATAACTATCGTCACCACACTTTCTACCATTCTTTTTTGGGTCCTGGAAAAGGTCGACGTCTACTTCCCCCCCAAAAAAGTAACTAAAATCAGAGATATTAATTAAAAACTCGGGAAAAGATAATTTTCGTCCTCGTTTTTCCGATAGGCAACAGTCTCGCAAGCTGGAGATGAAAATCTGCTTTATTTCAAAAGTTGATGCCACTGCTCGCTTTCAAATCCCAAAGTTTGTTAATAAAAAATTGATATGTTTTACGATGAAATAAAAATAGCATTGCAATTGTACTATGTTTTTAAAAGTCAAAATTATCATCTGTGGCTTGAAAGTTTTGTTTTTATTCAAAATGGCGAATTTAACAAAGCAGTGGTTCGAAGGCTACATTTACGCCCTTTCCGAAGAGAAATATGCGTACTCTTTTATCCAAAAACGATGTGAGAGTCATGGTTTTGTGATATCTAAAGCGTCGATAGGTAATATCAGCAACAAGAAAGGAAAAAACGTCAAATTGGAGACTCAAGTGGGACAAAAATTCCAAACAAATAAAAGGAAAAAACGGACATCTTCGACTATTGCAAAGGTACGTTGTTTAATGTTAAAAGAAAATCCCCCTAGTCGAAGGACAGTTTCAAAATCATTAAAATGCTCGGTGTCCACTGTAAACAAAATGATAAACGTTGATTTAAATCTTAAGAAAGCGAAAAAACGCAATGTGCATCGTCTTCTTCCAAAGCATATCGCTCAACGCGACACACGCTGCAGAATTCTATATGAGAGACACTTATCCAAAGAAAAATGGAAAACAATTGTCACAATAGATGAAGTATGGGTGTATTTAAATGATTGTAACAAAAAAAGAGCCATTTATTATCATAAAAGGGGAGAAAAAAATTTAAGTACATGGTTCAAAGAATTGAAAGTTTTTCTAAGAGATTCACGATTGTTGCCGGTTTTTCTTATGATGGCAAGTTAAAAATAAAGAGAGTGCAAAAAAATGTCAAGATTAAGTCCAAATACTATCAGGAACATATTTTATCGCCAATTTTTCTGAATGAAATACCATCGCTTTACCCACAGTGCCATCAATCTGTGAGACTCATCAGGACAAAGCTTGCAGTCACACATCAAAACCCACTGTAAATTTCCTAAACGAAATGGAACAAAAAACTGGTATCAAGGCCATACCCTTCACTGATATCCCTACTAAATCTCCCGATGTGTCACCTATGGATTTTTGTGCTTTCGGACTTTTAAAAACTGCATTATCCAAACGTTATCCCCAAACCCTAAAAGGACTCTGGAAAGCTGTTCGGGAGGAATGGGATAAAATAACTCTTCTGACACTTCAAAATGCATTATTATCCTGGAAATTGCGGTGTCGAAAGACAGTTCAGAATAAGGGATGTCAAGCAGAATATTTAAAACACAAGATTTTTATGTAATTTAGTTTTGTGAATACAATATACATCGTCTAAAAATGTGCGAACAGCCTCTGTAAGCACGAATTAAGCGTGTTTTGACTATTTCTAAGATGATGCCTATCGCTTCGTGTGTCTATGTATAGGTGCTTCTCGTCCATGATGACTCTTATATCCACAGTCCAAAAATGTCCGCTTTCAGTATTTAAGAATTCACATACACATAAAGTGTTGATTACATTTAGGGTAAAATTGGGCCGTCGGAAGAGGCAGTTTACAGGAAGCCTATAACAGTCTTTATTAGGCAACCAGAAATGGTTCTTTACTGGAAACTCATAACAGTTTTTAATTGAAAACTGTATTAAAATGTAATCCAAAGCTTTTTAATTTTAGTATTTAAGACTTTTATAACAATGAGAATAACATATTAGATTTGGGCTAAAATTTATACTTTACTTGAAGCTTTGAACAGACTGTTGTAAAAAATATATTATGAGATAATGCAAAACTTCTCAAATTAGGTATTTAAAGTAGGTATGCTATTGAGATTTATAAGCACTAAATCTGTTCTTGGAATTATACCAACCAGAACGAGAGTGAACTCATTATGAAGACGAGCTCTCGTTAGGAATCTATTAAACGTATTAGTCTTCAATGTGCTTCTTTACAGAAATAATACTAAATGTAAGTTATATACCAAATATAAAGAGCAATGCATGGCTACATTTAGTACTCCATCAGGAATTCGAAATATATGTTACTTTTAAAAATTTCGTGATTCTTTATTCATTAATTTGTGAATCCCCAAGCACTTCATGACCAGAAGATATACTACTATCTATGAGATTTTTTCATATCAAAGCTTGAGAACGGATATGTACAAGAACACATATAGTTATCATTGTCCATTGTATCGGAGAACAGAATAATAAAAAAGGAGTAATGTTTATAATTAACACTGAGTCACAAAATTTATAAGCAAACTAGATCGTTTTAACAAACGATCAATTGGAAGTGAAAGTTTACTTCAAACTCGTTGATGTTCCGCCAGTTCCATGTTAAGACCTGAGCTGGCCCCATCAGTTTTTTTGCTCTTTTGATCAAAGATGCCTTACTTCTATAAAAATCGTCTTACGAACAAAAGTGTGCCCACCAGCGACAGAGCTGGTGGGCACACTTTTGTTCGCTGAGTCTAAATCGCTGAGCACTAAAAATCTCTGAGCGCTGGTAACTCCCATGTGGATCCGATTCCAGGTGAACGGGCTGGCTACATGGGCGTTTTCGTGAATGTGTAAATTGTATACGAGCTAGTCTTCCTTAGAAAGTCTTCCACGAAAACATCCCTTCCGTTTGGGAGATAACCTAATATGCTTTGCCACAATCTGCAAAACCAAAACGAACAAATGCGTTAAAACATTATAAATCTAGGCAAAGCTGGGGGCATATTTTACACTTGAAGATTAAAGACAGTGTAACAAGACTTATCTGTACAAGGGAAAACGACTTCCCTCTCTCTCTCTGTCTTTCGTCCACACAGGAATAGATAAAGAAATAAACTCAAATTAAATTAATACATAGGGAACACAGCAACAGCTTTGTCAGCCCATTTCATTTATGGAAGGGCAAGACAAAAAGAAATAGCATTTAAATAAAAAAGGCGTCATGATTTCGTACGGAAACGTTTTATAAACGTGAATTTAATTTCAGAATTTTAATATAATTCTGCGACTAATCATTGTATAAACAAGGAAGAAAATTTATTAATTTCTTCGTTACACTTCAAAACACTTCAGATTTACGTTCTCATAAAATAAATTTACGATGCTGGCTTCCAAAAGCAAATATTAACTTACACAATATCATAAGCTTAACGAAATTCTCGAGTTTAGGTCATAAAAAATTTAAAACTTAATTACATTCTGAAGTCTGTTAAATGATTTCAGTTTTCGTAAATAATAATGAAGCTAAAATCTCATGTAAACAATTTAACGAATATTTTCGAAAATTTAGCAGGGTCTTCAAATTAAATAATATGCCACTCGTACTTAAGATTGCTTCGCTAAAGCTTTTACGTAAAGCGTATTTGCGATGTCTAAAATATTAAAACCTTCTACATTTTCCAGCACATGTGAAAAGGAATTTTCTTTATCTTATAAGTACTATAAGATAGTTATTTTGATTATCTATATGTATAAAGAAGGAAGTTTGTGTGTTTGTTTAGTCGCTAATAACTCAGTTACTACTATAGCTATCGTCACCAACCTTTCTACAATTCTTTTATTGGTCCTGGAAAAGCTCGACGTCAATCGTTTTCCAAAAACGTAGCTAAAATAAGAGGTATTAATTAACAACTTTTAAAAACCATAATTTTCGCTCTCATTTTTCAGAGTGGCAACACTCTCGCAAGCTGGAGACGAAAATCTGCTTTATTTCGAAAGTTGTTGCCACTGCTCGCTTTCAAATTGTAGAGTTTGTTAATAAAAATTTCTAAGTTTTACAATAAAATAAAAATAGCATTGACAAACATTAAAGACATTAGTCCCTAATCCAAAAATTCGTGGGAAGTCATTTCGAATATTCTCGTACGACTTTATTCAGCCGAAATATTAATTAAAAACTCTGAAAGCGCTAGTTTTCGCACTCATTTTTCCGAGTGGCAACAGTCTCGCCGTTGAAGATAAAAATGCTTTATTTTGAAAAGTGTTGCTACTGATCGCTTACACTTCGTAGAGTTTTTTAATCAAAAATTTGTAAGTTTTACAAAATTTTTACGTATAAAGAAGAATGTGTGTTTGTGTGTTTGTCTGTTTGTTCGCGTTATTGATTTTTGACCAATTCTGATAAATGTTTTGCCACATTTAATCGACTAAAATTGAATATAAGTGCAATATTGGAAGGAACTTGAGTTTCTACGACCATTTGATTAGAAAGACGGAAATCATTAAAAATGCGGGTTATTGTTGCTGATCTAATGAGACAGAATTAGTTTATTTTTCTTTTTATGTGGATTCCATATCGCATCAGACTGAAAAATGTATGACTATGAATCTTATTTTTTGCATCGCTACTACAGAAGGATTCCAGCGGATCGTTCTCTCTGTTATTAGGTGCATTACTCTCAATCTAACCTAACTGCCATTGGGTACTTCCGCTAGTTTGGAATACATGACGCTCCTATAATCAGACAAATTAAAAGACCAAACGATAAAATAAAGAAGTGAAAGAATAAATATATGTTTAGAGACATTGAAATCTCAACTCTTATTAAAGCCAATTTAAACTTCTTATTTTGTTGCTCGCATATAAAAAACCCGGAAAAAAAATTTACTTCCAGATGGAACAAAGTTGTAACATTAAATTTTTGCTAAAATTAGGTAAATCTGCTAACGAAACTTTAGCGATAATTCGAACAGCATACGGTAATCATTGTTATAAAGGACATAAGCGTATGAATGCTGCAACCACTTTAAATATTCATGCGAAAGAGTTGAAGACGAAACTCACATGCATATTTATGTATATATGTATATTAGTATTGCAGGTTTTCAGGGGTAACTTCTTTAAAATGTGTCAAACAAATGAAGATGCTAAGAAATATTTCTGACAAGTTTCTAACCAGTTATGTTTGTTTTGCCGTTTATTCTGCCCATTCTGATTTCACATACACTAAAATTTGCTCCAAAAGAGAATGAAAACTGCCTGAGAAAAAGAAGAAGTTAAAAAT
This sequence comes from Stegodyphus mimosarum, assembly GCA_000611955.2. Taxonomy (NCBI): domain Eukaryota; kingdom Metazoa; phylum Arthropoda; class Arachnida; order Araneae; family Eresidae; genus Stegodyphus; species Stegodyphus mimosarum. The sequence goes on from KK121865.1 coordinate 304,506, forward strand.
GAATAGTTATCATTGTGCATTAACTGATACCGTATTTCCATCTTTTTACACTCTTAAAACTCAGAGGAAAAAATTGTGGGAGTAGCTGAATTTCCGAAGAATGCGGTTATAAAGAAACAACTTAACAAGTGAAAAGTAGTCGTGAGTGAACTACCGGTAATATCTCAGTATTATTTCTTTTGAAAAGAAAGTTACATTTCTAAGAATACATAGTAATATTAACATTACAATTGCCTGACGGTAACTCAGCCGGAAAGCCCCAGAGGCATCTCACATGAATGAGTCTTGACCGCAGTTCCCAAGTTGGACAATAGAGGAACGAAAGAGAAGGGGGTGAACAAAAGATCCAGATTTCGAAAGATCGAGTACATCAGCAGTAGATAGGTCTACGACGAGCTGGAAACGTAAATAATAGAAGTAAGGTGAAATCCCCGTTTGGAAAGTTTCTTAAGAGTGAGAAAACCTCCCACGTCCGGATGCTTAGCGAAGAATTTGCACAGAAAATGATTGAAATAATAAATGCGAGGAAAAGTAAGATAGATGAAATGCTAATACAAAATTGCAGACACAAACTGAATACACTGATAAAAAATAATCAACAGAATATAGTTTACCAAAAAAATTAGCCCTTAATGGAAGAAAATATGTACAGTAAAGAAGAGGAATATTCGGGGAATATTAAAAAAAATTAGAACCTAACGCTAAGAAAGTAGGGAGAAAATACGTCAGAAGATATGGTTAATTGTGTGAAGTGAATTGTTGCTGTGAGTACTTTTCCTTTTCTTGCTTCTTATTGACGTTGGTCATTTATTAGCTGGAGTTTCTAGTGGAGACAGCTGAAAGTAAAAAAACATAGTTCTGAATACATAATATCTGGTTTGTGATCGCATAAAGTGTCGTTTCGAATTTTATTGCACACATTTGATCCTTTGAGCAAGAATTTTAATTCTGAGCATTCGATCTGTGTACAACAGCGTGTATAAACCACTCGTCATAATTCTAAATGTTAGGTTCTAATTTTAAAATGTTAGATTTTCTAAAGGATATCTAAAGATGTTCTAATGTTTAAGGGTTAGATATTAGGTTAAATGATCTAAATGCTAAAAGTTAGATTAATACCAATTGTTGTGTTTTGTTTTGTTTAGTTACTGAACGATAACTCTCCATCACATGGTGTATAGCAAGCGATAGTTAAAGTACTTAAAAAGTACTTTAAACTTAGCATCTACAATGCGTGGTTTGGATAAAATTTTGGTTTTTCTTCATCAAATAAATATGCTTATTATTTTAAAAATAAAAATATAGAATAAAGATTGAAATGATTTGATTATTTAAATATTAAACACTAGTTTAGTGAACGATTCCATTGAAAAAGCGCACAAATAAGAATGAAAGTTTAAGACATTCAAAAGAATAATAATTATTCTCAAGCTTTTTTTTTCAAATCTCTTAAATTCAGGTTGTGTTAATTATTGATCTAATAAATATGTTTACTATTTTTAAAATAATATTATAGAATTCAGATAGCAATATTTTGATTATTAAAATAGTAAACAATATTTTATTCAGCATTGCACTAAAAAAATACGCAAATAGAGAAAAAAAAATGATTAAAAATTTCGAAAATATTATTTTTAATCTAGTAGCAAATTTCTTAAACTTAGGTTGTGTCATTTACCACTTTGTATTAATCCCTATATATTACAATAAAATTTATAACCAGTTTTGGATAATAAGATGTTATGATAATTAAACTAGGAGGCTATAATTTGAATTGAGTAAAATTTTTTCTCTTTAATCAAATAAATGTGATTGTGTTGTGCTAATATGTAGATAACAGATACCGATATATTCTCTACCTTTTTATTAGATGTTTAGATTTAAAAAGTGGCACAGTATAAGTTATTATTCCAAAGCTTTTTTTTAGTAAACACGTGAAAAGTAATGAACATTTAAGATATAAAAAAGTGTAGTTGTAAGGCATCATGTTAATTAACTAGTTATTATGATTTCAACCTTTACTATAATTTCTCCTTTCTGTATTCCTCACTACAACGCAAATTTTAGTGACCATTTAAGCTGAGGTTCTTGGATTTAAATACACAGTATAGATTACAGATATCGGTACTTACGTATTAACGTAACCCCCTTGGTGCAATTTGGGGATTTTTTACAAATGAATAGGTGGAAGTTACTCATCGGGTGAATATTAAAGATTTTAGCGACTTTTTTAAAGAGATCCTCTAAGTGTCGATATTTATCTTAAGTCAGCTAACATTATCAACATATGAAAAGTCACACACTTTAGCAGTTTGAAATACAGATGTTAATTATTAAATACGGATTGCGGGATCAATAAAAAAAACAGTTACATTCGTCTACAAATCTTTCTCTATTTTTTGCGCTATTCTTCTGCCCAGGCACAATGATCTGTTTTTTACCCTTATAAAATATTAAAGAATAGAAGAGACTTGGCATCGCCCCAAACCCATTAACACCGGCTGTGTACCAAATGCACCTCCCCGTTGTTCCATTTGAAATTTCATGGCAAAAATTTTATATTTCCGACGAAATTTTACCGCAGTTTCTTCCATTCCCGCTAAATTCCACAAACCCATATTTCAAGATTTAGTGAAATGCAACCAGACAAAAAGCAAACTTACGTTTGGCATACCGATATTTATATAGAGAGATTAAAATGAAACAATATCATTTCGAGGGAACAAATACAGGTCCCTCTTAGTCGGGAGAAAAAAAAATATTCTGCAAAGAAGGGAGGGATCAAGACCGCATTTACACCAAAACCAAAGGACGGAACAAAGTAAAAACGAGCGTAGCGCCATCTGTTTAAGGAAATAATAAAGAAACATGAAAAATTAAGATATTAGAGTTTTCAGTTTGAATTTTGAAATTATTTAATTATAGAATTTAAAAAATGAAAGGGAATTTTCGATAAGGTTTAATTTAAATTAGAATTTTACAATCTGAGATATAAGAAATTTTTCTTTTCCTGACAAACAGAGACTTATACTCTTCGCTCTCAAAATCGGCAAAGTGACAATTAGATCTGTGCCGAAGATAAGGTTGTCTATTTGCTTAGTTGTTAAGTTTTACCTTCACGTGCTTTCTTTCTGACGTAAAGCATAAGTTGCATTAATCGCATATTACTTAAAGGAAAATAATACTTTTCGAGGATACATTCCTTCTGTGCTTATTTGCACTTCCCAAAGAAGAGATGAGGACACATTTAAATTGAGTGGCTATCAGGAAATGTATCAATCACACATATGGGAAAGAAAAGAAGATAATCCATTCCTTGCTTTGGAGATATGTATTGATTTTGTTTTCTCACAATCAAAAGAGTGCTGCAGAATATTCTGCGCGGATTCATTCGTACGCAACTCCTGGGTCGAAGTTAACAAGTACGTGATTTTTGTACATAAATTACGCGTTTAAATATTAACTACATTCAGAAAATTGTAATTTCATTTTACTGACAGTAGATTAAAGTGCATGGTTATTCAGAGAACGTGATCCGATTTCAGATTGCTTCATTTCTATAATTTAAAAACTCCAGGTGAATGTATGAAATTGCAGAAAATGTATCCACAAGTTTTCTTATATTCTACGTGACTTTCAATTTTACTATGTCAAAAGCCAATCATAATTTTTCTACACTTGGTTTCCAGCGTACAGATCAGTACTGACCAGCTAGGGGTTTATAGTTAAATATGTGACTGTTGTTGATAAGCTTGTGGATAATTTTCGATGTTAAGAATTGGAAGAAATCGGCAATACGCTCCCTTGGATTGGAACTCCGGGCCTTCCGACCGCACGTCAAGCGTGCTGCAGTGAAAGCACGTGGAAAGGATGGAGAAAATGCCTTGTAAAATTTGGTATATGTGATTCCGGAAAACTCTCCTGTCTAAGGAGAGGGATGCCTTCGTGGAGGCCTTTCTAAGGAAACTGACTCGAATACACGTTACACATGGAAAGACCACGAAAACGCCCATGTAGCTAACCCGTTCATGGGATTCGAACCTCGGACCGAATTACCAATATTCAGCGATTTTATCTCTCGGCCGCTGGTGGGTAATACCTTATAAAAGAGAACACGTACTAGGAATTAATCTCCAAGGTTAACTTAGCTGCCATGTCTTATAGACATTTTTAAGATTGTAATAAAATGTTTCCTTGAAGGGGTAAACTCTATATCGACACAATTAATAAAATTCGGTAAATATTTTTTTACTTGTCAGATATATATTCATTGTTCAACGCATCGCAAAACAAACTGCAAAGAAGAGACATCAATCTCTTTGTAGCTGGAATGATTATCCTCAACGTTTTTATGCTAAAATTTGGTATTTTGATAACAAAATGCGACTGCTTGTTATTGAAATGATCCTCAAAATCCTTATACTATCAGAAGATATTTTGTTAAATGAAAACCGTTTGCAAAATTTAAAAAAAGAATTTAATGTTCGCTTCCAGTACGTTAAAAAATTCAATATGCTAGCACGGATCCTAGAACCTTTAAAGTGCAATATATCTGATTCTGTATATTATATAGTTGAGATAGAAATAATTGCATTTAAGGAGAATGTTCGCGCGTGCGTCTTGTTCGAAACACATGGATACGCCTGGAAGTTATCCGAAAGAAATATCCTAAATTAAAAGCTGCTCTACTGGACCAACAATATTGACTTTTCTCTCTTTTTACCTAGCAGAAGTAGTAAGTCGAGTCAATAATTTATTACGGAAAACAAGAAACGTGTTGAAATTTGGAAGTTAGTAAGTTAAGAATTACATTAAGCAATTTTATGACAGGTATTAAAAACATTGCATATCGCATTAACTTAAAATGGAACTTATGGGCAATTATAATCTGATTTTGTTTCTGAAAACTTGTTTTTATAAAATTAAACATTATATCAATGCAAAAAAATCTTAAATATGATAAACTATTTGTCAAATCTTTTACTCATATTATTGTTGCTGTCTTTAAACTAGGCGCAGATCCCAGCAAAGTTGAGCGAATCGTTCCTGCGAAATTCTGAAGGAAATAACGCCTTTTTATTTAAACAATCAATATTCGATCAGATTCGTTTTTGCACTTCTTAAAAATGCTTTCCTTGACTTTTAGTATTTTGTCACAAACAGAGATTCTGTCGGGAGTTCTAATTAGAACTCTATAAGTATAAATACTATTTATCTATGAGTACAGATTTCCCGCAGCAATTGTTTCAATTACTCTTTTGCCGGTCATATTCAGCTGACCATGACGTGTCCATTAATATAAACTTTCTTTATGAGAGGATCCCATGACTTAGAAAATAATCCATTGTTGGTTGTTCTGTAGATGTCAAGTCAAAAATTTTAATATTTCGTTTTAAATTTCAAGAAAAAATTGTAGAAATATCAGTTTATGCCCTTGTTCATAAAAACATAAAGTGGCTTATTGGTCATCAGCCTGCGTTGTGTCTGAGATATCGATAATCAATGGAAAACGCAGTAATTATGAGTTGTTGTTCGCGTATCCAAAAATGGCGCCAAATCGTTTTACTTAGCGAAAATTTAACGATCGATGGGGTAATAGGTATGCACCGAAAAATGAAAGGTGACCAACAAAACATTCTTTTAAAAGGACTTGATGCAAGAAAAGAGATGGGAAATCTTGGTCTGGCCAATCCTTTGTTATACTTCCGCAGCAGCAATAATGAGGCTTTCCAATCCTACCGTCTTTATCTGAAAATAAGACATCCTCCGAAAATAAGCCCTATCGTAATTTTCGGAACTTTTTAAAATAATATGACAAAAAGAATTCGTTAAAAATGCTGTTGATTTATTAAGTAATAATATGTTTAGCTTTCCTAATACTCGTATTTCAGAGAAATGTTTGAAACAAAATATTCCGAGAAATTAATTATTTACCTCTACAGTTCGTTTCAAATTAATTCTTGGAATTTATCTTAAAAATACAACATAAGACAGCAGTCTACATTGAGCGACAATGCAGGTATACAACGTTCATTCATTTCAGTCTTGTAAGTCTAATTATTTCCTCATACGTAATTTTATTTAAAAATAAAGTGGATAATTTTAACCCTTGTAGATAAATTTTAACCCCAGTTAAAATGAGTACAAAACGAAAGAGCTATTCCTTCGAGTGCAAAAAGGGAATCGTGGAAGACTCCAGGGGTGTAAATCTTGTAGCATTCTGTAAAGAGAAGATGCTGGATCTTCGTATGGTTCGTAAATGGCGTGCAGACTACGATTACCTGTGTTAACTGGTGGACTAAGGAAATAAGAAAAAACGCAGAGTTGGATCAGGTCGGCAGCCGTTATTTTCTGAGTTGGAAGATGGCATCTGGGAATGGCTTGCAGGCAGGAGAGCAATGGCTTTGGTTGTGCGCAGGGCTGATATTCAAAAATTTGCCCTTGAAACAGCAATTGAATTTGATATATCCACAAAAGCATTTAAAGCATCGTCACACTGGTTTGACAACTTCCTTAAACGATATGAACTGTCTTTAAGGAGATCAACAACATTGTTTAAGCTGGAAGACAATGAAGTTGTTAAGCGTGCACTTGCATTTAAGCTTTTTGTTGATGGCATCGATTTTTCGAAATACCAACTCTCCAAGATGATTGCTATGGATGAGATCGCGGTATTCCTAGGCCAAGGAGCTCAAACGACAGTTCACCACAAGGCTTCTTCGTCAATTTACGTTCCTTCTACCGGTTACGATAGTGCACGTGTTACCTGTATTTTGGCGATTCGTCTAGATGGCAAGAAAGTATCGCCATTTTTAATCACTAAAGGTAAAAAATACCAGATTCAACGTGTTTCAGGAATTTATGTCATTGAAAGTGAAAAAGCCTGGTGCACCCAAGCAGTTATAAGAAAGTGGGTTGATTTTATGCTGCCACCACTGTTGAGGGGTCAGAATAGAGGTTTACTAGTTTGGGATTCAGCCAGTACTCACCGCGCTAAAGACATGAAAAACTTTCTTGCTGAGAGGAAGATTGATCAAATAATGATTCCGGCAGGAATGACTGGTTACCTCCAGACACTTGACATTGCAATAAACAAGCCATTCAAGGATCATTTGCGGATGGAAATCAATGAATATATTGAAAACAGAATGGTGAGAAATCATCGAGGTAATTTTGTAAAACCAGGCTTACAAGAAGTTGTGAATTGGGTAAAAAATTCATGGGACAAAATAACTGATAGTGATGTTTCCAATGCACTACGAACAGGCTACTTAGACAAGAAGTATTCATTTAACGATAGCTATATCGCAAGACATGAGAGATTCGGACCAATGATTCAACAGGAAATGGATTTGGAAGAAAATCAGAATATAATTCAGAATTTTATTTATGACGATGTTCCAGAAGAAGATGACATGACTGTAATTGAATAAATTTAAATTTCTGTATTCTGTGTAAAATAAATATTAAATAAAAATATATAAATATACTTTTATTTTTGCTCTCCCCCGAAAATAAGCCCTAGCGCGTATTTCGGACCAAAAAAGAAAGTAAGACAGTGTCTTATTTTCGGAAAAAGACGGTATTCAGGTTGGGAATATAGGTGCACGACAATAACAGCAGCGTATGTCTCCCAGCCCAAAACTAAAAGAGTGTAAGATTTTGCAAAGAAAGAAGACATTTGTAATAGGTATTGTAATTGAATAACTGTATTTCATGCTATATGTAGCTGCAACCGTATCTGGCACTCATATGCCTTGCAATAAATTCGAGAAGTGAGAGGTACTAGAAATCTCTTATCGGCCGTGAGAAAAGTATATAAAACAGTGGAGAGTATCAGTTTCTGAATAGTAGTTATTTAACTATAATACCCATTATAATTATACATTTACCGAACCAAAATTTTGCCAAGTTGTCGCCAAGTTTGGGGACAAAAATTAGTTGTTAAAACCATCGCCAGCTTGGCGATGTCTTCCCAGTGTAGCGAAATAGCCATTTACTCAATATTAAACAGGGTTGCCCCTATATTCTTACTTTTCCGGTAAAATGGTCATTTTTAGATTTTCATGTTACATTATACAAAAAAAAATACTACTGATACATAATTTCACTACAATTGTTTACATATATACAAAATTCGTAACAGTATTATGCATATGCTGTATGCTCTGAATTACAGAGAAAAATATGAGATGTTGATGAGAAAAACCATTGTTTTTGAAGAAGCCGACACAAAAAAAGAGATTGGGAATTCCTATTCTATGTCAAAGCTCTGGTCGAATTCCGAAACTTCCTTTAATGTTTATCAAATTAACTAAATCATGAGTCTAGAATTAATTGATAGATAGAAAATATCGGAAGTGTTCTTAAGGCAGCAATAATCAGGGTAATTTTCAAAAATTTGCAGGATTATTTGCGAATGTTCTATATTTGAAGCTTCGAAAGGATTCCTGCAAATTTATAAGTATTACGCTGATTCTTGTTACTTTAATAACTCGAAAGACAATTATTCGCGTGTTATTTTAATTCAGAGAATATGTATAAAATAATAGTCATTTGAATACAGGGAAAATTGTTTTCAGTAATCTGTTACTTTATAAAATGCGTATAAATAAAGGCTTACTACTTGTCGTATCAATGAAAGCGATAACAAAAGGGAAATATTTTGTTTACCATTGAGTAACTTTTTTGGTTTTGATTTCTATGTAATTCATTTGTTGGTGAATCTCAGATGGAACGGAACGTCTTAATTTTCTAGCAGATGTCTCAACGGCTTCACCCTTTTGTCCCCAGTTTTACATTTTTATGTGTCAAAAACCACCAAATGAAGCCTGGGGTGCTTTTGTTAGTATGTAAATACCGAAATTTAGAGAAACTGAGCCATTTAAGAAGCAGTAGAACGTCATTAATTGAGTACACAACTGGGCAATTTATTTCATAAATTAACCTCAGGATTTTATTATCATATAATCAAGAAAGTTCCGTCATTGTTTTGGGCTAAGTTGCTAAGGAAGTAGTGACAGAATTTATCTCAGGTGCTTATTCATAATCAACGACTCAGACTTGGAAATAATTCCCGTCTGTGGTCTATATTAACTCAAGAAAACTGTTTGATAAAAAAATACCGTTGACATTTCTAGACATAAGCTGCAAGGCATCACGTGCAGCTCCGTTTTCTGGCGTGCGGAAACCGAGACTGCAATTATGTTTAAAATCTCTTGATAAGTATGCGTGACTACATTTACAGTTCGAGCCAGGATTGTTCTTTCTTCATGAATTCCTTCAAAATACTGGTTTGCTTTGGACTAGGGTGTTGCGGACGTGATTAATCTGCAGAAAATCTAGCAGACACGCCAGGACTTTGAACCGAAGTAAAATTAATGATTCTGTTGCTGTCCCGCTTATCTTTTGAACAATGAAGAATGATTGTAAAACATGCGCTGTTTTAATTATAATAGTGATTAAAACCAAGCCTGACACAGAAATGACATTTTGGCGATTTTTTCAGAAGCAATTCTCACAATATGCTTGTCATTAAGAAGCAAAAGTTGTACTAGAAAGGGATTAATTAATAAACGAAAGAAGACATCGTAATTGAAGGATGCAATATGAGACTCTACGAATGATTTAATTGGAGTTTACTTTAATCCGTCCATTGCGTTCAAGAAGCGACACTGCCAGTAAAGATATAAATTCGCTTCATTTATTTAATTCTTTGTCTTAAATATTTTATTAGCATATGTGCTGCTTCTTACTAGCGAATTTCGGATGTATCTTCTGATACACTTGTTGACACAATACCTCCGCAGCTTTACAGGCTAGTCTGGTTTCAGAAATGTTTTCTGTAATGCTATGCAGACAAGTGATTTATATCAATCCGCTGTTTAATAGTATCAAGACTGTTACGGAAACCGCTACAGCTCCACGAGATAAGTTTGGACATTATGATGCTGTTTGTTCTGTTTTAGTGAGTTTGGATTTTTCTACGAAGATGACTGGCGACTTTCATTTTCTCTTCTACCTCCATTTCTGTCTCAATAATGTCAAACTGCATGTTCCCAAAGGAGCTTTGGCCTATTGAAGATTTCACAGTTTTATTTCCGAGTTTGGCGTCTATTTTCGGAGAATCCTTATTTTCAATTTTCTGTTTATTATTTTCTTTAGCTGCAGGCAACTTTTTATTCTTTCACCCTTCTGTATTAGTAAAATTGCGCTTTTTATATACATTAAAGGCAGTATGCGTAGTGTTGTGTAGCAAATTTTCATGTAACACTTAATTATTTAAGTTTGACTTAAGATTAATTTTCATTATTCTAAATTTATGCTACACAACGTTATTTTATTTAATATCTTGTATTTATATTTGCTTTGGTTTAATTTTAATTAGTGGTTTTGGTACTTTAAGATTTGTACGTCTCTTCCACTGGTTACTCGTAAACGCGTTGAAACAGACAATGGAATTAGGTGCTTTCGTAGGTAATAAACTTGATTTAAAATTACTTAACTTAGGTTGATTCTCATTTAACTTATATCATTGGATGCAGAAAAATTAGCCTTTTAATTTAAGAGTACTTTCAAGTCTCTAGCTTAAACAGTTTTTAAGTTACAGTTAATTATTCAACGAATTTTTGCACTTCGAGTATTTTTTTTGGTTGAGGGGGAAAGGATTGAAAAGCGTCACTTTTGCAGTTGATTTCCAAGCCTTTGCTTAGGAATTTTTGTCCGTTGCCTAGGTTTGCTGGTTTTCCCACGCCTACGTCGAATTCTTGGTTCTTCTTTTGGCGGGCTTGGCGAGATTCGGATTTTTGTTCCAGTTCAACTCCTCGATTTTTGGACGATATTAGCAGGGGTTTGTGTGAGGGGTAGAGTTTCAGTTTATTCACCCTTTTGGCGAGTTTTGGCGATATCTAGTGTCCGGACCTGACAAAAAGCGGGTGCAGGTGGGATTGCGAAGCTGTTGGGACGTTTTCGTTTTTGCATTCGGCTGACAAGAAGATAACTTTCTCGGGCGCCTTGGGCATCTTGTTGCTGCAACAGAAAGGATGAATTTGTTTTTTTAACGGGGGGCTTATGGCTCCTGTCACGTCTTACTCCATGGCTTCGGAAATAGTCCTTCAAAAATGTAAATGAAATAATTCTGCAATAGAAAAGGAAATGAAAGAAAATTATATTTCCATGCTTCAACTACCACAGAAATAATGTCCTTCAAAATGGAAAGTAAATATTTCTTCGTCAATTCTACCATCTGATGAAGACTCAGTCCGCTTCTTCAATTTATAAGAACAGAAAAAATCAATAGCCAAGCAACCTGTGTTCCGACCTGAGTTTCCTGATGGCTCTGAAGTTCGTAATACAGAAGGCTGGATGAAACTTCCAAGTTCCTGCGTACTGGGTATTCTTCGAATGTTCGGTGTCCGCCAAGCTGCCGTCGAACCCCCAAATCTCCAGGTTCACATCTTCCGTCAGTTAAGAAGTTTTTCTTTTTGAACTTTAATGTTAACTTAAATTCTTAAAGATTTTTTTTTCATCCAAAATTCTCTGGTTTAATTATTTCTTGAATTTTTTTAAAGATTCTATTATTATCAGAATTTAACTTTTATTTAAATGTTTGCTGTAAAGAATTTTGAAAGGTAGAAAATTTAAATCTTTAATATTTTTGAAGATTTGCTGATTTAACTGAGATCTGAAGAAATTTGTGAGCAGTCTTAAATTGCTCTAGTTAAAGGTATAATTTTTTTTTCCCCTTATGGTGCAATACTATAGGTACTTAACTCTGTACTTCATTATTTGAATTTTCTCTTGTTCTGGGATAAATAAGGTGTAAGAACCTTACAACTGAAAAATGAAATAGAAAATTTTAATTTGTATCTTAACTCATAAAAATAGTTATTACTTAAACAATAGTATTTGAATTGAAGTGGTTACTGTCTAAGATTGCAGTATTTGTGGAAAATATATAAATGTTTAGCTATTTGTTTTCTAAACTAAATAAGGTAGTTCCCGGGGACTAGTATAATTTTATGTTAGTAAATTTGTTTGATATCAGTGTTTTAAGGAAAGTAATAAACTAAGTTAGTATTATTGATTTTATGTGTTTACTTGAATTTCTGATTACACAACATGGTTTCACCAGTAGCAAGGCTCTTCGGGTTGTTGAAACGAAATTTAAAAGGGTACAAACACAACGCAATTCATATTTGTTTAAACTACTAGTATTTTACAGCTTAGTATATAACAGTAGAAACTATTTTAGTAAATTTTGTGGCATCTGCAAAGAATACATAAGGTCGAAGTTGAATACTAGTTGCTTTCTTTCATGCTTGCGAGTACGGTTACTTTCTAGTGACTTTAACATTCTGAAATTCTTTTTCCACTTTCCATCTGGGACGAGACCTAGAAACGGCTTTGTGCTCTCCTTTCCAATTTATGCACAGCAGAGCGGCAATGCAGTTTTTCAGACTCGTGGCCGACCACAGAACATCGAGTGGTTGTTCTCGGAGTAGGATTTCCACTGCGTCTTTGTATGGACAAAATGTTCGTACTGATAGCATCTCAGAGGGTTTGGCATATAAGGTTTTACGGGACAATTTAAATATTCAGTTTTAATACATTTGGCAGATCTGGAGTGCCGAAGGTCAGGATAATATGCTTTGTACTTATCAACTAATCTTCGTTTCGCGTTTTAATCCGTTTTGCAACAAAGCCTTTTGATCAGAAAGCTCAGGGACTAGTGGATATTCGGAAAATGAAAGCAAATAATACTCAAATAACACCGCGGGAAAAGTTCAGGCTCTTGCAAAACGACACTTTCACTCTAACATCACCCATTTTGTTCATTTGAAGCAGAGCCGATGCAGTTTCTAATGAAAGATAGTTGGAATTGATTTTGATGGTTTTTAGATTAACAGCACATGCGTTTAGGTATTTCAGGATTACAGATGGCTGAAACAACTAAAAACGCGGTGCACAATTTGGCACTGAAATCATTTCATCCGGATCCAACGACCGTATCCATCACGGAGTCCAACAAAAAGACATAAATTCCTGCGCCAGGGCTAACAGGATCTGGGCGCAAACTGAAGCTCCACAGTAAACGTTTTTGAAAGCAGGTGCTCCCGAAAACTTATCCCTAAGCCACTGACACAAGAGCTAATGACCAGGCGATTGTCAACAGCGGGGACAAGCAAGTGCTTCCCGTTTTAACTGAAGTAGAGCCAAAGCCGCGTGTTGAACCAGTACCTTAGAGTACCTCAACTACCAGGGCCTCACTACCAGAGCCCAACTACCAGGGCCCTTCTTTCCAGCCGTACGAATCACAAAGCATGGCAAGAGCGGGAGCGGTTTTTTTTCAACATGAGAAACTAAAATCAAAGGATGTTACAGCATCTCATGCCTTCGAGGAGGAATACCAGAAGGGAGGAAAAAGTGGGAAACCACATTTAAGAAGAGATGAAAAGGAAAGAAGAAAAATCCTAAAGTTCAATTATCGTAATCCCCCGTCTTACCAAGAGGATGATCTCCTGAACGGCAAGAGCACCTCGGGCTTGCCATGCCGTACTCAGAGAGAGTTAGCTCCTATGGACAAATATAAAAAAAATGAAGTTAATTATAGTTAACTGATCATAAAATTGTTAGTTTAATTTAAGCATTATAATAACATAAGTACGCTAGATTATATTTTAATTATATTCATTTTATAGTAAATATGTGTATTTGCATTCTAATTTTTATATCTATATATTTTTATGTCTTAATTATTATAACTATGAAATCAATCTTTAACGCTGAGTTATAATATACAATAACAATTGTTCGTACAATGAAAGTAGGTGAACTCTTTTATGTTGGTTCTTTTAACACTAGTAAAAAACACAAAAATGTAAATGTGGTCCATGGGTCAGCTATGACCCATGATGGAAAAAGTTGCTCATTTACAATAAAGTTTTCTCCTGGTTTGTAACCCATGAAACAGGTTTCTCTGAAAATATCCCAAACATCTGATATTAGTGCAAATTTATCATCTTTCAATCTATCTAATTTTGAAATTTCTAAGTCAAAACGCATGTATCGCAATATTTCTAGAAATCTGTTCTGGCTCGTTGTTGAAAGGAAAAAATTATGGTCCCAGGTCTTTGACCAAAGGCTAGTGACGGAGATTCCCTTTTGCAGTTAAAGCTCCTCGAACATATAATATTGGAATAAAGAAATTCAATTCATCAAAAGAAGTGCTCCCAGCTTCGTTATTTGTTTTGATCTTGAATCCATTTCTGTACATTTCTTTACGATATTCAAAATTTTATCATCTATGAAAAGTGTCCAGAAAGTTATCAGAAATATTTCTTTTGGAGTATGGTGCAGTCTGGGACTTTCCTTTAAAATATTTTGAGTAGGTTATCGGCCAGAAGAAATTGAACGCTGCTGATGTATTTTCTATATAGTTCCATCTTTCACTTCCTCCAAATCACTTTGAAGAGATAATGTTCTCCTTTATTTTTTATTTTTTCTTAATATTTTTACAATACTCTCTTGTTTTATGAACGCCTGCGCTATATTTGCTTGAAATATTTTAACTTAGCTCGCTGTCACTTGAAATGGATTCGGAAGACGAGATTATTTCCTCTATAGTGCTTTCATCATCATCAGATGCAGTTTCATCACAAGAATCATTTTCTGAATGTTCATTTAGAAATTTAAAAATTTCTTCATTCGGAATATTCTCCTGATAGGTGTCATCATTAAACGTGTGCAAAATGGGAATGCCACTAATTTTCCTTCCATTCAATGCAGTTTTCAACATGGAAAAGATTCTTTTTACTTACCTTCTAGCATACAACAGAGATATGAATATTCTACAACTCTTCGTGTGTGTACTAATCAATTTGTGGGATTTTCAAACATGGAAGAGAATGCTGTTTCCCCATGAGCTTCTACTCCTCTGGCTACTACGGTTCTGAATATGGCTTATGAATTAACGGATGGTAAAATCGCTTATGGAAATTCAACTCTAGGTGAGAATTGGACAGATCTAATTAATAAAAGTGAATTTGGATTAAATGATTACTATGGCTTATGAATTAATAGATGGTATAATCGCTTATGGAAATTCAACTCTAGGTGATAATTGGACAGATCTAATTAATAAAAGTGAATTTGGATTAAATGATTACGTTCATGTAATGCATCTGTGAGAGAGAATTAACTACGATATTAATCTGAGGACATGAATGTGCTACGGCTCTGAAAATGATTCCGAAATGGCCACGAGGATACTAGAAATTGTTGCAATTTCTTGGCAATGTTCTTGGCAACTAGAATGATCGCTGAAGGTCTACTGGAAATATTAAAAGTGCGAATATTATGACAATTCGAATCAAAATGCTGCTAATATTTCAGTTAATTATGTTCTACTAAACAGCATTGAATATGATGGAAAAAATGCTAATTTGAATGCTAAAAATAATTCTAAAAGAGATATTGATTCTTATGTAAATGGTAAATCTAAGCCTAAGGCTAAACGCGGTTCTAAAAAGGTATAAACGTTCTATTAATGATACAAGGGATGAGGACAGATTTATCCTAGCAAGGAACCCCTCACCCCCAGCAAAAATTGTAAAAAGTAATGTTGATGTGACACTTGCCAACAAATTTAAAAACTTATCATGTAATAATACTAGTAATACTGATAATGATGTGTGAAATATTGATGATAACATTCATAATCATATGGATACCCAAACTGGTCTTGCTAATGATAATGTTACTGTTTAACTCTGAAAAGCAAAGCCAATCATGGTCAAACCTGAAGTTAAATACAGTGATTTCTTAAAAATTCTAAAAGCAGAAACTAAGCGAGATTTTACTGGTAAGATTAACAGGGAATTAAAAAAAATTACAAGTACTGCTGAAGACCATAGGAAAATCACAAAATACTTAGACGTGAAAAAAATAGACGACTATGTCATTCTAACCAAACACGATAAGCCTATTAAATTTGTCATAAGAGGTTTACCATCTGACTGCCTCACGGATGAAATCAGTGAAGAATGATCTAATTTAGGTTATATATTAAGCGAGTAGCCCAAATGCATCGTGTAAAAACAAAAGCACCTATGCCATTATTTCAGGTGCAACTAGCTAAAGCACCTGCGGTTTAACCGGTATATGATGTGGTTAAATTTATGTTTTTTTTGTTAAAATTGTGGTATATCAATCTAATGGAAGCATTGTGCAGTGTCACAATTGCCAACACTTCCATCATTCTTCTGAAAATTGCAAGCTTAAACCGAGATGTGTGAAGTGTGCCGGACTGCAGAGAACTGATGAGTGCTTGGCTAAAAAGCTGAACACTGTAAGGTGCTGCAACTGTATGTAATTCAGCCACACGACCAGCTATAAGAGTTGTCCGAAATTTCCAACAAATAATACTGTTAGAAAATCAAATTCCAACAAAAATGAACTGACTAATGTCAGTAAGGCTTCTAGGCAACATGTGAATATTCAAGGCAAATCTAATGTTGTTAATCGCGTTTCTTATGCTAATGTAACCAAAACGGAAAATCTGAAGTGCACAATGTCAATACTAATGTACAAGGTAATGTTAATAAGCATGATATCTCTAGTAAGCAAATTCAAAATGATTTTGGATTAGGTGGTTTTGTTGATATAATAAGATTTTTTAAAGAAATTAACAATATGTTTAAAGGCTATCCCTAGGAAGCATTATTCGTAAAATTAATGGAAAACCGCCTGAGTTACAGGAATCTACTAATGTCATTGACAAATTGTTTGTAATATGTAATATTTGTGAAGAGAGTTTTGGTAATTTGAATAATGTGAATAATGGTTAATACTGTGTATAGTTGTTTACATATTTTTACATGGGACGCTAATGGACTGTCCCGGAAAATTAATGAACTCTGGAACTTTGTAAATGAGAACGAGCCAGATATTTTCTTCCAACAAGAACACCGTCTTGGCCATATATGTGCAAAATTATGCTGTTCAGCGTTACAGTAGACCTGCTACTGTTATTACCCTGGAGGAGGAGGCACTGCCCTTCTGATTAAACGCTCCATCCCTCCCAATCCTGTTTCAATTCCACAGCTTTCAGCTATTGAAGCTTCAGCCATCTCACTCACTACAAGCACTTCCACAATTTACATTTTTGTTTCCGCATACATTCCGCCTGCTCACAGTCTCATTTAGTCCTTGCAGACTTACAGTTTCTACTCTCACTAGACAGTCATATTATTATTGTTAGAGACTTAAACGCTAGACACCGCGCTTGTAACAGCTACAACTCAAACAACATTGGATGCGTAATTTTCAACTTAGCCAACTCCGCTAATTTACGCATAGCAGCTCCATAAACCCCAACACGGTATACTGCCCGTTCAAGTGGAATCATTGATTTTTTCCTGCTCAGAAACATCAGTGTTCCGCTGAATATTTCTGTGCTGGATGAACTCTCCTCTGACCCTACTCCAGTCAAAATGGCTCTAGATATCAGCAACTATACCTCACCAGAGCCTTTACTACTGATTGCACAAGTTTGCCAAAGCTCTCAATAACATTCTGTACACTACACCCACAATTATACGAGGGATGATATTGATATTTTAATTTAGAATTTCACAGCATCTATTATCACAGCCCATGCCAATGCGCAGAAGGAAGTTAATAATAGACATATTTTTCGAAGGAAAGAACTACAACAGTTTATAACTCATCGGAACGCAGCAAGGAGACAATTTCAAAGAACCCGCAACCGGGAAGATAAACAAATACTCAATCATCTCTCCAATGCTGTCAAGTCTCTCTTAAATACACATGCACAGCACAGCTGGACCAGATACCTTAACGCACTCACCACAGATGATAACTCACTGTGGAAAGCCATTAAACGGTACACGAAATGCCACAAATTCCGCCCCTTAAAGGCCCTCAAAGGACCCATTACACCGACATTTAAAAAGCTGAACGTTTAGCTCCGCATCTGCAAACTCAATTTTGCACAAAGAACATTCATGACACAACAACAGAAAACTTTGTTCATCAGTTTCACTCCACCTTCTCAACAAATACATTCGCAGACAACATCATTCCAGCCTTACCGTCAGAAGTCTATGCCATCATCAAAAGACTCAAGAAAAGAAAACGTCCTGGTGTTAATGCCATCAAAAATTGTAGGATAAAAATACCAATCAAGATCATCTTTATGCTTACCAAGATCTGCAACGTTATCTTCATCTGGCAATACTTCCCTCGACAATGGAAAATAGCTAAAATCATACCCATCCTGAAGCCTGGCAAGTCAGCATCGCAACCTGAATCCTATAGACCCATAAGCCTGTTATCATCTGTAAGCAAAATCTGCGAAGCTGTGCTTCTAAGGAGAATCAGCGACTTTCTGGACTCTAAAAATATTATCATACCATATCAGTTAAGCTTCAGAAGGCAACTTTCTACTGTAAACCAAATCTGCCGTGTGGTAGAAACCATAGCCGAGGGAATGACTGCTCTCAAGCTGACTGGCGGATTATTCTTCGACGTTGCCCCTTAATTGCTCGAAACAGCATATTATCTAAAAGAAAAAAAGTCGCAAGTCTGCCAAAATAGTGTTCTATGACAGATTGTAAATGCTGAATGATATGTACGTAACAACAGGATCCATAAAGAATTATGCTTTGAGTTACTGCGCACTCACTATTATAAGTTAGCTAAAACTTTCATGAAAAGCAGCAACATATTGATAATCCCAGCTTTAAAATCTGTGATTACGATTTTAAATAGCTTGAGTAATATTGATAGGCATATGCCCAATTAAATTCATATAAATATATTACTGGAATAACTTGTCGTATTTAGTAACGTTTCATTACTCTTTTTTATTTGGTTTTCCACAGATTTTCTGTTTTGCATTCTCCCGTATGTATGTATCATTTCATGTATTATGATCATATATTTCTCTTGCTTTACACTCTTTATGGACTTAAATTGCCTATGTTTGCACTGCATTATGCTTATCACAGTCACCAGTTCGTCGACTTAAAAACTTATAATAATAAAAAAAAACCTTTTCGGTTTTATCTTAAGGTTATTGCATAATATTATTCGAAGCTATCAGTCTATTCTATAGGGGGGTAGAACCTTTGATTCAGGCACCCTGGTGTCTTAAACAGCGTTCTACTGGGATTTTTATGAGGATAATATTCTACAGTATTCCAATACATAGATACAATAGCATCCATTCACAAAAGTTCGCACATCTGCCTAGCATGTGTGGATACGTCCCCTTCCTATTTTCACCCTTTTGTAAAAAGCATGTGAAATACCACTCCTTATACCAATTCTCTTGTAACTGAAAAATGTACAGATGAAATCCTTGTTGAAATAAAAGAAAAAGACATTATCTTGTTCGGATCAGCGATGCCGCCCATGGTTATAGGTATACAGACATGTAAATAAAAAAAGTAATCTTTGAAATTCAACTAAATTTGTTTTAAGGCATTATACTGAATATTTAGGAAAAGTCCAAAATTTTGAAATACAACTGTGGAGTGAGCAAAAAACCGTGTCGTTGGTCACAGATGACTCACCTTGGTAATTCTAGTGTTAAATGTATTCTTTATTTTAAATCAGCGGTGATTTGTATTTAATATTCTGTTTCAATTAGCATTTCTTATTACAGACAATTACGAACAAACGTTAGCATAAGATTGAATTAAAGTAATAGTAAAGGGGAACAAATGCAAATATTTTATACTGTCTTTCGAAAGGAACTTTTATAAAGATATAAGTAATTTAGAGAAGTAGCTGAAAGAAAGATTGTATTAAATTTCACGTTAGTATTTAGTTATTTTGTAACCCAACATTTCTATAACAAAGCATTAGGATGAAAGAAGAAACAATATCTTCGTTACACTGTTAGAAATCTCAGAAAGGACAAATCAAAAATTTTCTTTCCGTGTTTCCACAAAAGGATAATATTTCCCATTAATTTCTAAGCTGTCTGCTAATTCCTGATCCTGCACTTTGTCTAAACGATTTCTTCGATGAGCTTTGATTTCATGGATTCTTGTTACTTTGTTATTTCTTTGAGCGTCTTATAAGGAATACTGTTACATGCATTGCAAAAGGAGAGATTCTCTATAATTAATTTTGGTTACATTAAATAAATTAAAGCAGTTGTTAATATTACGAAATCTCAAGGTACGTGTAACATTAGCAAACGGTATTGTTATTGTATGGGCAACGATAACTGTAAAAAATCGAATATAGGTATAATTTCAAACCTTTCTTTGGAACTCTGTTGTTTGAAAATGAAGCTGAAAATGTTAAGGTAAGAAAATAAGTGAGAAGAAATTCATGTAGGTTTTAACACGAATTGTCTGCAAACTTTGAATGTTAAATAATATGCTTAAAATTTATCTCATATTCAATTCGTAATAAACCATATATAAAACCATATATAAACCATATAACGCAAATATAGAAAAAACAGAAACATAGTGGCAAACTGCAAGAAATAGGCCGCAAAGCATATCAAAACAATTTGTAAATGAATAATTTGAAAAGTCGATATTTTTGGTTTTATAAGTTATTCGTTTGTCTGCACAATATTTAATATTACAACAGAAGTTTTTTCCAGTTATTTTTATTAGTGAATATTCAGTTTAAAATTCGCAGTTTACTTAAATTTACTTAGCACATTTTAGGCACAGCAACACTATTTTGAATATTTTGTTTTAATTTTCAAGCTTTTATTGCTCTAATGTTACAAATTTTAAGAACTAATTACTGTTTATTTTTTACTTTCTAATTTTTTAGATCACATTTTCATTTATTATTTTTTCATACGTTGCATTGCTTCTGTTTTACGCTTTATTTTTGGAATCTGTGCACTTAAATTGAAAGTTATTATTATTAGATTTTTAAGTCTTTTTGCTTGTTTATGATTATGATATTATCATTTTTTACCCAGTCTGGATGGTTTCAAAATTTACATGTTTTTTTTCCATGTATTGAACTGCTTATTTTTGCATGCTTTGGTTTTTGGCTTCGACCTTTTCAAAATAATATATTTACGCTTTTTAAAAATTTTTTAATGTTTTTTATGCTATAATTTTGCAGTTTCTTACTTCGACACGTAGGCGTTAGACTGACAAAACGCAGATTACTTTGATTGCTTTTCTGAGATTATTTTAAGTTTTAAACTTTAATTTGTGTCTTTATTGGTTCATAAACAGAGTGATTTATTTACATCTTTCGCTGGACCACCCCCTCACGATACTGCGAAAGATATAAATTTCTAATTTTTTCATTCTATTTTTGATTTTGGTATGTTTTCCATCTTTTCCTTGCAGTTTGTCACTGTGCTTCTGGTTTTTGGTACCTGCAGATGGTTTAGTACGAACTGAATATGGAATGAATTTTAAACATATTTTGTATTTTAATTTATTTTGCATTATCTCCCTCCCTTTCTCTCTCTCCATATATATATATTAAAAAATAAAAAGATTTAATTCCAATACATACTGAATCTGGAGCACGCTAATAAAAAATAAAATTTTTTTCTTTAAGCGATATACCTCTGTGAATAAAATAAAGTAGTCCAGCAATGAGAATAATAGTGCATAGATGCTTAAAAAGGGTAAAAAATAAACAGTGTAAAATTAGAGCAAACAAAATGGTAGTGCAGATAATAAATAAAAAGAAATTTAAAGAATTTACACCTCTCGGCACATTCATCATAAGGGATTTGGTATATCGAGAAAAGAAAATGGAACAGCATGTTTCTGAATTGATAATGACACAAATGTATTAAATTCCAAACTCCAGTAATCTGTAAAACAGTTTATGTCTTTATCAGTCCATGCACTGAGGCTTTGTTCACTCACCTTCTTCTGCAATACTGAATAGCACTCAAGACTTATTCATGTAAGATACAGCTTTACAAGGTAACTGAGCAGACACGCCATGCTGTGCGCGATGTGTCGATGCCAAGTACCGTCAGGTAATATAATGTAAATATTACTATGTATTCTTACTGGAATGTAGGTTTCTTTTAAAGAAATAATATTGTGTGCTTTTCATTTGTTCTATTTTTACTGCAAGTGCGTTCTTCGGAAATTAAATGACTCGCATAATTTTCTCCTCTAGATTTTCGGAAAATGAAATTAGCTAAAAATATCTGATGTGGATACTACATGATTTTCTTGCACAGCCTATTAAATTATACACATTTTTTACTATACATCATTTAAAGTTATTTCCTCGATTTAGTTCCTCCATTTAAAGTTATTTCGTGGCAAAACGAAAATATATAAAAATCCAAAACATCTTTGATAAAAATTGTAAAAGATGGAAAACCTTAAAATACTAAATATGATTAAAACAGTTAAAAATAATTTTTACAATTAAAATTAAAGTTTTTATTAAAAAACAAGCAATTCGGACAACGGGCAAGAAGACCACATTTTTGGTGCACAAAACTGAGAACGAACTTCTGGTCCCACTGTGCGAAAGGACACCGAAATTTGTGCACCAACCTATTTAATTCACTATTCTAGTAACAGTGCTAAATGAAACAAATGACGGCCTCGTTAGACCTAGCGCCATTTTTGAATTGGTGATAATTTTGTAACTATTGCATGCAGATTAATTAAAGGATCAACCGCAACTGGAACATAAGAACAATACAATTTAATCACGTTTAAAGCAAAAAAAAATTGCAGAATTTACCAACATTTAAAAATAAAAATACCATCGAGTCCATCGAGCCGGGTAACAGGTTAAGAATATATATATAAATAAATATACATGTAAAACAGTAAAACAAATATATATATATATATATACATGTTTCGTACGGTCGGTGATTGCAACGAAAAAGGAAGGTCGTATTATAGTTGTCCCACGTACAGTATTTCAAAGTTCTGCGGCTACTCGTTTTTGAGTTATGCAAGATTCATACTTTCGATAAAAGCACTTCTGAATCCAGTTTAAATCCATTTTGTAATTCGTTTTGGAAAAAAGTGTCTTTATTCTATCCTTAGGTACAAATGTCACGGAAAAAAATAACTCAAATTGAATAGAGAGCGGTCAAAATTAATATTTGGCTGAAATATGATACTCGAAATATTTCGCGATTACAGTACTTCCTTTACTTTGCACAAGGAAGTAAAAATCTGATGTGGACGCCACCTGACTTCCTTGTACACCTATTAAATATGAACATTTTTTCCTCACTTCATTTAAGCTCATTTCGTAGAATTATTCCAGCTTAATTAACCGATCCCATAAGGCAAGTTAAAAATGACATCAAAAACTGCAAATTTTGAAATTAATAATTTTAATCAATTTCTGTCGTACGAGAGACAAACTTCTTTTATTTTTATTTTTTCATAAGGAGTTTAAAACTTTCCCAAATGTAAATATAACAAAAAACGCTATTAAAAGTTAGATTTTGTTATTTGTCCAAAATTAATTTCTTTTAAAATCTGAAATTGCCAAAACATGAATAGCTTCGTCATTTGAAACACTCCTCTTACTGGAAGTAATATACTACGACTAACGTTTGCAAAATTAAGGCCGCATAAGAGTATATATATATATATATATCATTTTGATATTGCCGATTGCCAGGGCCTGAGCAGTGGGATGTATGTGAGGCACTTGCCTCAAGTTAATGGTAAAGAGAAGTACTAAATTAGCTAGGTGTTTTAGAAATACATTTGAAAGATAAATTTTAATTGTTATCTGTCAATTTTGTAAAGTATCGATGAAATAGCACGTTTAAAGCAATAAAAATGGCATCATATTCTTGAGCTCTCACGCCCTTTTGCGCTGTTTTTTTTATCTCGAACAAACTAAATCAAAACATGATCAACTGTTAACGATGAAATATATAAATTGAAATAAAAAAATAATTTTTAATTAGTTAATATAATTTTCAGCTCATTGCTATTATTTTATATAATGGCGTTTTACGGTTTTGTGGATTTGTAGTAATTGGTAATAACACTTTATGAAGAAGCAAAATACAATTTATTTCCAGGTATTGCATAGGACAGTTCGAAGGACACTTTTAGAGTCGTCAAAAACTACGACAAACACGCTGAAACAATCAGTAACACAGTCTTCAGGCTATAACGGGGAAGGCAGCTTCCCGGCAAAGCACTAAAGTACTGCTCCCGACTCGGTCTATCACTCTCAAGTTAATCTCTGAACTCAAGACACTCCTCTCTCCCAGGACAGGAATGGTATATATAGCTTTAACCTATCTTCGTAAATATTCCCAAGAAAACCGCTAAAAATGTGTTCTAGAACGTTCTCGTTTCATCCATTACATACCGCCTATTTTGTCTCCAAATATCCCCAAATTGGCGATTTCGCGCCAAATCTGGCAACCCTAAGCCCCCTTTTAAACTATCCCACTGCATTTCTCAACAATATTACTATAAAGTTCAAATTTATGTAAGGCATTAAATGATAAGTCATTGTAATAGATTGTATCTAATAACTTCTTTAAGCAACTTAGTTTAAAATTTTACATTATGGCTTCTTGGAACATAATACTGCAAGAACAAGAAAAGGTGAACAAAACACTGAAATCAGAAATTCTGAAGTTAAAAAAATTACATATTTAACAGAGCGATCAATTTAATATCTAATCCCACTGAATGAGTAGGCTATGTGCTTGCTTTCGTGTTTTTCCCTGCTGTGTAACATGAACACGAATTATTTTCCCCTAGAATGTTCTCGAAAGTATCCCCCTCTTTAAACAAATAGCTCTCTTATAGTTTGCATACTGAATTAAAGGAAACAAACGTATCGAGGATTCCCCGAAAGACCGAGTGTACTTTAGTGCTTTTCCGGGAAGCTGTCTTCACCGTTGTAGCCTGAAGACTGTGTTACTGATTGTTTCAGCGTGTTTATCGTAGTTTTTGACGACTCTAAAAGTGTCCTTCGAACTGCCCTACGCAATACCTGGAAATAAATTATATTTTGCTTCTTCATAAAGTGTTATCACCAATTACTACAAATCCACGAAACCGTAGATCGCAATTATATAAAATAATAGCAATGAGCTGAAAATTATAGTAACTAACTAAAAATTATCTTTCTCTTTACGTAAAATGAGAGAAAATAATCTTGAGAAATGTTAAAATTTAGTTTTTAAGATGACTATATCAACAGAATATAAAGATAAGTGAACAATAAAATTTAATAAATTAGATTGTCAAAAATCAGTTAATAAATGATTTAAATATGGCAGAAAAATATTTCTTTCCCGTAGAAATAAAAGAAATGACAGATGTTTTAATTTCATTACTAAAAAGGCGATATAAAAAATTTAACGCGATAGTTTCCGGTTTTTCAGTTCTTAGCTGGTGAAAATTTAATGTCATTGGATTGAAGTATTTTATAAAGGACTATCTTCTATTTAGCACTGAAATATCCAAATGATATGAATGCTTCAGATATTCCATCAGAAACATCTAGTTTTGAAAACCATGCTATCTCAATAAAGCCAAATCGGACTGCTTTAAAAGAATTCAAGGCTGCGGTTTAGTTCGATCATAACTTATGAGGTAGTTCTCCCGCCTTCTTGGCATGCCTTCGTGGTGTAGTGGTCAGCACGCTTGGCGTGTATTCGAGAGGTCAATGGTTCGAGTCCCGTCGAGGGCATTGCTCATTTTCATCTCTCCTGCTTTCAAAAAATACCTAATGTCTCTACAGTGGCGCCCGAACTAAAAAGGTGGTGGATGATGATTCTCGACCACCAGGATTTGGCGATTAGATCCCCTAATACCCCAGTCGCCCTTTATAAGGGGGAGTATATAAGGTATTTCTCTCGCCTTCATGGAGTAGTGGTCAGCACGCTGGGCACATATTCCAGAAGTCCAGGTCTGTGGTTCGAGGCCCGGCGAGGGCATTGCTCATTTTTCACGTCTCCTGCTTTCAAAAATATCTAATGTCTCTATAATCTCAATTCGGAAACTAATCTAAGAATATTTTTAATGTTTCCAATTACCAGTGAAAAAGTGAAAAAAGCGTCTTAAAATAAAAAAAAATAAATAAATTAAAACAAAAATTTTTAAAAATTATGGAAAATCTTCTTAGTTCCCCTCCCAGAAAAAAAATTTCCAGATATTACTATTTTCTATTTAAAACATAAACTAAATAACTAAACATAAACCCACAAGCAGCCGAACTGTAAAGTTGCTGAACTTTTCTGAGGATCAAATCGCGCAAAAGGGCTGGCTGCAAGGGCGCTTTCATGATTTTTCACATGTGCAACGCGTATAGAAGCCAGTTTCTCTTAGAAAATCCTCCATGAAGGCACCCTTCCCCTTAGGTAGATAGTCCTAGAGGTTTTGCCATGATCGCATTAGCCAAAGGGATTAAGTAGATTTTGCTAAAAATGGCTGTAGATTTTATTTCGTTATTTTATTAAAAAAAGAAAAATAAATTTAAATAAATAATTGAATATTAGTGTAATAATATTTATCTTAACTGCAATACTATTTATATAATTTTAGTGATATTTTCTGTTTATCAAAAGATACTTTTTTACATTTTCTTTTAAAAATTGTCAATTCTTGTATTCACTAATGTTCTGAATGCATTAAATCGTGACTAAAATATTATGTTACATAAGCTATAGTTTTATATAATTAAATTTTTGAACTTGTACATAGGCAGATGCATATAATTTGGCTGCGTGTAGAATGGACTGCTATACGATAGCAGTCCGATATACAGAATTTCAACGTTCTACTGCTAATCGATTTTGAGTTATCCAAGATACATATGTACGTGCAGACATTACGAAAAAATCTATTTTGAAGCCATTTTTCAACCCGTTTCGGAATAAAGAGACCTTTAATCTATCCCTACGTACAGGTGTCACGCAAAAAATAATCGAAATGGATCGGGAATGGTCAAAACGGTTGAAATTTGAAAACCGAAATTTTTCGTGATTGCAATAATTCCTTAACATCTCAACATTCCTTAACATAACTTAAATGTAGCAGTAAAAAGGGGCAAAATATTAGAAGAAATAATAGTATTCCTTTTTTTTTACTTTTGAATCGAGTTGGTTGAAACAAAAACGCATTTCATTCATGATATAACTAACTAAAACTACTGAATATTTTTATAGAATCATGTTATATATTTTTTTCAATTTTAAATATATAGAAAGTATAGAATGCTTCCATATAAGTTCAAATGTATATTCATCTAACATCTTCTAAAATATTTCGTTATTCCGCCTTGTCCATCTCCATTGGTAATCTGTGCTAAAAAACCATATTAAACATTACAAAAGTCCTTAAAATATGTGACCCATTTCAGATATTTCATTCTATTTTTTTAATATTATTTGTTAGTTTTTATGTGCATTTTCTCTAACTCTACCTGTAAAACGGATT
>KK121865.1:331979-352511 GCA_000611955.2 Stegodyphus mimosarum
AAGTTTTCAGCTAGTGGCAGAATATTTTATACATCCACATCACAATAAAAATATGCTTGTTTTTCAGTGGCCCATCTGCCCTATTTTATACATATTCTTTAGTAGTTACTTTAAAGAGATTAGAATGAAGCCTCGTTACTGTTTGTTTTGTTTATTCCTGAAAAACAAATCTAAATACTATTTTTGCAATTTCATACTCATAACACTGAATGCACTCTGCTAAAAAATGGTAAATATGCATATTAAGAAAAACAACAGTCAATTTCAAAAGCGCAGCGGTGTTCTTAACAAACAAACATTGTGTTTTCAATGTACAATTTTTCTTGCAGACGTTCATCCATCCATCGAATATTCTTTTTCCTTTTACAGAAACTACGGAGACGTTTGTACGGAAAACATACAATCATCTGCTATACGTACCGCAAGAAATAAGGAATGCAAATTACATTAAGAGAAAGGAGGAATATATTAAAAAAGAAAGAGAAATACTTAATCTTGTTTACAAACATTCTTTATTTTCAGCAAGAATTGTTGTTCATTTTCCCAAAAAAAGTCTACACGCTTCTTTCAGAGTTACCAAATGTTACTGCATACAAATTGCATGTTTATTCAGTTCAGTAAGTATGCTATCAGCTTAATTTTTCAGGGCTTAGAAAATACCAAAAATTAAATTGTGAAAATACAGTAATTAAAGAATTTTCACAGAGTTAAATGTACAGTTTGTGTTTTGTATTCATCCTAATGTATTGCGATTATGACTGTTTTGCAGTTTGAGTATAAAGTTAAGGCACAGTAAGACGCCACATAACGTCGTTTCAGTATGACGCGGTAGTATGGATGAATGTATTGCCGGAGCTAAGCAACGATTTTGACTCATAGAATTCATTGTTGATGTCGACGAAACTGTCAACTTACCTAACGAAAATGTGTTAGATAATATAAATGCACAAAATATTGCAAAATAACTGCAATTGATAAAAATCATTCATTTTTCCAAAAGCACACGAAGATAATAAAATGGCAGTTTCTGAAAATGAGCAGGAAAAGCAACTTTCAAAGGATTTTCTAAAAAAATGTAGCTACTATAACCAAAATTACAGATCGATTTATACAAATGATTTAAAATTTGAAAGAAGCTCAAAAGCAAGACGAATTCTCATTGATGCCATGTCTTGCTATCGACCACTAATTGCTGAACGAAACGGGAGAAGGGAAGCAACTCGAGAAAACTACTAAACATGCACACACACATACACACATACACACATACAAAATCTTACATGAGGAAAATTTTCCTCATCAGAAGCATAAGTTATTTACTAGAACGTTTTCTGATTTTTACGAATATTTTATAAATAAAAATCGGTTAATACTGATTTATACAAAATATATTTTATAAACTTACGTTAAACATTTTATAAATAAATATTATATTTTATAAATTTTACATTAAAGTTTTATAATAGTCATTTAATTGTACAATAAGAACATTTGATTTTACATTAAATATTTTACAAATAGAAATCGTTTATAAAATGTTT
Organism: Stegodyphus mimosarum; assembly: GCA_000611955.2. Lineage (NCBI taxonomy): Eukaryota > Metazoa > Arthropoda > Arachnida > Araneae > Eresidae > Stegodyphus > Stegodyphus mimosarum. Next base: position 333,521 of record KK121865.1, read on the forward strand.
AATGTAATAACAGACTATTTGACGATAAATGTTACAAAAAATCATAAATTTTCTTCTGTTTTGCAAGATGAATTTCTCCTCACACTTCCTAAAATCATTCCGGCAGAATTTTGAAACAACAGAAAATAATTTGGTGTACATAATCAACAGGTTTAAGCTGCAGTCGTAGCATATAAAAGTTTGAAATATAAATTCAGGTTTACTCCTGTGAAACCAGCGCAGGTTTGAGAGTAACATGTTTCTCCTTATTTAATTACATTGTTAAAAAATAACTAACATATAAACTTATCAAAGTATCTGATGTGACTTCCTTGTACGAAATATTAAATTATATGCATTTTTTCTTGCATTTTATTTAAACTTATTGGATTGAATTAAATATACTGCATTGATAGCGCATAAAACATACTCATTAAAATTTACTGTATAAATTCACTCATTAAAATTCACTATATTTGTTTACCATAGCGACACTCTGGCACTAGGTTCACTTAACAGCGTTACATCTCATTCAGTTTATAACTGAGAATGCACAAAAATTATGCATATCATCTGAAGAATTATCTAATTGTTGCCACATATTTTATTCAAATATTATAATAAATATAAAACAATGCATAAAAGAAATTAAATAAACAAAAAAAAAAAAAAGAAAAAGAAAATCTTTTTTTCACAGACAATTCAGTATTTTTCATCCAATTAATTCTGTTCTCACTTTGCGGCAAGGCAAAAATACATAAAAACTAAACATATGCATATTAAAAATTACGAAGTCAATCTTAAACACTCATTTCCTCGAATAAATTGCAGAATGGATTCAGTATGATTTATTCACAATAAAAAAGAAGGCTTTGTTGTTTTCAAGCTTAGTTTCTTTAGAGTTGGCAACAAACCCACTATTCTGCTAAGTTTCAAATGCAAACAATATGGCCGCTGTGGCCAAAATAATAAGGCTTAGCAGCATTTAAATAACTTTTAAATTGTTGATAATTCCGCAATTATAACATGTAGGTTAACTAAAGGCATAAAAACATTAACCGGAAGATAAGAACAACATAATTCAATCATTTTTAAAACACAAAATGCACAATTTACAAATATATAAAGAAATTGAACCGAGTACTCGGTTCAGTTTCTTTATATATTCTTTATATATTATTTATACATTACTGATATATATATATATATATATATATATACACATTTATATACTTTTGGTGCAGCCGACTGCAACCAAAATAGGAAGTGCACATCTATATGTTACAGCAGTAATATATACAAAACTTCAACATTCTGAGGCTACTCGTTTGTGATTTATGAGAGATACATACATACGTACGTAAGTACGCACAGACGGCACGAAAAAATCCCTTCATAATCCATTTTAAATCAGTTTTATAATTCGTTTGGGGAAATAGAGTCTTTTATTCTGTCCTTACGTACAGATGAGACGCAACCTCGTTAAAACATATTTGGATATTTTCGTTGAAATAATGGTAGCCGAAACTTTTCTTGATTACAATATTTCCTTTACTTTCTACAAGGAAGTAAAGGTTCTGCAGGATATGTAAAAACCAAGAAGAAAATTTTACGAGTCTCTTCAGACGTTACGAGTATCTATTACTGGCGGAAAGATCACATCGTTTGGCATCAGGTATGTTTTGGTTGCTAATTGTTGATAGGAAAATAGTCAAGTACCTAAAATTAAGTATGGGAAATGGAAGAGAATGGAGATAGCAACAAGGAAGTAATGTGTTCTTAAATGTAATATAAAATTAATACTGTTACGCATTTAATTCATTATGTATTTTACATATTTTACTATTACATCATTTATTTTACATTATTTATATTTACATTTATACATTACTTATTTCACCGAAATTTTATGTTTAAACTTCCTTCTATCAAACTCTTAGAGAGCTAAGGGACATTTTACAAATCAGAGTATTCTTTTTGTAATGTCAGAAATTCAACGGAAACTTTTCGCATTTATTAATTTTCTTCTATTTGTGTGTTTTTTTCGTGGGCAGACATGCAAAGCCTTTAAAACCTCGGCTGGGAATCGAAACCATAACTACTTCATTTAATCTTATCTAACCAGCTGAGCTATATAAAGAATATTAGAAACGGAGTATGTTTTATCGAACAAAGATTTTTTTGGATAATTTGATCCCACAATAGTATCTATAATATGATAATTTTAAAATACTAAAAGATTTGAAAAAATTAAAGTATTTTCTGACCTATTTTGCCCCCGTTTTTGTCACTAATGACTTACTAACTAATATTAAGTTAAGGTACTACTAAGTTAAGGTTTCTGTTGTGCCTAATTGAAAATATTTAAGTTAGGCAATTTATAACTATTGCTGTATTTACTTGGGTATTCTCTGCTCCCTTGTTTACTAATTTTATCTTCGAAAATGGAAAGGGAAAAAATACCGTAGTCATATTGTTCTTATTGTTGTCTCTGCTGTTCATTAGCCTATCAGTCATCAATAAATACTTAGAGAATATGAAAATGCAGCCGACTCAGTGAAATCGTCGACGGAGTGTCATTTGGTACTTGCTACAGCTTGATGAGCTAGTTCTTCTGTTAGGTTGGCATAAAAATCAACAGTTATAACTGAAGTAACCATATGGTAACGTAATTAATTCAAAATTTATTTGTTTTAAGTAATTCCAGTTATTTTTGGTTGTCTGTAACCTGTATGCATTAAACGTGAAATGCTAAATTCTTTCAAGAAACTTAGCAATCTGGCACTATAAGCTACCTTGAGGTGGTATTAGTGACCTAGGTCCAAAGACATTGCAATAGACTTTATCGGTCGGTATATAGCAGGTCATGATAAGTAGCATTTAAGTATCGGTATATAGCAGGTCATGAGTAACTAGGCAACAGGGATAATCCAAACTATCAGTTTCACTCAAATTGTATGTGTTTATTGCTTTAAAAATCAATAATTTTGCTTTGAGAACATTAAAATATTTGTCGAAGTTCACTGCGTATTTTGCGAACTGCTACAGTATTTTACAATTGTAGTTGAATCCCTCTTTTGTCGACGAAGTCCATTAGAGGTCCAACAGAAATCATTCCTGTCAGGATAACTGATATAAATGTTAGTACATTCTTATATTTTTCAGCATCACTCTCTGCCTTTCTGTTTTTGTGACATATGAAACGATACCTGCGTAACTCGAGCACTGAACGTAAAGCTCCTTCGAATCGCCACGAAGACATTCCTCAATGTTTTCCCCAATGACGTTTCCGAAGAATTTTAAAATTTACCTTTTCTTGGCACTCAGTCTCAGCAGTCATCTCCACTCTTTCACAAAAATTCCAGTGATACTCGAAACTATTCCTTCGATTGGCAGAAGGAATTGCAGAACGGATTTTACGAGATTATCGTTGTAACTAAGCCTAAAGACGCAATTCAGTGATTTTTAGAGCACTCTAGAATTTGCACGTGTTTGATTTTTACAAGCTCTTGCGAATGCTATTAACTACAAGCGCGTTTAGCATAGATAGGGAGACCTCATTTTGAGGACAGAAACGTGTATTTAAAGCTGAAAGAAAATAGTGAAGGAAGTTATGCCGAGTACAGAATATTTATTCTGGTTATGTTTTATTCAACATTTCCTCACACTGGACAATAGGCTGCATGAAGCTGTCTCATTCCAGTAACGAAACTAGAATTAAAAAGCTTTTCTATCTTTCAGATCAAACATAATTTAAAAGCCAAGGTATTTCACTTATGCAAATAACTACCATTGCAGTGCTCCCTGAAAGAAACTTTTATCTGTCATCTGAAGTCCAACTAATGCTCTCTGGGTTACTTGCATTCTTTTAATGGAGACTATTTCTCCAAAAATACTTTGAGCTCTTTCTGATTAGTCTTAAGAGCAACTTTCTGTATCTTCGGGGAATATAGTCCCTTCTCTGGGTTCTTTTTTTATTTCTTTTTTATTTGTGTTCCCCAGTGCTCCTTAATACATCCATTCTTGCCTTCGTCAGGGTTTTATTGAGAATAAGAGCAGCTACCAGGTTTCATTAAAGAAAAGGTTTCGTGGTTCTTCCTTTTTCATTCCCATATATCGCATCATTTATGCGTGATTTCATTTACAAAGAGCTCATTTGCCATCCTTAGTTCTGTCTTCAGAATTTTTATTGCTAAAAGTGTAAAATATCTTTGCTACGTTAAAGGCAAAATCCTCGTCAGTTAGAGAGTTAATATATGATTGAAGCTAGATTTCTATATACTTAATTCCCATCCCAGACAGAAATTACTTATTTTAATTTAGGATTTAACATTACAAGTAACATACAACTTTCGTCTCTAGAGTTTCCGAAAGATTAGGGAAAATAAAATTATCAAAAAACGGATTATAGTTTGTTTCCTTTGCAAGCACGGGTATTCGTCGCATGTCACGGTAGTCAGATTTCTAGAGAATACTGTGTTACGAGAAACCGTGTTAGACAGAGTGTAACCAATGCAAAATAGAATTCAAAAACATTTAAAAAATATCCTTTCAATGGCTTTCACTGCTACTTCCCTTAAATTTAGAAATTTTGCGATTAAAAATTTCAATTTCATCTCCATCGAAATCAATTTTCCTTTAAAATTTGTTTTCTTGCTTTCGGATATAGTTTGGGACTGAAATATAATTTCCCAATAAATACCCCTAAAGCAACAAAGCTCACTAGTAATACACACACACCAATTTTTTTAAAAGTTTCCTTTAAAATTACAGTTACGTATTTTATGCAATCTATCAACTGAACACATACTGTGCTCACGTACTGTGTAAATAAATGATTGGCATGACTCAGTTCGAGAAGTATTTCCACACAAGAGAATGCGGATATTCCCAGACTTTATTTCATTTCTATGTGTGTATAAAAATAGAACATCTCGCCCCTTAGACATATAACCGTAGTGAATTTCATTGTAATCCGATAAATCTTTCGTCGTTTTGCTCCGTAGTCCATATGACTAAGTTTTATGATACTGTTTTAAAATGTTTGTAAATATTTCTAAACTTTTTATAGTATTTTTGAGATTGTGTGTTATTTTATTTATTTATTTTCTTTAGAAGGGTAATTTTATGGTTTATTTTGCGTTTAATCTAATTTGAGAGCACTATGTCTGGTGTTTAAATGTTTATCTGTTGCATAGAATTGCAGATCTCTTAATTCTGAGTGCAACAGCTTTGGAACTGCAATTAGAATGCGAGATATAGGCAGTTTCCTTCCTAAGAGGCCTTTATGCAGTTTTTAAATATTGCCACCAAATAGACGACTTTCATGATTTATCGCCAACTTGGCGAATTTCTGGAAGATTCCTGAAAACACATTTTCTAAGCCATACACCGATTCTTCCCGATGTTCCTAAAGCCCATGCTGTAGGGTTTAGGGAGTTCGATAACGAATAAGCTCTGCGATCATAAGGTTCAGCGGTGGGCTGAATAACGTGTTAGGGGTTATCTTGAGAGTGGGTTGAGGAACTCTACGATTCATTGTTACTTATTTATTTGTATGTTTGTGTTAAATATACGCCTTCTCCTGAGTTATTTCTAGCTATTTCCTTCTTATATGGATTTATTATTTAAAGAAAAATCAAAATCCCGTAGCTCGCAACAAAATGCTTGGCATAAAAAACAGTCCTCGACATGTGCCTCTTGGAGCGGACCGACGTTTCCGTCTTCCTTCTAGTTGCACCGCTGCTATAAGGAGACATTGGAAACATTCCACAGATTTCTCGTGAATTTCGCTGTAAATTTATATATTTACTCCCGCTTTTGTGCAAACGTTTCTCCAAAACGATCCCCCAAAGCACGTTTCAAATAAAAGCGAAATTATTCTTTACATCGACTGAAGAAAATACTAACAGTCAGTGGGAGACCTACAGGTGTCGAGACCAGGAGCCGAAAACTCCCTGTGGCCCTCCTGATGGGAATGACCGCTGTTGAAAATGTCAGCACAAATGTTTAAGTATCGCAACTAAATTAAAGTGAAATAATTAATATTTGGAAAGTATTTCTTATGTTTTAATTTTCTGTCAATAAAAAAAAACCTTTATTTTGAGAGCTTCTGATATTTTCTTATAGCTTCCTCAAAATTAAAGCTTTAAGCTATTGCAGTTTCAATGGAAAGGATGGCTAAACTACTAAATCTTACTCCGCTCAATGCCGATCGAAGATAGTTTTTAATCAATTTCAATTTTAAAAAGCTTCTCTAGCAAGAACCAACTTAACAACACATAGTCAATAAAGCCTTTAGTGCCAAATGTAAGTTAGGAACGGATTCTTGGGACTCCAGTTTTGCAAAATGTTTAACATTTTTAATTTTTACCTTCGTTCTTTTTTTACATTCTTACATATAGATACATATACTTAAAAGGTTAAAATTATTTCCACTCCTTCTCCAGATTAGAGGCTCCGAACGCTCCGCCCTCCTCGCATTGCTCTCTCGGTAAGCCCCTGCTCAAAGGAGTCAAGTCACTGAAAGTGGTTGAATACCTAAAAGCATGTCATTAAAATATATGAACAGTTAATTATAGAGTAGATTATATTTCTAAATTAAAGTACTAGTATTCAGAGAATGCTCTTTTTTCAAATGATATGGTTACTCTACTTCATTGTGAGTCTGCGTCACATAGCGGACACACTTTGGTCAGCAAAACCATGCAGATTGTAATAATACTAAGAGTCATATAATAAAAGGAAATTAACCACAACGTGATCTGGGATATAAATTTGCTGTTTCTACGATGAGAAACCAAACGTGGCTTAAGAAACTAGGACGACTTATTTATATTTTAAGGAACTAGAATTTTTTACTGATTCTCAATTACGTGAGAGAATTATCAATTTACACCTGACATTTAAAACCGACCTTTTTTATTTTCATAAAGCTAAAAAATTCCATTAACATATCTCACATACGTTTTTATTAATAAAAGCGTCTCTTAAAGTCACGAAGTTAAAGATTAGAAAATTCTAAGCATGACTCTCATGTTCTTTCATGAAGTATACTTTTTTAACATAAGATCTCAGACAGTTTCCTTTTCAAAGTAGACTGATTTTGTTCCTTTTGTTCGGAGTTAACTATGATAATTGAAAAGCCAGGAGCCAGGTCTCCATTAGCCAGGAGCTAATTATCCATGTGTGGTTGTGCCTACACGCACTCAACGATATGAGCGAGAGTGTGTAGAAGAGCAACGGACACTCTAATTGATGGCTAAACTTTTATCGGTAAATTTTACCAGTTTAATTCAGCCGGTGGATCAAAGTGTAATATCCTCAGGGAAACGATTTTAGTTCTGGTCCTCTCATAATTCTTACTGAGTGAGACGATGATTTAATGAAGCTCTGGAAAAAAATGCCGCACATGATTACAACCCCCATCAACTCCCCTTCTACCATGTAGAGAGTGAATATCACGCAAATGGAAGATATACAAAGACGTACATCAACTCCTCTGAAGCTGTTTGCAGGCAATTATAATACACCAAGCTACACGTGAAGCTACGCCTACATTTCTTTAAAAGGCCAGGAGCTTGAAAATTACATCTACACCCTAACATTTTGAGCCATGAATGGCAAGCTTACGCCAGATACCATACTGAAAACCAACTACATTATACCATTGTGGTCACTGCCCATACTGCAAGCCAACAACATGACACAAAATTGGAAAGACATGGAGGATACGAACGCCAGCAGCCCATCTAATCATAAGTACATCACCTACAGCATTTCAGACTCTCCACTACAGCCATAGTCAAGCGCTTTAAACTTTCCAAAAATAATGTAAAAAATTCCAATGGATCTCTAAACGACTGCTGATAGTTTAGCTTTCGTTGAATTTGAGACGCAAATCTAAACTGTCAAAATACTTTACTAAAGTATACAGTTATGTTACTCATATTTTTCATATTTTCAATAACATGCCAAATAAAATTGCACTACAAAGTAAGCAAAATGTTTATTGAAACGATAAATAAAAAAATACATACAAATTACATTTAATTCGAAACTTGCGGCTGGTATTTTATGGCAACCTTGTTTTATTTGGACGTAAAACTGATAATGTTATTTTTATTTTGTGATCCAGATTTGAAAGTGTGGATCATTTTTTCGTTTTTCATGTTGGTCAAAGCCGAGAACCTGAATTAAAAATAATCACAAATAAAATGAGGAAAACTCTCATAATACACTAAGTTTCATATTATATTTTCGAATAATCGTATCTAGCATAATGGTCAGGCTAAACTAATAGATTCTTCTGAACGTTTTGAAATTAAATCTCTGTCATTATTCATCGAATATATATTAAATGGTAACAATTTACAGGTTGAGGTTAAAATATTTTCTTTCGATCCTCGCATTATGGTATTTATGTTATTAAAATAATAAAACTATCAGGTAAACTAGATAGTTTAGCGCACCATATTTTGTCATCTAACCAAATCAACAAAAGGAATATTGTAACCTTTCTTGTATAAACACAAATACGGCTAGCTCTAAAAGTAGTTATTAAAACAAAGAACGGGAAGAGCTACAAAGAAAATATACATCAGAACAGAAAATACACTGAAATGAAACACTTCAATTTTAAAATTAACACTCAAATCAACATTAGAATTACGGAGACATACTAATGGATAACCTATCTTCATCGTAGCTGGAGGTAACTGTAAGTTGTTCTTGTCGCCACTAGATGTCGCTCGACAGATCGCCACTAGATGTCGCTCGGTTACAACCACATTAATCTGGTACAGTATTACTTTATTCAAAAAATATTTTTATCTCATCTTTTAATTTATCATGCGAGATTAAATTTTTCCTCTGGACAACCATCCGACCTCCTGTGCAGTAACAATGATTTGTATTTAGACTCCATAAACTTGGCATAACTGACTAAACAGGCGATTTATAATGGTCCTGATTTTATATACACTGCTGGCCAACGTAAATGCAACACCTTGAAGGAAGCATGCAAATAACATGAAATTTACAACATGCATTAACGGAGATGAGATATGCAAATGATTAGAATTTCAGATTCTGTAGAGACATTAAGTATTTTTTGAAAGCACAAGAGAGGAAAAATGAGCAATGCCCTCGCCGGGACTCGAAACACGGACCTCTTGAATACGGGCCGAGTGTGGTGACCACTGCACCACGAACCCATGCTAAGAAGGTGGGAGAAATACCTTATTATTTATTACCTTATTGTCTTTACTGACGAGTCACGCTTCTGTCTGCAACACGACGATGGTCGGATTCGAGTCTGGAGACACCGTGGAGAGAGGATGCTGAAAATTGCGTTATGCACCGCCACACTGGTCCTGAACCGGGTATTATGGTATGGGACGGTATTGGATATCACTTTCGCACTCCTCTAGTACGCATTGCCGGTACTTTAAACAGCCAGCGCTACATCCCCGAGGAGCCAGTTGTTTTTCTTTACCTTCATGGCTTCCCCACAGCCATATTTCAACAGGATAATGCGCGACCACACGTGGCACGCATTGTCCAAGGGTTCTTCGTCAATCGCCAGATTGAATTGCTTCCCTGGCCGGCTCGGTCTCTGGATCTTTCGCCGATAGAAAACATGTGGTCCATGGTTGCTGAACGATTGACCCAGATTACATCCCAAGCTGCCACACCAAATCAACTTTGGCAACGTGCGGAAGCTGCTTGGTCTGCTATACCCCAAGAACTCGTCCAAAGTCTCTTTGAATAAATGCGAGGCGTGTGGCAGCGGTGATCTCCAACAGTGGCGGCTACTCTGTACTGATTCTGGAAGGAACCACATTTCACAGAAGTCTATAAATTTAATAATTTGATATTTGGTCAACATGTTATCTAGTAAATAAATTTTGTTGTCATGTCTCTTGTCTTTCTTAATGTTGCAATTTGTGTGGCCAGCAGTGTATTTACTCATTTTAACATATTGTTCCAGCACTGTTTTAGTTCTGGTGCTAATTGTTTTGTAATGACTGTTTTTCTATGCAATAAACAATGAGTAATTAATATATCGGTACCATGTTCCCTTACATTGTGTCAAAAGTTCTTTTATAGATACAGTCATAGCCGGAGCAACGTCTGTGCAAATGTCAATGCACATATTCCTCGAAATTTTAGTGCAATTGAGTATCCTTATTCCATAATACTAGTTATTTTGCAGATTAGTAAAGCAAATTTTAATAATAGTTTCCTCAATATTTCGGAACGCGTGTATAATTCTGTGATGAGCTGCTCCATTTGCAAGTATATTTTACAGATTTCAATGACGCGCCATTCTCTTTACAATTTTACGACAAGAAGGTAACATAATTTCTTTAGCGGAACTACGAGGTTTTAATAAAAGAGCAATTAATTCAGACTGTTCATAAGAAATTAGCTTTTCCAGACACGTTAACTGCTTTTAAAATCTTTTTCTTGTTAAGATCTTGCGGAAAAAGGTTTCTGAAAGTAGGTTTCCTCTTTTGATGCAAACGAAAGATGATTAGTGAGCAAATGACGTTGGAACTTGCTCGGAACCGTAGCTCTGTTTGACAACTTACAACCACATACCACGCGTTTAGGAACAGTTAGATCATTTTTAGTTGTAGATGTAAATGCATAATTTTAAGAAAGTATTATATTTGTGATGAACAGGACACAAATTTATTTACTTGTACTGAACTCGAGCTTGTAAGACTGATCGCTAACATCATCATTATCGTCGTTAAGCTTCCATTTTTCAATCCATTTATCTATTTTAGAAGGTTATTTTAAAATAAAATTATTTTGTCAAGAATTATTAAAAACAACACAACGCATCTTACCTTTAAATGTATTTTAATTAGGTTTGGCAACAGGATATTCTGGTATTGCATATGCAAAAACGAATACATAAGTTGTAACTTAACCCTATGAACACATCAAACGGGAGAATACTGTCTGTTTATCACGAGAACAACTCCCGACGGACACTCTAGTGCCGTAAAAACGAGCCCTAACCCATTATTTGTATGGGTGCTCGAACTTTTGTACGGGGCTTCTCAGTTTGCAATTTGACGCACTTCATGGCGAATTTACTTCCCTATACTTTCTCCTTCGCGCGTTCAATATTCGCAAAAAACCAAGTAATGGTAAAACAATGACTAAGCTGACTTCTACTTGACTTCCACTTGGCTTGTTCTATCACTAATTAGACATAACGGTGACGGCACTTTTCCTGATAGAGGGACAGTAGTAGACTAAAATAGTATATTGGTTTTGTCAGCGAAAATTAGCATTGGGAATCGGAAGCAATGATAGAGGGAATATCTCCCTCTCACTGCTATACGTACAATGTAAATTGTTTCTTGATTAAAGAGTTTTGCTTGATGCACAGTGTCCGCCGACACGACTGGTATAGCTTTGTTTGCGTTAAATATTCAAGCGCGTTTCAAATTTGATGTTTTGGTCTCATCTGACGCGTTCTGAATAAAAAATCTGCGTTTTGGTTTAAACATTCAACATTCCGAGATGCGTTGGAACAGATTCAGCTAGTCCTCGTTAGAAAATTAAATCTGACTGAACTATATGTCTAACGGCACTTATGTGTGTGTATTCGCAATGGCGTCTCGTGATGTTAAGGTGTAGGAAAATCATATACGCACGGTATAAGAAAAGAAAATTATTGCATGAGAACAGTCAGACTATATAAAAGTGCGTACAAAAATTTGTATTGTATGCATTCATAAAATTTGACGACACACTTCAAGAATGCGGTACGATGGTTGAGGATTTCTGATTTAAATATTTGACTAAAATCGAAAACAAGCTGTCTGGCAACGTAATTCTTTACTTGGAGGAATTTGACCTTATTTGGCGACTTTATTTCAGCTTAAAAGAATTCTCTTAGCAGATTAACCGAACTGTAGATCACAACAAGCGATGTATTTTCCATGTTTTAGTATATAAACGGGCGAGAATTAATTTGAAAACAATATCCGAATGATAACATTAACTGCGATCATATTAAGCGGCGTCTACTGTATTTTTTACGGAAGACTTGTTACTTAACGCAGTGTTCTAAGGAAAGAATGTCTTCAGAAGCTTAACGTATTTATTATTTTCCAATATTGCTATATTATTAAGTCAGCAGATGTTATTAAGAAAGAAATTTCATTCAACTGATTTATGAACAAAGTTAAGAAAATGTACAAGGGAATCTGACACATTCACTAAAGGTAAAGCGGTATTGAAAATTTCAAGAAAGCATGGCTGTAACTCGTCATATATATCGTAAGTGACAGTTTCTAGCAAACAAAATTGTTTGATGTTTCATTGAGTTGACAGTTTCAGCAAGTTTCGAAATATTTGCGATGAGCTTTTATTTAGTTTCCTCGTACTATTTCGCTGCGAGTGGAATTTCAGCATCAAATTTTTACCTGCTTCTTGATAACTATCAAATTCAGATTTTATAAATATACAGTTGGTCAATGGCAATGGCGGAGGAATCTTCTTAAAAATTCGATTCAGATTTTTATTGATTTTTCGTATATATAGTTAGTTATTCAGCGAACAAAATAAGCACGTCAGAATCTGTTCGCATCATCGAATAGAGAGAAATCAAATATTTTCAATAAAATTTATGTGACAATCGTCACTTAATTTCTGAATTTTTGTAAATTTTTTAAATTCACTGAATAGCTTTAGACTATGCGATTTTTACGATTTAAAAATTTCAACATATAAAAACGTATCAGACACAAAATTTTGAAATTTTGTCACATCATAAAAAAAACTTTTCTCCCTCTTTTAAACCCAGAGTAATTTACAAAATATAAACTGAACGATTTTCTACATTTTTTTTAAAATTGTTTTGCAATGTGAACCAAACGAAAGAAAAAATTGTTTCTCACGAGAAATTGCTTTTGAATTTGACACCTTGGTGTACTTAATGACGAAGTCTGCCGTCAAGGTGCATTTTATGGAGAATTAATGATATTCCTTTTTCATTTTAGCTTCAAATAAAATGCTTGTTACAATATTTTTATCACATTCAAATTCCGAAACTGAATATTCAAAGCGATTTCTTGAGTCTCTGAATAACATTCTGTTATTTTTTTCTTACTTCACAATTTTCATATAAGCTATTAATTTAATCACATTGCCAAATGTATAAGCCCGTTGGGAAATTTGCATTCTTCCCTAAGATTACGCAATGCTTTGAAGGGGCTTAAGGTTCAACGCTATATATCCGGAAGTACAAGCCAAGAAAGGTGAGAAGACTGTGTGGCCTCCCGACATGCCTATCCGGGATTTGTGTCGTCCTGGTTATCGGGATGTCTAGTAGCTGTAATTTTCCCCTGCATGGTGCAACGACTTAATGCATAGCATACTGACATGAAAAATAGCTGATGAAAACTAGGATGGGAATAGGAATCTAGCAGAGTGTCATGGACAGCATTTATATAAAGTACACAATACAAAATTGTTGCAGTCAAGTATCTGCCGACACACCAGTCAAGTTCGTAACCTGTTACCATCTTTATCATACGTTTTTTCTCACTTCCATAGGTTGATATATAAGGTATTTCTCCAGCCTTCCTCGCATGCCTTCATGGTGTAGTGGTCTGCATGCTCGACGCGTAACCGAGAGGTCCGTGGTTCGATTCCCGACGAAGGCGTTGCTCATTTTTCATGTCTCCTGCTCCGAAATAAACCTAATGTCTCTACAAATATACTTTATTAATCTGTTTTTTAAAGCTGAAGGAGAGCATCCATTAAAACTGACGTTTGATTTATAGCAAGTGTGCTCCTTTTGTAGGGAATCAAGATTCATCCTACGTCAAAACTCTTAAAATCACCAAAGATTAAATCAACAAGTGATGAATCCCAATTTTCCAAATACCTAAGAAGTATATTGTAGATATACGTCTAAGCGGTAAGTCAAATGTCTGTATTTTTTTAGTGTAAAACAAAATAAGCAAATTACCCGTTTTTCTTTGACTTTACTGAAACTGTATGTAGCTAATAAAACGATGAACCCGGATGTTGAAACTGAAAACCTATATAACAATAATTTTCAGATGGGAAATTTGCAAATGATTTTAATCCAGTCAAACTTTGTGAGTCGTGAGTGGGCAGTTAGTCAAGCCATTTCTGAAACTAATTTAGTCGAACTTAATAAGTGTAGCAATTATTGTTCTGAAGGTAGAATCATCTGAGGTGGTCCACATCAAAGCATGTTATTTTCTCCCTCCTTTCTGCATGCCTTCGTGGTGTAACGGTAGCACACTCAGCGCGTAATCGAAAGGTCCAGTTCGAGTCTCGGCGAGGGTACTGTTCATTTTTTGCATCTTTCTGCTTCAAATAACCTAATGACTCTACAGTGGTGCCCGAACTAAAAGATGGTGGATGATGATTCTTCACCATCAGGGTTTGGCGTTTAGGTCCCCTAATTCACAGTCATTCGTTTAAATGGGGGAGCATGTAAGACAGTTTCTCCCTCCTCTCTGCAATGCTTCGTGGTGTAACGGTAGCACACTCGACGTGTATTCGAGGGGTCCATGTGTGAATCCCGGCGAGGACACTGCTCATTTTTCAGGTCTCCTGCTATAAAAAAATGCTAATGACTCTACAGTGTCAATCATCGTGTGAAGCGTCAATGAAATTTCACGAAATTCATCAGCCTAAAGGCCCTATAAATAAGCCTTACGAGGCAACTTACCTAGAAAAAGATGATGGCGAACAAAAAAATGCAGGATTATGTAACTTCTTTCTTCGAAATTGTAGATAAACTTGCAGAAATAGTATCTGAAATTTTGTAAGAATTGATAACTATTTTGCTTTTATGTAGCTTGGAATCGAGATAGAATCTTGTAATAAACTGCCCTGTTTAAATACACTAAAAGTTAAGTGACTTGAAGAATCTAAGAGTTGCCAATTCAAAGCGTAGAAACACAGTGAAGTGCAGAATGCATTAGTTACTAAATAACACGGTAAATCGAAAAATAAGTCTCAGAATGCGAAAATCTTTAATTATTATGACTGCAAGCGAAAAGTATACAAAGCTTAAGAATGCAATCAAAATAAATGCAAGAAACGTAATAAAGAATTCTCTAGAAAATATTGTTCTCTCATCGTTGTGTTTCGAACGCATTATTCAAACCTTGATTTAGAAACAACCGTACTCACGTGCAATGACAGAAGTAAATTCACATCAATTATTGATATAGGAAGTAAAGTTCAACTAGCAGATAGCGAATATCTAGAAGTCCAAAAAAAGGAAAGGGAAATTTGAAATATATGCAAATGTTCATTTAATCTCACGTCAAATAATATATAACGATGTATTGTGCTTTAAAACCCAACCTAAAAACTAAATTACAGTTGACTTAGTAAAGCAACATAAATATATTACAGACTTTGGAAATGACCATGCTTTAGCAATTTAAAATAGAAGTTCTAATTATTAAAGGATTACGTGATAAAATACAAAATCAAAACACGTTCTCTTCCCAAATTTTTCTGTAATTATTTTTGCGTTATTCTTCTCCCCAGCAATTTTTTTATTTAATCCTTAGATAACCGAAGCCTTCGTTTACCTGTATGCTTAAAATACCGTAACCCCCGAAATGCCTTTCGAGATTCACAGCAATATCAGCATCGTGCAAATCTCAGGAACACACGATATCTAACAAATGCATCTCTTTGTTGTTCTCTTTACAGGTTTTGCAGCATAACTCCATATTCCTGCAGAAATTTTTCAGAAGTATCTTCCATTACTGGCAAAATCTACAAGCGCATAATTTGAAATTAAATTTAAGGTAAAAAGTATCTTGATTTGTCTCTAAAAACCTGTTGGAACTTAGAATACAACAAAAAGAACGCATACGGCGATGGTGCTTGATTCAAAGTTTGTTACAAGCATGGTTGCCTGAAGAATGGTTATGCGCATGGTTACCAGAATTTGGCACATTCGGAAAATTTGGCAGCTTTTACTAGTGCGCTTTGATAACATTAAATACACTCTTTTTAAAAAAAAATCGAAGCACCATGAAGGAAGTGGTTGTTTTTGATGAAACTGAATATGTGTATAGCTCATACACAGATAATAAAAAGATTAAAAAGTCAAGGTCATAGTACCTGTTCACAGCTCACAATCACCCATTCAGAGTTCAAATTAGTAATTGTTCGAACGCCCCTGGAGCAAAGCATGCTTGAATTCGTCGAGGAAAGGAGTAGTATAGGTTCCTGATGTTATCCTGCGACACATTCTGACAGGCATTTATCAGTTGTCGCTCCAGATGGTGACCTTGCTGGCCAAGGAAGAGTATCAACAGCACGGAGACAGTCCAGAGATATGAAAGCGGTATGCGGCCTAGCATTAACTTGTTGGAAAATGGCCTCAGGATGACGTGTCATGAAGGGTAATGCAACCGGCCGCAAGATGGTATAAATATATCGTTGAGCTGTTAAAGATGTACGGCGGATGACTAAAGATGACCTGCTGTCATAAGAAATATCGCCCCACACCATCACACCAGGGGTTATAGCTGTATATCTTTGTAAAACAAAGGCTGATTGAGACCGCTGGCCCGTCCTCTCAAGACACGAACACGGTGGTCATCTGCTTCAATATTGAAGCGGGATTCATCGCTGAGCACTATACGATGCCAGTCTGATGGCAGCCTTGATGATCGGTTGGGACACTACTCCAGACTACTTCGCCGATGTTGTGGGGTCAAAGGCAAACATCTTAAAGGCCTCTGTGAGCGTAATCCCGCCTCAGACAAGCGCCGTGAGATAGTGGACGGTACCATGGAAGATGTAGACGTGGCAGTAGTGCGTTGAATAGTCGACAATGATACCGTTGCGGCGGCTCGAGCCTGCAAACAATCATCCTATCTTACCTTGCATTTGCGCTCCTTGGCCTTCCAGAGCCTTCATTTCGTAGGCAATTTCCTTCTAGCAAACATTGCTGCCAACATGTTAGGATAGCAGTGTCTGTACGCTGCAGGTGGCGGCCTATTGCTTAGTATGACCACCCAGCTTCACTCAGTTCTACAATGCGACTACGTTCAAAGTCACTTTGTTGTCTGTAAGGTCTTCGATATTGTCGTAATGGCATCTTTATTGCTTCTTTGCGTAATTACAATGGCAGCAACAAAAAAGATAAATTTTTTGCCTCCGTTACTGGTTTTATACCTTGCGAATTGCGCAATAGAAATGCGTACTATGATTGCATTTCCTGTTCATTTGCCTTGAAACTTTCATCCTTGACATGTTCGATCAAGATGTTTGTGCATATCAAATTTCGTCACGGTCGCAAAAATCCTTCTTGGTGCTTTGATGTTTTTGCAAAAGAGTATAACTTTGGAGCGCGTTTTCAAAACATCTGAAGAAGAAAGATACAAGGATATTAGAATGTCATGTGAAGCTCTGAAGATGAACAGCATTTTGAGATTAATTTTTGAAAATATTATACAATAAATTATTATATAATAGTGGTTCAAGCAGCTGAAAGAGAAAATCATAGATGAATTGACCGTTTAAAACGTACATTAACATATAAAAATGAGAACGTCGAGCATTACGTGTTAGCTTTCTACAATATCATTATTTTGAATTCTGTGCAAACATTTCTGTTTAAAATTATCATCTAATAAAAAATCTTAGGTATCATAAATCGTGCTTGCTTTATTCAGTCTAAAAATCTTCATAATTTGGACCATTCTAGTTTCCGAGATAATAACATATGAGTTTAATGTTTGTGCTATATTTTATTAGTTATTAAAATATAAAAACATTTCAGTAGAAAACAGACACTTACCAAGCAGAAAGGAATGTTGGAAAAAGAGAAGCGCTTACATGAAAAGAAAAGAAAATTCTAGTAATTTTAATTTATATAGAAAGTTCATTAATAAAGGAAACAAAACTTTTAAAAGAGACTTCATCAGCAAAAATATAGTTTGAAATATTTTTGGAATGTTACTTTTAGCAAGACAAATTATTAATTACATTTGCGCTTAATTTTGAACCAATGAAACGACTTTTTCAATCAATAAGAAGTATATATATATATAGCTTGAGTACATTAAGAATAGAAAACCTGATCATTCTATCCGAGGAAAAAATTGTATGGTAAATATTAAAGGTGTAAAATTTTAAAGTAATTCTATATGTATACATACATATATATACATATATATATAGGGTGTTCATAAAAACATTCCCCGATATTTGAATCCCTAGCGGTCTGCCTGTTCAATCTATCGAATGAAATTTCAGATTTTGTTATTTAAAGACTTGTGCTCGAGATTTTGGTAATTTAACGCAATTGGTCAATTTAACTCGGTTACAGTGAAAGAATTTTGAAATTTTAGAAAGGCAACACACGCGTTTTTCCTGCACAAATTTCTCAGCGCACTGGAAAAACATAAATAAGGTTGGGAAGATATACGTGTAACGAAAAGTGCCGGCGAAAAATATTTGTAAAGAAAAGAATTGTAAAGAGCCAATGGACAACACAAGGAGGATGGGGGAGGGACTTTATTTAACCCTAAGGGAAGGGACGTATTTAAAGTATAAATTTAATTGAATAAAAAACTTACTTTAAATAATAATTAAAAAATTCTCTTTAAATAAACTTTAAATGATAATTAAAAAAATTTACTTTAAATGATAATTAAAAAAATTCTACACGAAAGAGGAGTTGACGCTCCCCCAATCGCATCCTGGCAAACAATAGGGGCGCCGCAAATGACGGTCACACAAGCATCACCCAATTCGCGACGCGCTTGTGCGCATGATGTACTAAAAAACCTATTTGGCCAGTAGTTAAAAAGTATTTGTGTACTTCTTATTTAATAATTTTCAAATAATTAAGATTTTAGGAAAGGGAAAATACAAAATATCAACAGTGTCTTTGCCAAGATTTGAAACAAGGATCTTTCATTTTCTAGGTAATCTTGCTAATCACTTACACCTGCCCCCCCCCCCC
>KK121865.1:352538-423901 GCA_000611955.2 Stegodyphus mimosarum
TTATAGAAATGCTCGAAAGAAAAGCGATCAGACTGCTCATCTGTTGCTTTTTTCAAGTTCTTAATTAAAACATGGATTTGAGCTCTCAGAAGCTCTCTGCTATGAAACTTGTTGCGCTCCGTGATTAGGGACTAAGCAGTGCTTGTATCATAGTCTACTATTTTCATTTCTTACAGCTGTAAAAAACAAACTTCTACATTTTAATTTTGTTTCTCCTGACTTTTAAAGAGGGAAGACATTTTTTTAAATCTTATTCCATTATATGTTTATTGACCGGTACTTATGCTTCGCTTCAACAAAAAACCTGCGAAGGTAAAGCTGATAATCCTTTATATTTTTCAGCACTTAAAATTAGATGAGGATGAAGCATGAATCCCAGATGACTACAAATTGTAATCTACACGTCTTAGTTGGAATAACATTGCATACATCATCGTGATTTTCGAAGGGAGAAAATACGAAAATTAAATTTGCCTTCTTTGGGACTTTCAATTATTAACTGGAATCACCACGCATCTTT
Source organism: Stegodyphus mimosarum (assembly GCA_000611955.2). NCBI lineage: Eukaryota > Metazoa > Arthropoda > Arachnida > Araneae > Eresidae > Stegodyphus > Stegodyphus mimosarum. The sequence goes on from KK121865.1 coordinate 353,059, forward strand.
CAATTATTAACTGGAAGTTCTAACCACTTACACCTCGAGAACACGCACGGGGGAATCTGATAAAGCTTTACAAGATTATGTAAAAGAAATAAATTTCATAACCTAAATTACACTGAAATCGCTTGTTCCCATTACGGAACAGATATTTGTATTTGTATAATGAATCTTTGTATTTGATCTAACGGGCGAATAAAACCAATTATCAAAACCGGCGGAAAATGGTTAATATGTAGAGCTTAACGCGGCTTTATAGTTTTCTATGCGTCATTTTTATGCACATTTTAAAATAACAGGAATAGGGGGTATACTAAAAGAGGATTGGAATCAGATTTTGAAATAAACACTGGAATAAATAGATATTATCCAGAATTAAATGTATGCTCTACGCCTTTGCTTATAAATGCATAATTTGCATATTTCTTTTGTGCATATTTTCAAGTTAACACATATTTGTTTTGCATAAGAAAAAAATTTAAATTTCTTCTAGAGAGCTATAATGTATTTCATAGGAACAAATATTTTTCCTCTTTTCAATTTTTTTTTGGTCATTTATTATTCGCAAGAACTTTTTATTTTATATATAAGCTCATAAATCGTTTCCTGTAAAGCACAACTCTACATTTAAAACAAACCAATTATCTTCCTTCTCTTTGTTAAGCATTAAACATCATCAATTTATATTAATTACTAAAGTTATTCGCGCGTTGTTCTTAAGCTTTTTCTTGATTTCCTTTTCGCGAAGATTTACCATTAAAATTTCAAGTAATTGTCTTAAAGTAAGCTACACTGAGAAATTTTTATGCTCATTTTTTACTTTTTGCACTTATTATTTAAATAAATAAATTACATATTACTTCCACACCCAGACATTTCAGGAGGGGTTCATAGATGGACGATGTTACGATGTTCAGAACGCTAACCAAATTTCTGTAAATTTTGCTATTCTATACAGAAAATTGTGCATAATATATATATATATACTTATTACATTTATTTATATATATACTTATTTTTCTAAAACGCTGGAATTTAAAATTGTAAATACCGTATTTCGGTTCAAGTTGATCTTTTTCTTTTCAGCCGATATTTTTAGACCTACAGGTAAACTCCTTATATTATTTTAAGATTCCTTTGGTTTACTTTTGACATATTTACCTTTTGGTTTCTAATCAAAGCGGGATCACATTGGTTTGTATTCAAAGCGCAATCACACACGTTTCTATTTAAAGAGAGTGTTGGTATTCAAAATTTTCAGAAATTGCAGTCTTCAATTTTAACAGCCGATAGCTTTTATTAACGTCATACTTGAATGTATCTTATCTGAGACTTTAATTAGATTCGCAGAACCTCGCAGACTTGCTGGGGCAGTGGTTTGGAATTAAAATTGCTACTGAGCCGAACGTATGATTTGAAAACTGCTCGTTAGCTACAATTTTTACTTCTTTGAATGGATTCAGAAGAGATTTTTTTTCGTAGCCTCTGTTCGTAGGTACGTACGAATGTATGTATCTCGCATAACTCAGAAAACAAGTAGCCTCAGAACGTTGAAATTTTGTACATAGGACTGCTATAACATGTGCAACTTCTATTTTGGTTGCAATCAGCCGCACCAAAAGTATATATATACACATATATATCCAGTCTGTTAATCGGCTCAGTGACCTCGGTTTTTTGTTCTTATATGTTGGTAAAATGTGCATTTTTTGCTATAAAACTGATTGAATTACGCTGCTGTTTACTTCCGGTTAAGTGTTTTATTAATTTAGTAAATCTGCGTGCAAAATTTGTAGAATTATCAGCAATTTAAAAGTTTTTAAGTGCGGCTAAACTTAATCATTTTTCCCTTCGGCAGCTACATTTTGTTTACATTTGAAACCGAGGAAAATAGTGGATTAGTTGCCAATCTGGAGAAACTTCTTAGATACGCATTCTTTTATTATTTCGAATTAAATCATGCTTAATCCATTCTGGAACATAGTCTAGGAAATAAGTGTTTAAGATTTACTTCGTTATTTTTAATGCAGATATTTTTTGTTTTTATATATTATACCTTGTCGCGAAGTGAGATCTGAATTAATTGAATGAGAAATACTGAAACGTCTGTGAAAAACTGTTTCTTCCTTCCTTTCTTTTTTTTTGTGTGTGTATGTGTGTGTGTGTAATTTCTTTTATACATCGTTTTAGATTTATTATAGTATTTGATCAGGACGTGTGGCAACAATTACATAATTCTTCAGATGATATAATTTTTTTGCGCAATCTGAGTTATAAAATAAATGAGATGTAAGGCTGTTAATTGAACCTAGCGACAAAGGGTGAAGAAACAATAAGTATAATTTAACATTCCGTACGTCATGTGCTGTACACATCAGACTTTTTAAAAAAAAAATTTAAAATGTTTGTTAACAAAATAAAGAGAAAAGAATAAACAATAGCAAACTTGTATCTCTTCCTCTCTCATTTAATGAATTTTACTTGGAAGCATAAGTAAAAATACATAAGCTTAGATATAAAAAATTCTAAACTTCTTCATTTCTTATTTTACAGTATGACATTTTATACTGTTTCTATTCTTTTAAAGTGTGTAGTCTTAAAGAGACATTTCTAGAAACTATTCTCTTCACGAATTATTGATGATCATTGGTCAATCGGGTTTTCTTCATCATTAATTTTCATCTGTGGAAAAAAGCTGTTAAATATCAATGCATTCCCTGTGTGAAAAATTCATAACTGAGTTTACGCTTTGTTTAAGGTATGAACAAATTTAATCAAGGTTGCATCTTCAAACTTTTGAGTAAAATTTATATCACACTAAAAATGAATTAGGTCCATTCTGATATTTTCTGGTGCGTTTTTTGTGTTCGTTTTGTTAGAAATTAAACTTATCTAACCTCAGATTCCGAACAATTGATATATTGAAATATTTGTAACATTGTATTTGCAACAAATATATAACTGAAGTACCTTCGCGGTGCTTCATCAAGGGCAAACGCACTCAGTCATGTTTCCTGCTAAAAACATACATATGTTTCCATTTTATATGAGATGCAACACAGTACTTTTCAATCTCTAGCTAAAAGTTTTAAGAAATAAGACAGGCTTGAATCAAAGTTAAAAGCGATAGCCGGACAATTTCAATTAGAAAATAATTAATGGTTATTTTTACTCCCCTCTGCAAAGTAAAGGAAGTCATTGTAATTGCGAAAAATTTGGGGCATTATATTTCAACGAAAATATCCATTTTTACCGCTCTCGAATCCATTTAAACGATGTTTTGCGTGACATCTGTACGTATGGACAGAACTCTAAGTTCTCTCTTGCCCAAAAGAAATTCGAAAATAGATTTAAAATGTATTTAGAAGAGAATTTTTCGCGACGTCTGTTCGTGCGTGCGTACACAGCGGGGAAAAAAAGGACAGTTCCATATCTCCCGTTCTACTACGCAGATTGACGAAATTCAGGTTACGATTTACATGTCCACAAAATCAGACTTTTTCTAAAATGGCAAGCTCATTTGTGCTTCATATTTCGATTCTACGACTCAAATTATGCCTAGATATTAAATTTTGCAAAATTTGTTGCGAAATTTAAGGAGAAATTCAAAAATTTATTTCTCGCACATTTTCTCGGTATGTGCCAAGAATTCACTTAGCAAACTTCTTAACTTATAGCAACCTATTTTCCATTCTTTTTTTTTCAATTGTACACAAACGGAAAAATGGTCATCCCCCATACTTTCAAATAATTTAACAAAGAGCCTAAACCACATTAGGCGTTATCATCGCCTATAACAAATATGCCAAACTTCAAAACGCGCCAAATTTTAAATTCATTTATAATCAGAAATGTATCCAGAAGAAGTCCGACTTTGTGTTAAAATACTTATATTATAACAATGCTATATATAAATCTAAGACATATCCTAAGTCGCGCTTTCGAGACATGAAAAAGCAAGTTGCATTTCGTCAGTCGGCCCAGTGGAACGGGAGTAACTTTTTTTTCTTTTTTGCGCATTATACATACGTATGTATTTCGCATAACTAAAAAATGAATACCCTCATAACGTTAACATTTTGTATATGGGACTGCAATAACATCTAATTGGGCACCTCCCGTTTTGGTTACAATCCGACAGCACCGAAAGTACATATATATACATATATATACATATATATATATATATACATATATATATATATATACATATATATACATATATATATATATATATACAATATATATATATACATATATATACATATATATATATATATATATATACATATATATACATATATATATATTTGTAAAGAAGAGGAAGTTTTAAACAGCTATTGCTTAAAAGTACATTTGATACTGTATTTCAAGAATAAAATAAATTACACCATGCTAAAATAAGAACACAAAACTATAAAAGTAAAAGAAACCGAAAAAAAATGAAATGTAATAAATACAAAGCATGAAAAACTATAAAAACTACAAAGGAAGAGAATAAATCTATCAAATTAAAAATAAAAATATTAAAAAAAAATTCATGTAAAAAACCAAAAACATTTCTAATATACAGAAAAAATAGAAGGAATGGCAGTAAATGGTAAATTAGCCCAATGCGATGTTTATCACGGACTTATCAAGGGAAAAGCGTTACATTTCTTGTATTTTTTCTGTATAATAGAAATGTTTTTGTTTTTTACACGAATTTTTTTAAATATTTTTATTTTTAATTTGATAGATTTATTCTCTTCCTTTGTAGTTTTTATAGTTATTCACTGTTTATATTTATTACATTTAATTTTTTTCGGTTTCTTTTACTTTTATAGTTTTATATTACTATTTTAGCATGGTGTAATTTATTTTACTCTTTAAATACAGTATCAAATGTACTTTTAAGCAATAGCTGTTTAAAACTTCCTGTTCTTTACAAATATTTTTTTTTAATTTTGCAGCTCAATGTGCAAAATTCTTGACCGCATTGCTCTCTCTTGTTCGAATACTACTTTCTACTCTTATATACACTCACGTTTGTGAAAATTGCAACACCAAGAAGGAATCGTCATAATTGAATGCAATTTAATACACAGTTGAGTGGTAGTGGTACAAATAAATGATTAAATGTTCAAAGCAAACAAACAAGAACAAGAGATCAGAATCAGTATTTTGTGTGGCCACCACGCGCCGCAATAAGTGCTGCTACACGACGTGGCATGGAGTCAAACAAAGTTTGAATGTCTGACTGAGGAAGAGCATTCCATATCGTTTGTACGCGTACCCAAAGTTCGTCTGCAGACGCAACAGGACGAGGATCACGAGCAAGACGCCGACCAATGACATCCCACACATGTTCAATTGGCGACATATCCGGGGAACACGCAGGCCAAGGAAGAAGCTGTACCTGCTGCGCTGCAAAGAAGGATTTAACAATCCGAGCAGTATGAGGGCGGGCATTGTCCTGTTGAAATACAGCGCCTGGCAAGCTTTGAAGGAAGGGAACAGCTTCGGGCTGTAGAACTTCACGGATATACCGGTTGCTGTTCAGATTGCCCACAATTCGTAGCAATTGAGATCGTCTATGATATGCTATGGCGCCCCAGACCATAACTCCGGGTGTTCGTCCACTGTGGCGTTCGATAATGCACTCCGGAAGGTGGCGTTCACCGGCATAGCGTCTGACACGAATGCGGCCATCATGGTACCACAAATTAAAGCGGGATTCGTCAGAAAACACGACATGCTGCCAATCAGCACGCCAGTCTCTATGCTGATTGGCCCATTGTAGCCGCAGGCGGCGATGGTCGTGCGTTAGGGGGATCCTGTATAAAGGAGTCCGTGCGCGCAGTCCACACTGCAGCAGACGTCTACGAATTGATGAAGCACACAATGAAACACCTGTAGCTATTGACCACAGTGCTGCCAATTGTCTAGAGGAAGCTGTACGGTCCGTCCGCGCCATGCGGACCAGGTGTCTATCATCGCGAGCTGACGTCACATTTCGGGGTCCACTCCCGGATTTCCGAGTTGTCCGACACTCGTCCGTCCACTGCTTCCAAACGCGCATCACTGTGCTGCTGTTACGCTGCACACGAGAGGCTACTGCACGATACGACAATCCAGCTTCACGAAGGCCGATGATTCTCCCTCGTTCAAACTCTGTAAGTTGTTCAAATCTCGCTCTCTTTCGTCGACGAGGCATAAGTACAGATTGAGTTAACGTTTACCACTAGCAGATAACCACCGATAACCATACACGTCTCGCTACAGCCATCTATTTATTCGGATCCATCAGCCGTTCAGAGGGCGCTGCTCAGCATACGCATGCGCTACGGATTTGCAATTCTAATCATTTGCATATCATGCGCTACTTTGCATTTCCTGAAAATTTCAGCTCACTCGCGTAAGTCCTTCATGGTGTTGCAATTTTCACAAACGTGAGTGTATATTCTAAATAAAAGTAATTAAAAGTAAATTAAAAAGCCTATGTCTTGCACTAAAGCTGCAAAGAAATAAACTAATAATTCGTAATAATTTATAATAAGAAAACTTTCCATATATCATGTTCAAGGAATAGAAATTCAATTCAAAACCATCAATTTAGTTAATATTAAATTACTAGTTTGATCTTTAAATTTCTAATTAACTACTTGCTTTAAACTTTAATTTTAAGGATTAAACCATTTTTGATCTTCTTATGACTCTGAGTTACATTTTTAATATCCTAAAATGCTACTTTTGTTTTTACTTTTGCATTTGAATTTCAAAATGAAAGTGTGATTCAGTTTAGTTGTGTACTTAGTGAGAAACTTTAAAGATTATTTACTATTTACTTTGTTTAACAGGATTCTTTTGGCTTCAATGGACTAACATCTTTAATTTGATTGAGTATTAATTGTGACTCATGATTCGAATCTAGCAAATAATTTGATGCTTAATTGGAAGTAAGCTGAAACACTTTCTCTTAATTTAGTTATTGTTAATTGGTGGTAGATTAATTTATCCGCTTGATAAGTCGATTAATCTGCGATCAATGACAATGGCTATTTTTTTTTTTATTACTTAAAAATTTTTACTTTTGATTTTGGTATTTTTGCGATTTTTCCTAGCAGATTTTTATGTTTTTAAAGAAAATACTAATGAAAGTGCTAATTAAAATTCCGACTAAAAGGTTTGTCATTCATGGTTTTAAGTTGAATTTATGTTCCTTGAAAATGATATATGGAAAGTTTTCTTATTATAAATTATATATCCACTCTATTACTCGGCTCAGTGAGCTCAGTTTATTTTATTCTTCAATACTGATAATTGATTCAATGTTGATAATGATGATTGTGCATTTTTTTGCTTTAAAAGTGATTGAATTATGCTGTTGTTATGTTCTAGTTAAGGTTTTCATGCTTTTAGTTAAGTGCATGCAGTAGTTGTAGAATTATCAGCAATTTAAAAGTTGTCTAAGTGCAACTAAGCCTAATGCAACAGTTATTTGTTTACATTTGGAAGTTAGCAGTTAAGTCAGTTTCTGCATCTTCAATGTCTTTTTGCCGAGTGGGGCCAAAATTAAAATATCAGGTTTGTGAACCGAAGAGTCTGCCTTCTTGCCGGTTGACCGAATTACGTTTTTTCCTTGAAAACTCTAATTTTAATTGTAAAAATTATTTTTTTAACTGTTTTAACTGTATTTGGTGTTTTATATGTTTTCTATATTTTTCAATATTTAAGGAAGATGTTTTGAGTTTTCATGTATTTTTCCCTTGTCCCGAAGTGAGATTTGAATTAATTGAACGGGAAATATATCTCCAATGACGTTCAAAGAAATAAGTTTAAATGAAATGCATCAAAAATGTGTATAATTTAATAGGCTGTGCAAGGATGTCATGTGGTGTCCCTCAGATTTCAACATCTTGAGGACTAGTGGTTTCGTAGTTCTGAAAGTCAACATACAAGTAAACCTGTTTTTGTGTGGAGAATAGGAACTGCATATAAATATTCTAAAACTTCATAAATAGCTATAAAATACATTGCTTTCATCATATTTAAAAAAATATTCGGTAAATACCGCATTAAAAAAACCAAAAAAGAAAATAATTTAGAACTTCACGAGATAGAAATTATTTTTCGATGCAAAGCAAAAATTATTTAAGCACGGGATCATTCTTAAATGTTTTATTTGCTTCTATATTAATTATTGTTAGTTCCAATGAATAGATATAATTATTCTTCATCGTCAAGAACGGGAATTGTGGAGAACTGGTCCAAAATAACTTTCGTCTCTTTAAGATGCTTTCTCGCACGGTTCAGTACTGATATTTTTGGTGATAGAAAAGAGTCGGTGATAAGTTTTTGTGACAACGGTTTTCTAGTTGGCTGTTTGTATATGTCGCGGTAACCAGACGTATAAGATCATTCTGGATCATTCTCTTTCAGAACTGCTATCGATTTGTAATGTGATGATATGATACCAGCGGGTCATCTACAGGTTTCTTTTCAAATTGTATGCTATTTTGACGTTGCTTTATACTTAAAAACCCTTTTTTATTTCTTTTTCTTCATATGATGCAATTTGTTGGACTTTTTTTTTACATCGAATAAAAAAATTCGCGCATAAAAAATCGCAAAAAAAAGTCTGTTACAGACACCACATGATTTCCTTGTACGGAATATGCACTTTCTGCCGCATTTCGTTTTAACGTATTTTACTAGACATAAATTTCTCATTTAGTAAATTCAGTTCTCAATTCGCGGCAAGGCAAAGATAAATACAATCTATCACTAAATACAGTTAAAACAATTAAAAAACAATTTTTAAAGTTAAAATTAGTTTCTACGGAAAAACAAGCAATTCGACCAGCAGGCAAGAAGGCAGATTTTTCGGTGCACTAAACTGAAAGTTTAATTTTGGTCCCATTGGGCAAAAAAACACGGAAGGTGCAGAAACTGACTTCATTCACAATTCTGCTAAGTTTTAAATGTAAAAACAATGTGGCTTCTATGGTAAAAAAAATTAGACTTAGCCGCACTTAAACAACTTTTAAATTGTTGATAATTCTACAACTATTGCATGCAGATTAACTAAAGGCACCTTAACCGGAAAATAAGAATTACATAATTCAATCATTTTTAAAGCAAAAGATGCACAATTTACCAAGATATAAGAATAAAAAAAATGAGTTCACCAAGCTGAATAACAGAGTGGCTATATAATATATATACTTTTGGTGTGGCCGATTGCAACCAAAAAGGAAGGAACGTTCTGAAGCTACTCATTTTTGAGTTATACGAGATATGCACGTACTTACGTACAGTCGTCACGAATAATTTCTCCTGAATCCATTTTAAATCAATTTTATAATTCGTTTGGGGTAGAAAGAGCGCTTTATTCTGTCCTGACGTACGGATGTCACGCAAAAACATCGTTAAATTGCATTCGATAGTTGTCAAAATGGATATTTTCTTTGAAATATGATGCCCGGAATTTTTTGTGATTACAATACTTCCTGTACTTCGAACAAAGAAGTCAAAAGATAAAGAGGAGCGCCTAGAAATTAGTTTGAAAAATTTAAATTTAAATATCAGTTTGAAGAGGACATCTAATCTTGAAAATATACTTATTTGCTGTGAGTATTTCGGAAAATACTTTAAATTCAAGTGCATCAGATGGATCTGGCTCTGCACTTCACTAATGTACTTTATACATCAAACAGTTGAGAGCTAAAACCGGAACAACCTCAGAATCATAGCTGTTTGCTTTATAGAACTCATTAACGTAAAGGATTGGTGTATAATGAATTTCAAGGGCAGCTGAATTAATTATAACGCTGAACATTTGAACTGCGCCCTTGGATTCCTTAGAGAAGCTAATATTCCATTGCTAAGCAGATTTTAGAGTGGAGAATTACGGGAAAAGAACTGCACGCGTGCTGTTAAATTTCAATATTTGTAATACATATTTCATTCAAATAAATTCTTTGAATGTAGTAAGTAATGAAAAATTTTAATTACGTATCAACTTCGTACATGATTTTAATACAGCCCTTTTGAGAGTTTCATTGAAGGCTAACTTTAGCAACACTTACAATATAAATTACATTCATTATGAAATAGCAAGTAATTTTGAGATGGAACAGAATTTGGGAAGAGATGCCGAATTCCAGCATATATTCGACGAAATTTTCTACGATATATATGTGTGATAAAAGAATTCCCTTCAACTCGAAATATTCAAATTAAATTTATACAACATATTTTAAAGCGACGAAATTTTCAATTACAAGTGAAATCCTTTAATGAAACTGAAGAATATTGTAAAGATGAGAATAAATTTCTGATAGGACAAGATTTCTGATAGGATAATTTAAGGTGCAGAACTATACAGTCAGTATGAATTCAGTATGTGGTTAAATATTTCCTCGAATATTTCCATACTGTTTTTTAATTAATTTCGTTGTCCAAAAATCGAGAAGGGGAAATTATGCGACTGAATTCATTTCCGAAGGACTCGGTTACAGTTAGAACGTAGCAGACGAAAAGTAGTCATGTATAATCTACAAGTTACTATCACAATGTTATTCCTTTAAAATGAAACCTACATTCCAATGAGGTTAGTTAGTTAGTTAGTGGTAACGAGGACCATGTGCCTAGGAGAAGGAATGCTTTCGTGGAGGACTTGAGGAAAACTAGCTCGAATTCACTCATACGTGGGAAAACGAAATGGATTGAACAACCATTATGCAGCAATATTAACCAATCCCCCCATTGGTACGGCCATTCCAGTAAGAATATACGTTATACACAATCCGATAAGATGTCTTCACTTCTGCTTCCCTGTAGCTTGAATCGCACCCATTCCTATTGTCGTCTCTGCTGCTCCTTAGGCCTAATATCATTCATAGATAATCAGACAGGGTGAAAATGCAGCTGACCCAGCGAAATCGTACACCATATGTCAGTTCCTGTTTTTTCTATGACTGGTCGATTCTTGTATTAGGCTGACATAAAGTTGAGTAGTTAGAAAGGAAAGGTTCGGCGTGAAGTCTGCAGATATTTTTTTAGAGTAGTAAGATGAAGATAATCAATACCTGGACGAATCTCTTTTAATATCGGTTTAAAATTACTCAGTGCGTTCCCTGAATGCACTGATGAAATGGAAAATTTAAGCGAATATTTTTTTTTAATTTATAGAACTTGGCACTAAAATGCTAAATGGAAAAATACACGAATAAATACAATTAGGGAGCGTTTAGGCGGCTTGAAACACGAATGTTTTACGTTAACCAATAGGCTGTTTCCCCTTTAGTTCACTTTAATTTCTAAGCTGGAATTTACACACTAAGAGCACTCACAAGAGAATGTAATAATTTTTTACAATGTATACTTTAAATAAAATTTAGGATAAATTTATTTCTGACGAATTAATTTTATGTGGTATAAACACGATAATTAAGGACTTTTCAGAAATATTCAACGCCAGTGTTTCATCCAGATATTTCCACAGATTTCAGATTTCTTTGCACGTTTTTCTCAGGGGGGGGGGAGTTAGCAAAAGTGACACAATTATAATCAAACTTCCTTACGTCTTTTATCAAATTACCAAACCGGGAAATGCGATTCAACTCGAAAAAGTAAGAGAAAAAGGAACAAGATAGTGGTATAAAAAACGCTTGTGCATTGATATTTTTCAGCGAAGTAAGGACTTTTACTGAATTCAATAAAGAGTGACGTGGCTTGAGGAAAAGATGTCTTCGGGGAGACTTTCGGCAAGTCTTTTTCTTGTTCTCCTATCAGGAATCTATGTGATTCTTAGAGGATATTTTTGGAAGCAGATGGCGAAATCGGAACGTTCTTCCATTATATCGGGCTTATGTAATCAATTCTTTCTTCCTTTTAAAGTGCGAACTATTTATAATGTCTGTTTCTGGTATGACCCCCGAAGGCATTTGTGCGCTCTATCAGGCAATGTGAAGAAATTCTAATGGTAACTTTGTTTTGGTACCATTTCAGAGCATAAATTTTCTACTTTGATTACTTTTTATCAATCAATTTTTCAGATATATGTCAATAACTTCCTAGGAATAAACCAGTTTTATAAGTGATAGACATAATATGTCTACTAAATGACTACAGTGGAATAATAATATTATTCATTAAAAACATATTAATTTTATTCAGAATGTTGTAAGGTTTATCCTAAGTTTATTAACAGTTATTTTACGTTTTGTATCTTTCCTATCTTATTCTAATTTCAGCTTACAATTTCCTGCCACAATGTAAATTTAGAAACGCAGTTAATGCAAATGAGAAAGAATACTATTTAAGTCGTGACTTCGCCGACTTCAAGAGAGAGAGCCTGATTCCCTGACTAGCGCGCGTTTGCCTTTTGGTTACGTCTCTCTTAGCTGTTACTACGCTCGGCCATACCTTAGGCCCTTGCTTTGTTTCGCCGATTTAATTAATACTTAGGGGCCAACTAGTTAGATCTCTGATAGCTTCGGCTATACCTTTTAAATAGCTTAGTTAAGCTAGTTTTAGTTAAAATCATTATTATTTTAAGTTCTAGAACGAGTGGCGGCTTTGTGTAAAGTTCCAAGTAGGAACTGAGTGTAAATATACTGAAAAATAAAGGGTTTTAAACCCCCCTTAAATCTTACGTGTTCTGTACACACACTTCAGTGATTATTCGCTTGTTAGTGTTCGTGGGGTTCTAAGTTAGAACTTTAGATTTAAATAGTAATACCCCACATTTGGGGCCCGAAATTGTTCTTAACGAACCATGCCGCTAGGTACGGAAGATTTCTCGTTGTTCCCTCCAACCTTTCAGTTCTCTCAAGCACAACCAAACCCGATGGAGGGATTTGGATTCATCTTGAAATCAATCAGATCGGCGATGAAGCCAACAGCAACGTTTCACGACAAAGGATCCGTAATGACATTTCTAGAATAGCTGGAATTACACTTCACGTTATATCCTGTGAATCAGCCACAGAGAATAATCACCGCTACGACGACTTTGAAAGGTCAAGCCCTCAGCTGGTACAAGAATATTGGCAAAAATTTGTTGGGGGTTCCAGAATCCGAAACGTATACATGGGAGAATTTTTAAAATTCGCCATTGAAAGCATTCCCAGTTGTAAAAGAACGCGCAAGACTCGAATCCGAATTATTCAGTAAATACCAAACTAATGTGGACGAATTAAGAGATTTCATCTTAAGGAAAATCCATATTGATAAATTATTATATGGGAAAAGGCTCGACAGCAAAATCATCGAAATAATTCCCGCGGTTGCTTTCGCCAATTCAGGACTTTCTTAAAGTTAGAAACCCGCAAACGCTGGAAAGCTTATTTGAACTAGCTGTCAAAAGTTTAGAGTGGCTGAACGCCGGAAAACGCGCAGGCGAAGAATTTTAAGCAGTATTCAAGGTTTCACAATCAAACGAAAATTCAAACTCAGCAGAGTTTCTATCGACAAGACAGGAAGGTAGGAAAGCCGGATAGAAGGAAAGCCGGTCAGATCAAAGTATGGGGAAATAAAAAGCAGTTGGACAAAGGGGCGAAAGAAAGGATTTAAACTAATCCCTGGGACTAGGAAGAGGGTGGCGTCACCGTGTGAGAAGGTAAATCCCTCAGAAATCAAGCTGAATACGGTAATCATACAAAATTTGACCTTGCCAGAAATCCAAATACTACTAAACGACGTCCCTACGACCGCCTTACTAGATACTGGGGCTCAATGCATATTCCTGTCGCAGGATTTTTTTTAAAAAACATTTTCGTTGCTACAGACTGTTTAAGACAACGGGGCAACACGTGATTGCTACCCAAGGAAAACAGTGCGTCTGCTTGGGAAAAGTGGGACTGCGTGTTCAAATAAAAAACGAGGTCCAGAAAATAAACTTTCTCGTGGTAAAGAATTTGTTAACCGCAGTCATATTGGGGGTTGATTTCTTGCGCGCAGCTAGCGCAAAAATTAAAGATTTTACCTTGCAACTCAAGATGGATAAAATGGAAGTTGAACAAGCCCCATGCCAAATCTGGAGCTCAATCACCTCGAAGAAGGAGAAAAAAACAAGATTAAAGAACTGGTAAGAAAGTTTTCTCAACTATTTAATGAAAAACCTGGCTTCTGCCAGATTGTCTCTCACGCGATCGATACTGGTAATGATCCCCCAGTTTGTTGCAAACCCTACCGGGGTGAAGGAAGATCGGGTGAAGGAAGATATTCTCGAGCAACACATTAAAAAAATAATCGAGGATAAAATAATTACGCCAAGTACCAGCCCCTATGCTAGTCCTGTAGTTTTATGTAGAAAGAAGAATGAACTCCGGCCCGCAGGTCCGAACGCGGGGACATTCGCTATTGATTACCGAAAATTAAATAGCATAACGAAATACCTCACATATCACCTCCCGATAGTAGATGAAATTATAAGAAACATTCGTTGAACTAAATATATGACAACCTTAGACCTGACGACAGCTTATTTTCAAATTGCAGTAAAACCCGAGGATGTCGAAGAGACAGCGTTTATCACAAAGTCAGGCGTGTATACCTTTTTGAGAATGTCGTTTAGCTTAAACAGAGCTGCGGCTACATATCAAAAAGTTATGGATATTGTTTTAACGCCAGTTTTGGGAAAAAGTACTGCCATTTATTTCGATGATATTATTGTAACAAGCAAAACCTTAGAAAAACACATTAAATATTTAGAGGAAGTGTTTACATTATTACATGAATCGGGCCTTAAAGTTAATCCTAAAAAGTGCAAATTTGCCGTCAAGAAATTGAGGTATCTCGCCTATAAATTATCGAAAAACGGTATAGAAAATGACAGTTCGAAAAGTTTAGAGATCAAAAGTTATCCACTGCCAAATACGGCTAAGAAGTTATCATCCTTCTTGGGGATGTGTTCCTATTATAGAGTATTCATTAAAGATTTTGCTAAAATAGTTGAACCTTTGCTGGTGCTTAACCGAAAAAAGACTAGGTTCACATGGACAGCGGAGGCACGGCGTTTGAAGAATTGAAACACGCCTTATTTAATGTCCCTGTTCTTAAATTCCCGGAAGGAGATCAAAATTTAGAAATATCAGCAGACGCATCAGACTACGCAATTGGCGCAGTTCTATCTCAAAAGGGGCAACCGATAGCTTTTTTTAGTAAAACGCTTAATTAAACTCAGCGAAATTATACTGCAGCTGAGCGGAAAACTCTTGCAGTCCTACTATCGGTGCAAAAATTTCGGTTGTTCTTTGGGAGTGCACTAATAACTGTGTATTCCGATCACGCGGCAGTTAGTCGCCTATACTTCGGAAAAAAATCTTTCGCCTCGGCTCCTACGTTGGACGCTAAAACTTCAAGAATTTAATTTAAAATAAAACACACGCCGGATAAAAACAAATGTAATTGCAGATGCCTTTTCGAGGATTAAAATCGATGAAGACGGAAAATACAATTAAATGTACGATGCTAACTGCGAAAATAATTGAATCCCGGGAAACAATAACCGCCGAGTTAAAAACGGACCCAGAATTTAAAGAGATATACGCCTATCTCGAAGATCTCGAAAATTTTAAACATGCAGACTTAACGGCTATTCGCAATACGGCGGCCCATTATGAAATTATGGATAAATTGCTCTTATATACGAAGACAACCAACGATAATCAAGAATTGCGGCCGGTAGTCTCAATGAGTCTACGCTTAAGTATTCTAGATGAGCTTCATGACTCGAAATTAGGAGCCCATCTTGGTGTTAGGAAAATCCTGGAAAGTGTTATGTATTATTTATTTCAGTTGTGATTTAAATTGTTTGAAAGGTTATGATTTAACTTATTTTGCTTCAGACTTAAAGATTAATTTGTTTTTATTTTTTGCAGTTGAACTTAAGTTTCTTTGGCTTGTTGAAAAGTAATTGTAGTCATTTAATTTGTTTTCTTGACAGTTTTGGTTAACGCTGATTTTAAGTTGCTTGTGTAATTAATTTTTCTTCTTTACTTTTGGTTGGTTAACTATTTAAATTTCTGTTTAGTTAATTATTATTTTTCTTAACCTTGGTTGTTAATGTTAATTTTTTGATAAGTTGACCCTTAAGGTCAATCTTTTTAAAGTTTGTTTACACAAGTTGGTGTTTAAAGTTTAATTAAGTTTTAATTTTTATTGTGCCCCCTTTTCTGCTAAATTTGGGATCCATATTTCCTTACTATGGTGGTCGTTTTGGTGTTGTGGAGAATATAAAAAATTTTCATACTTGATTATTGTATTTTAACTGAAGTAATTTTTATTTCCTTACTATGGTGGTCGTGTTTGGTGTTGGAATAAACCCAAGAAAATTATCTATGAAATTATTATATTTTTATTTAAGTACTTATCAGTATTGAAGTTAATTTGTATGTAAGATCAATAATTAACACTTATCCCTTCAAAACTTTTCCGTTGCCTTTCCAAATTATTTATGGGCTTGTTTTCGATTTCTTCGCCCGCTAGACGGTAGTCTGTGAAACATCTGTCAACATTAGTAACGTTTGCACCCTGCGGTAGAGGCTAGTTTCTACATTACTAACCCTGCCGCAGGGTCAGGGGGGCGGGGTGTTTTGCTTACTCGCAGGCTTTTCCTATGCTGGAATGGGACCCCTCGTCGAGGCTAGCAGCGATATTCGCCAAATGCGGGAGCTCTTTCTACGTGGAGATGCACCTTCCTGCGTGTTTTTCCCCTGGGGTTGCCGGGCTGTTGGCGGTTTTCCTACCATCTAAAATCGCCAATCGAGCAGTCTTGGCGAATTGAGTAAAAAGGCTTGGGAGCTGGCGACGAAGGGGACGGACGAGACTGACACGAGACGGACTCGAGGTAGATACGCAGCCATTGACGGAAGGAGACTGAGCTGTCAGCGTTATCAGAGAACCAACGATGTCGGAAGAAATGGACGAGAGAAGGACGCAAATGTCTAAACTTATTCTCAACTAATTACTTCCTTTTTTTTTCTCTCTTTATAGAAAGCAAGCATGGCACTCTCTGCTGCCATGATTCTGTAACCAGTAACCTGGCCTGAACCGACAATATATTCTCTATGTTAACTTCACTTTTTGGAGCGTTGAATTGTGCTGGCGCTGTGACGTTGGCCGAAGTTTGTTTGTCGGATGTCTGTATCTACAATTGTTAACTTCACTGTTTAGATGGGTATGAAATTTTCTCTAACTCCTCCACACCGCCACCAATGTAACTACTTGTAAATTATTCAGTAATATCTTAATAAATTCCATATTTAATTTTAACTTTCTTGTAATGTTCACTTTAAATTTAGAACACTGGACCAGACAGTATATGTTTCACAACGCATTAAATTTAATTATTCTGTTGGAGCTCATGGTCACTATTTACGATTGATTTGAACACTAGTTTTACAGTATACATTGTGTTTATCATGTTGTCACAAACCTTACACATTCATGTTATTGAGAATTGTTTATCCAAATATTGACTTATCATTTGGTATTGAACTTAAAACTTAAACACAAACTCTTAAGAATTAAAGCTCCAACAAAAGGGTCCGCGAAGCGGTATATTTTCCGTAGTTATGCAAAGTTGTGACGGCGTATGTCAGGTTATGTCACTTGCGTCAATTAATTAACGACGTTAATTGCAACCCGGCCGGGTACTTAAATAGCATAAAAACCACTTTCCCAAATGAATTCTTTGGCATTGATTTGCTTGGTCCCTAGCCTAGAACAAAGATTAATAAAAACAGATACTTGTTAACAATCGTCGATCATTTCTCAAAATGGGTAGAAATAATTCCCCTTAAACGGGCTTCAGCAAAAACAGATTCGTTTCTAAATGAATATATTTTAAAATACGGGGCACCAGTAAAAGTAATATCAAATAATGGTAGACAATTCGTAAGTAATTTATTTGAAAACCTGTGCACAGGCTTTCGCATATGCCATCTAAAAATGGTACCTTATAGCCCGCAATCAAATATTGCGGAACGCGTAAATAAAAATATAGTTAAAATTATTCGGGGATATGTTAAGAATTATCATGACAGTTGGGACAGCTGCGTCAATGAAGTAGTCTTTGCCTTGAGAAAAGCAAAGCATGACACGGCAAAGAAAACCCCCGCAGAATTATTCCTAGGAAGAAAACTTTTATCGCCTCTGGATAAGCTATTTTTCGTTCAACAAAGCCAGGAAGAGTTTAAATTTAATGATATTCAGAAAATTATTAAAGAAGCCATCAAAAATTCAGGTGCGGCGAGATCGAAACAACAATTATACTACAATAGAAAAAGGCGTGAAGTAAAATACACCATAGGCCAGAAAGTGCTAAAATTAAAGCAGTCCTTGTCATCGGCACCCGAAAATAGGGTAGCCAAATTTGAGCCCAGGTTTGAGGGCCCTTTTATCATAGAGAAGGTAACATTTTCAACAGTTTACTTAAAAGCAGAAAACGGACAACAATCCATCGCGAACATCGATCAAATCAAACCCTTCTGTAGCCGTACGGATTTTCTAATCTTAAAAGATTTATTGCAGACCCCTGAGATAGCACCAAGAATATTAATCTCACCGTCGCCAAACAGGGATCCTCCAGCAACGAAAAGAAAGGCCGCTGACAGTGAAGAAACCATAACGAAACGAAGGCAACTTCAACAAGATCAAAGCTCCGCCAGAACGAAGAGCACTAAACAAATAGAAGTTTCCCTTCAACAAGAGCCAGCGCATATGGGACAGCGAAAAAAGCTCTTGAAACATAAGGAAAGAAAACGGCAAACTACAGAATCCAGGCCGCAAGAAGATTCCAGAAGAATATGCCAACCGGAAGCAAGGATGAAAAGAAAGCAACCTGACGACACGAGGTCTATTCATTCCCAGGAACCAAGAAGAAGCAAGAGGTTTGTCAAAGACTCAGAAACAAGGTCGGTAAGGTACAAGACAAAGAGAAAATTAGAATTCCAAAATCCTCAACCGACAAGAAAAGCTCCCCGTTTCAACGACCGAGGAAAGAAAAGAAAAAAGTGTCCAGAACCGAATACCAGCCGCCCGAGACGACTGAGAATTCGAAATTTGGCGACTCCAGCATTTCAAGAGTTCTGCACCAAGAGGATGCAGGAGTATAGAAGCCAAAATGATAAGTGAAAATTTTCCTTTTTTTCTATTTTGTATTGAAAGTTCGATTTATGTCATGTGTTTAAAGTTGCTGAATACTGTTTGAAACAAGAAATTGAATTTGCAAGTTTGAGAGAATGTAATTGTAACAATCTGTTAAACAGAAAAGAATTTAAATTCGCAAGTTGGCGAAAATTTATATTTTGTAAATACTTTCTTTTAGAAGTCTCAAGTTCCGAGAAACTAATTTCTGAATATGTTTAGTCGAAAGATTTTAATTGTGCTAATTTAAAGATTGTATCCAAGCGTTGTGAATTTTGTATACAACGAATGATGTAAAATGAATTTTAAAGTATTAAGTGTTAAAATGTTCTATTGAATTTGAAAGTTAATGTTAGCTTTTAAACTTTTGTAAATGTTAAACTGATATAAATGTAAGTTTTGGTCAAGCATGACTGTAAATATCCTTGTGTAAAAGATGAATTGAATGAAAGTATAGATTGAATGTGCTTAAAGTTAGGCTCTCCAGGCTTCACTTAAGAATTTTAAAATTTAAGCTTGTGTTTAAGTAGTTATGTAAGGTGTGGAAAGTCGAGTTTATAGCAAATCCTAGCGTTTGGATAGTGGTAGATTGTCGTCGCAGATATACAACATAAAAACTTCGTCTCAGTCAGAACAATTTCCGGAGAGCATGGGGTGGGAAGAATTAAAGTTTGGTGTGAATGAAAATGTTTGAGGGCCAAAATAATTGCAAAAAGATTAACATATGTAGTAGAAACTGTAATGAAAAGAACTAATACTTTTTCCTTTCAGCAGACCGGAAGGTGAAGACTGACGTCTGATTTAAAGAAACGATGAAGTAGATGAATGTACAACCCATTCAAATTGTGAATCTCTATTTTTCTTAGTTTTAATCTAGCTTTATATATTTGTGTAAATATGGCTCTAAACAGGAAACGTTTCAATGATGAAAGTCATTCAAGAAAGAATTTCTAGAAGTTTACAATTTTGATATTAAGGACTTCTTGTTTAGAAGTTAACCTCTTAACAAGGTCGTTTAAGACCTTATTCATTGAGTAGTTAAATTCTGGTGGGGGAAGATGTAAGGTTTATCCTAAGTTTATTAACAGTTACTTTAAGTTTTGTATCTTTCCTATCTTATTCTAATTTCAGCTTACAATTTCTACCCAGAATGTAAATTCAGAAACGCAGTTAATGCAAATGAGAAAGAGTGCTATTTAAGTCGTGGCTTCACCGACTTCAAGAGAGAGAGTCTGATTCCCTGACTAGCGCGCGTTTGTCTTTTGGCTACGTGTCTCTTAGCTGTTACTACGCTCGGCCATACTTTAGGCCCTTGCTTGCTTTCGCCGATTTAATTAATACTTAGGGGCCAACTAGTTAGATCTCTGATAGCTTCGGCCATTACCTTTTATATATCTTAGTTAAGCTAGTTTTAATATAAATTATTATTATTTTAAGTTCTAGCCCGAGTGGCGGCTTTGTGTAAAGTTCCAAGTAGGAACTGACTGTAAATATACTGAAAAATAAAGGGTTTAAAACCCTCCTTAAGTCTTACGTGTTCTGTTCACACACTTCAGCGATTATTCTCTTGTTAGTGTTCGTGGGGTTCTAAGTTAGAACTTTAGATTTAAATAGTAATACCCCACAATGTTCAGTGTTATGTAAGCTAAAACCAACTATCATTTTTCCCGCTGCCGAAAACAGTAATTTGAAAAATTAAAAAATATAAAAAGACAGAAAACCTGAAAGGATTCCGATTTAACGTCCCACTAGAACATATGTTAAGGTTTCTATGTTCTCGCTGAGCTTTTTAGGTTGACAGTCTTCTGCTCTTGGACTCCCTCCTGCTAACACAATTTTTTTTCTTTTATAACTTTATTATTATTATTGTTGTTAAACCTAATTCCAAATCCTCGTGTTCCACAAATTATACCACAAGGCTTAGACAAGTAAGTTATAGCACTACCAAAGTAGAACAATAACGCAATAGCAGTGCAAAGGAGAAAGAAAATGACAAATAAATAAATAAATAAACAAAAGTACGTAAAACTCAAATCATTTTCATTAAAAATTGAAAGATATAGAAAAACATAAAACATGAAATGGAGTTAAAACAATTATTAAAATAGATATATAAATAAAACAAATCTGAAAGTTTTCAGATTTTAAAGGGGCGTTTTATTAACGTTCTGTGTGTATTCTTCGCACGTAAACCATAAAATTCAGTTCAACAGTAATATCGCAAAATAATTTACAAAAAGCATATCTTTAGAATTTCCGATACACAGATCCGCGCCCTGGAGATAAAAAGGTTTTTTTTCGTAGAGTGTTGCCATTGCTTGCTTATAAATCGTTGAGTTTCTTCATCAAAAATTCGTTTAAGTTTTATAAAATATGAAATAGATAATAAAACAAATTTCAAATTCCAAATTTGGTCTTCCAGATGCGCATATTCGGGTGGAAACGTACGTTATTCACAATTAGATAGCTCTAGGTACCATTGTTTTGTCACATTTGGAGAAATATAGATACATTTATGTAAATTCTGCATTATTTCATTTCTTTTAAATATAATACACAGCGATAACTTTTGGCAACAATTTGAAAATTGATACAGCCATTTATAGTGATTCAACGCAAAATCGCAAAAAGAAAACTATAGTCCTTCAGGGGCAAAGCCCTTTGGACTAAAAAGAAAATCTGAAAGATTTCAGATTTAAAATTACATCCAAAGGGGCGTTTTTTTATATTTTGTGTACAACCTTTATTTATTTAATATCACGTTCTTCGCCCTTAAATCATAAAATTCAATTCAAGAGCAATATCGCAAAATAATTTTAAATTCCGATACACAGTCTCACGCGCTGGAGATGAAAATGTTTTTTCTGTGCAACGTTGTCATTGGTCGCTTTGAAGTTCTTCAGTTTGTTAATCAAAAATTCCTTAAAGTTATACAAAATACGAAATTGATAAGAAAATAAATTCCAAATTTCAAATTCGGGCTTCAAGATGCCCCTTTTCGCACTAGGATTACGTCATTCAAAATTTGATGGCTCTGGGCACCGCTGTTTTCTCTCAGTGAGAGAAACATACATACATTTATGCAGATTCATTATTTAGTTTCTTCAAATATAATACAGGGCGATAATAGTTGATGGCAACTATTTGAAAAGTGAAATGGACATTCAGAGTGATTCGATGCAAAATCGCAAAACGAAAACAGTAGTCTTTCAGGAACAAAGCCCCTTTGTACTAATAAATGCGTATGTATGTATGTATCTCGCATAACTCAAAAACGAGTAGATTCAGAACGTTGACACTGTGTACATAGTATGTACATTACAACAATGTACATTTGTTGTTATAACATGGACATGTGCACATCCTATTTTGGTTACAATCGGCCGCACTAAAAGTATGTAAATAAATACATATATATCCACTCTGTTACTCTCAGTGAGCTCAGTTTAGTTATTCTTATATGTTTGTAGATCGTGCATTTTTTGCTTTAAAAAGGATTGAATTATGTTGTTATTTCTTCCCGTTAAGGTTTTTATACCTTTAGTTAACTTGCATGTTAAAGTTATAGAATTATCAACAATTTAAAAGTTGTTTAAGAGCGGCTAAGCCTAAGGTTTTTGATCATAGGAGCCATGTTTGTTTACAATTGAAACTTAGAAGAATAGTGGATTTGTTGCCAATCTGGAGAAAGTAAGCTTCGCAACAATAAAGATAACGTCTTTTTTATAATTGCTAATTAAATCATGCTTAATCCATTCTGGAGTTTGTTCGAGGAAATAAGTGTTTAAAATTTACTTCGTAATTTTTAATATAGATATTTTGAGTTTTTATGCATATTTGCTTTGTCGCGAACTGAGAACTGAATTAATGCAATGAGAAATACTGAATTGTCTGTGAAAAACTGTTTCTTTTTTTTTTGTTTGTTTGTTTAATTTCTTTTATACATGGTTTTAGATTTATCATAATATTTGGATAGCAACGATTAGATAATTCTTCAGATGATATACATAATGTGCGTGCATTCTGAGTTATAAGATGAAAGAGATGTAACGCTGTTAAGTGAACCTAACGCTAGAATGTCGCTAATGTAAACAAATGTAGTGACTTTTAAGGAGTTCATTTATTCTATTGTGGTTCATGCACTATCGACGCAGTAGATTTAATTCAATCTAATAAGTTTAAATGAAATGCAAAATTCGTATAATTTAATATTACGCAGAAGGAAGTCAGTTAGTGTATGCATGAGAGTTTTGTTTAAGTCAATCAGATTAAAAAATCAGAAAATTATTTTTAAAAATTGCTTTTATTGCTTGACAATCACTTGGTTTTCTACTCAGTAACAGAAAGATAAATTTGGAAGTTAAATGGCTTACGGTTTACTGAATGACAACATGCTGGTGCGTGAATATAATAAATATTCTATTTAAGGTAGTAATAGCACAGTGCTTTCAGATAGCCAGATTTGTGGTATAAAACCGAAAGATAAATATCGTATATTTTTCCAAATGGCAACAGTCTGGCGCGTCGGAGCTAAAATGTTTTATTTAGAAAGGTATTGCCACTTAAGAGAATTGTTAAATGTGTCCAAAATATGAAACAAGTGAAAACAATACGAAATTCAAAATTCGTGCCAGTGCGCATGATAGGGTTATGTTTGTCTTGGTATATTGATTATAGCAATGCACGAGAGGGCTATCTGCCTAAGAAGGGGATGCCTTCGTAGAGGACTTTCTTTGGGAAATTGGGGTTACACATAAGGAAAACTACAAAAGGCCCATTCAAACACCTTTCATCGGAATTCGAATCCCGGACCAAATTACAGCACTCAGCGACTTTAACGCTCGGCTGCTGGTGAGAGCCAATGTTCGGATGGAGGGCTACGTGTATTAAAATTTCGGTGCCTTTATTTTTTTCACAGTTTTTCGTTTCAAACATACTTACACTCACTCATACACGCAGATTCTTCATTACTTGATTTTTTAATAATACATGGTAATAATATTTGATGCAAAAATTTGAAAAGTGACTGGTGCAAAAAATTGATACGGACAAAAAATGAAACTGACAAAAAGTGTATTTCAAGACTAATAACATCTCTGTCTCTAATAATTATTTTAAGGAGTACAGCTAGTGTCGTTCTATGGTTCTAGGTAGCACTAAACAATAACTGTGTGGAGTTTTACTTATTTAATTGAGAGTCCAATCCTTGAAACTTCATAAACACTAATAAGCCAATTATCGCTTAAGTGTGTGAACAGATACGTAAGACTTAATACGGGTTACCTACCCTTTCTTTCAAAAAATAAATATGATACAATCAGTTCTTCACTCGGAACTTACCGCAAAGCCTCCACTTGGGCTTGAACGTAAATTAATATGAAATTAAACTTGACTAAACTAAAGCTAACTGAAAGATCTAGGCGAAGCTATCAAGATTCTAAATAGTTGGCCCCTAAATCTTAATTAAGTCGAAGCCAAACAGGGGCCTGAAGTACGGCTGAGCGTAGCAATAGCTTAGAGAGATGTAGCCAAAACGCAAACGCGTGCTAGTCAGGGATTCGGGCTCTCTAACGAAGGCGGTGAAACATCGACTTAAATACTACTCGTACTGATTTGCATTAAACGCGTTTCTGAAAATACATTCTGGTAGCAAACTGTAAGTTGAAGCTACAAGAAAAACAGGAAAGATGCATAAACTTAAAATAACTGTTATTAAAATTAGGACAAACCCTACAACTGAAATTAATTCGCTTTATTGCTTTTAAATCACTTTGTTAAATAATAACAAAATAAATTTAAAAGAAAAATTTTATATTTTTGTTGAATGATAATAAACTGCAGAGCAAAAGATAAAGGTATTGTAATTCGAGGAATAGTTCCATATTTCTCTTAAATCACTGAGTTTGTATATTAAATTTGAAAGGAAAATATTTTTGCCGAGTGACAACACACTTCTTTTATATCGCTGAACTTTCTGATAAAATTTGGAATATAAATATTTTGTGCTTTACCGAGTAGCAATACCAAGGTTTTAAACTGCAGATTATAATAAAATGTTTATTAGTTTCTTAAAGTCTACAAAATACGAAATAAACTAAAAGCAAATTTTGAATTCAAAACTCAGGTTTTGAGGTGCTTATGTTCGGTGGAGGATTCTGTGTGTTTAAAATTTGATGGCTCTAAGAGTCGTCGTTTTTCCACATTTCAAGAGAAAAACAAAGGTATACGTATGTACAGATTCTTCATTATTGAATGAACGAGCTACTCTGGGGCGTAGCTAGACCTTTTGCCGCCCGGGCGGTTCCTAATGCTGCCCCTCTTTTTATTCAAACAAGTAATTAAAAAAGAATATAGAACAAAATTTGAATTCTAATATTTAAAAATTATATTATTATTTTGCTCGTTTCTTTGATCGCAAATTAATGATGATTTAATCAATCTTCTCAATTTAATTCTACAATAATATTGTAGAATTCTATTTGATTTCTCTAGTTATTGTCATGTAGACAGTACAGAAAGATTTCTTAAAATGCAAAATCTACATCTGTAGTTCTTAAATACTTCTCAAATGACTTTTATTTACAAAATACGTTTCACAACTAGTGTAACAGCGAGGAAGTGAAAGTTTGCACCAGTATTACAATATTTGGAACTCTGTTTTGGACTTTGTATTTCAGAATAAACTGCAAAATTTCAAAAGAACTGCCCTTCCACGTTTTTTATGATTTCCGTAGCTATAACGAAAATAAAACTCGAATACTTCTTTCGTAAAGAGGAAGTCATCCTTATTATGATCCTTACCATGATCACAGTTTAGTTGATACCTGTAACTCACATTAAAAGTTTCGATGGAATAAAAAGAGCCGTGATAAAAGCATATAGCTATTGTAATCATGTGGTGATTTCTTTAAATACTTTATCTAGTCTAAAAACTCTTTCTCTTCTCAATGTCATTCTGTAGGGCAGTGAAGATTCTAATTACTTTTTATCCACCTCGAACGATTCACTTAACCAACCCTTATAAAATAACGCTTCGGGGGGGGGGAATACTGCCTCTAAATATGTGCCGCGCGGCGCGTTCCTCCTCTCCGTCCCTTTCTAACGACGTCATTACTCTAAGTCTGAATTTTCATCCAACAGATTCTTCTCAAATTCTATATTTCACAAGCGGATACAATGGAGCTCAGACGTATCACGATCTGAATCCAAAGCATAATTTTGCGTGGCACGTGAGCGTTGGAGGAAGCAGCAGGAACAAACAACATGAAAAAAGAATAAATGTGGTTTCGAATATAAAGAAATTTCTTGGATATTTTAATGCAGTAGCGGACATATATACGACTGCTATAGAGGAGGAAGGATGAAATCGGTTTCAAAGCACGCAATACGAAATCGATAATGCAGCTGAGGACATTCTTGCTATGCGACCGCGGATTCCACATAATTTATGGTTCACGGGTTAGAGACTAAGACCTTAGATTATTACCCTTGTGTGACTTCCTCAGAATCTAGATTAACCAAATTAAAACTAAAACACTTACTTCATATGCATGAGAAGCGGTAGCAGTAATCAAGAGAACTAGCACTACATACTAATCATTCTGAAAAAAGCGCACAACTAAATAGCTCTTGAGTGATGGGTCGAAGGCTCTGGTTCTAATTAAAGAACTTAATCACATAAGGTAGATTTTAACACTACGAAGTTTTAGGTACTTCATTTCTTCCAGGAGTTTTCTGCCTGGTGTTTTAGTTCCAGGTTCTAAAAATTTTAAAAATATTCGCGTAATTTTCTCCTTCTTCAATGTGTTCAAAGAACAGCTTTCCATAATTTAAGAATGCATTTTTCTACGTACTCATTGTTTTAGTCTTACTGATAAAGACAAACTCTCGCTAACTACCTTTAAAAGTCATGCTTCAGTCATTCTTTTCACACTGTATTTAGCTCCCATAAAATTTCACAAGAATCGAAATCTCACTGCGAACCAAATAAGAATGAACTAAAAAGGATTGAAATTTTAGTCTATAATTTCGCCAAGTCAGCTAGCAATAAATTCTTTTCGTTATTTATTTTTGGGGTGTTTGAAGTCTAAGGAATAGCAGAGACAATAATGTAAATGGACAAGTGTCCAGTTACAGGAAAGAAGAAAGATATTTTATTAGGTACTATAATATTAATATTCTTATTTATGCGTATTGAAATGTAGGTTTATTTAAAGAAATAATATTGTGATACTTATGCATAGTTAATCCATAACTAATTTTCATTCGAAAAGTTCTTACTCGCGCCCATCGAAAATTAAATTATTCGGATAATTTTTTCTCTGGATTTTCAAGGGGGAAAGCGTTATATTATACAGTTTGGCGATAGTATATCAGACTGCGCTTTAATTTAAGCGTTATGGGGTATATACAGTACAAAGGATAAATTTACGAAGTATTTGTCACATGTTGCTCCTAAAAGTCCTTACCCAATCTTCAAATTTGCAATTTTTCTTGTAAGGTTTTAGTTAAACTAACAAAGATTTATTTTAATTTTACTTTTTCTATCCCTTCTCATTTCAACTTCCCTTTAGAATAAGCGCGCGTTTCAGCTTTGTGCTAATTTGAAGTGGAGCCAAGTTCTACTTAAGCAAGAGGTAGAAACCTTTCAGTGTGAGAGAGCTTTTAGTCTCAGATCACGGTTACTCTATTCAACGTTCTCCTGACTAGCTAGCATTTAAATTCTAAGCCATAGCGCTTTTACGTGATTGCTTATTGAAGTAATTCCAAGTGCGAGAGTATTAGTTAAATCTTGCTACGGACCATTTAATTTAGAGGCCAACCTCGTGTTATAGCTCTGTGAGCAACGACTATTTAATTTCTAATTAGTTTTAGTTTAAATTTATATGATTTTTCATTTTAGACCCAAGTGCGGTCTCTACTTTCTGTATCCCTCACGAGTTGGGAAGTGGTTGTAAATAATTGTGATTTAATAAAAGAGGATTTTAAATCCCTTTCAAGTGCAGTTCTTCTACTATGTAATCACAATATTCTACCACAGAACATAGCTGCATTCAGCTCCCTGTTCCAGATCAGGATTTAAGGAGTTCACGAAGATATTTTCCAAGAATATGCACCGAACACTCAGTCTTGACATCCTAAACATATACTTCTAGGTAAAAATGTGTTTCAAGTGATGCACACATACCGTTTTTGGCATTTCTAAATTTAAAAGAATAATCTTTGTAAAAATTATAAAATTTGACATTTTATACGTACTTGCGGACCTTATATTTAGGATAGGCTTGCACTTGTTATAAAAAATAAAGCACAAAATGCTTGACTATAAAAATTGATAGCGATATTAAATTCCAAAGTTCGCGTTATTTGAGGTCAGTTTTCAATCTGCATGGAATGCTCGGTTTGTAGAGACATTAGGTTTTTTGAAAGCAGGAGAGATGAAAAATGAGCAATGCCCTGGCTGGGACTCGAAACATTGTTGGAGCTTTTATTCTTATGAGTTTGTGTATAGGTTTTAAGTTCAATACCAAATGATAAGTCAATATTTGGATAAACAATTTTCAATAACATGAATGTGTAAGTTTGTAACAATATGATAAACACAATATATACTGTAAAATAGGTGTTCAAATCAATCATAAATAGTGACAATGAGCTCCAACAGAATAATTAATTTTGCGTTGTGTCATAAAACAGTAGGGTCCAGTGTTCTAAATTAAAGTGAAAACATTACAAGAAGTTAAAATTAAATATGGAATTTATTAAGATAATATTGAATTAATACAGAATTTATACATGGTGGCGGTGATGTGGAAAAGTAAAAACAATCATACCAACAATCCCAACAGGGAATTTAACATTGTAGACAAACGAACTCGGCCAACATCACTGAGCTCCGCCATGTGACGATCCAAACAGTGCATTGACTTGGAGAAATACATTGTAGATATGGTTGGCTGTAAACATGGGTTTTCTAGGGAGAGAAAAAAAAGAAATTAGTTAAGTTTGGACATTTTCGTCGCCCTCCATAGTATCCTTCTCTCGTCTATTTCTTCCGACATCGATGTTTCTCTGATAACGCTGCTGCTTTCAGCTCCGTCTCCTTCCGTCAAAAATGGCTGCATGTCAGTCTACCCGTCGGTCCTTCTCGTCAGCCGGCTCCCAAGCCTTTTTACTCGAAACGCCAAGACCGCTTGATTGGCGATTTTTGATGGTATGAAAACCGCCAACAGCCCGGCAACCCCAGGGAAAAAACCACGCAGGCAGGTGCAGTCCAAGGTGGAAAGAGCTCCAAGACGTGGTGAAGAATCGCTGCTAGCCTCGTCGAGGGGTCCCATTCCAGCATAGGAAAAGCCTGCGAGTAAGCCAAAACATTCCGCCAACCTGACCCTGCGGCAGAGTTAGTAATGTAGAAACTAGCCTCTCCGCAGGGTGCAATTTTTACTAATGTTGACAGAGGTTTCACAGACGACCGTCTAGCGGGCGAAGAAATTGAAAACAAAGCGATAAATCTCTTTGGGAGGGCAACGGACTGAATTTGAAAGTTTTGAAGGGATACGTGTAATTATAGAAAAATTAACTTCAATACTGATAAGTACTTAAATAAAAATATAATAATTTCACAGATAATTTTCTTGGGTTTATTCCGACACCAAACACGACCACCATAGTAAGGAAATAAAAATTCTTCCGTTAAAATATAATAATCCAGTATGAAAATTTTTATATATTCTCCACAACACCAAAACGACCACCAAAGTCAGAAAATATGGATCCCAAATTTAGCAGAAAAGGGGGCAAAATAGAAAAACTTAAATTAAACTTTAAACACCAACTTGTGTAACAACTTTAAAAAGATTGACCTTAAGGATCAACTTAGCAAGAGATTAACATTAACAACCAAAGTTAAGAAAATAATTAACTAAACAGAATTTAAATAGTTAAAAAACCAAAAGTAAAGAAGAAAAAATTAATTACTCAAGCAACTTAAAATCAGCGTTAACCAAAACTGTCAAGAGAACAAATTAAATGACTACAATTACTTTTAAACAAACCAAAGAAACTTAAGTTCAACTACAAAAATTAAAACAAATTAAACTTTAAGTCTGAAGCAAATAAGTTAAATCATTACCTTTAAAACAATTTAAATCACAACTGAAATCAGTAATACATAACAATCCTCCCCCGTTCCGAAAAACCAAAATTTTTCGGAAAAGAATCAATAACCTCTGATCTTACAAAACACATAAAGTTAAACCTAAGCAGTGGTGACAATGGCAGAAATTACTCATTATTTGAACCAGAGCCAGCTGTTAAACTGACGAAAGAATACTAAATACCAAAAGGATCTTTACCAATTAACTTTTAAGTAAAAGAAATTAATAACCCTACCACCGGAAACTCAGAATCAGAAACCACAATACTACTTACAACAAAATAAAACACTTCCAAACTAAGCTTAGCCTGAGAAATGCAAACCAACAATCAACTCTAATCCAAAAAAAAATATAACACAAAAACACGAGCAATACAATGAAAACTTACAAATAAACACTCCAAAAAAAAAACAGAACTCTAACACGAGCAAAGGTGTGTTACTCAAAACAGGCCTTCAATAACAAGAAATTGAACAATCACCTGAGTGCAAACTACCTTCACCTTACCTCAAAAGGTGAAGCAAAACTAAATAAAAACACAAGACAAAAATTCTACCCGAAATGAGAACAAAAGTGTTCTTAAATCAAATCAATACCCCAATACATAAGTGAAAAACTACCACTGTAAGTAACGTAACTTAACTAACAGTTGAACTTAGGTTAATCAACAAGCCCACGAAGGATAAAACTAAATAAGTAGGCAAGTGTAATCGACCAAAAAACAATATACACGTGTGAGCAAGAAATAACAACCAACTACTCAAAAATAATAAGCCGAAAGACACTAAGGCGTCCCTTAGTAAGGTAAGCAAACAATTTCGAAACATTAACGTGAAGGAAAAACAAAGTGGACCAGCCACTAAGCTCTCAAAGAAAAACAAACCAGGATATAAAGAGTAGTAAGTTGCAATTCCTGACAAAACATGAACTAGATAAGGTCAAACAACCCAAGTCAACAAAACAAGTCACGCAGCGCAACAAAAGAAATAAACAAACAAAACTAAATAAGAACTGTTACAAAATCTAGAACTTCAATTAAGGCAGAAACTTTCCTACCCTACCAATATGTACAACAGTATAAAGTTCAATTACTCGTTACAAATCCATGAGCATCTCTGGGCCTTAAATTGTAAGGCAATTGTGTAGTAGTGTCACTAGGTTGACCAGCAGAAGAACGATCTTGATCAGAGATCTCTAAAGTAGGAAATATAATTCTTGCTGGCACCTTGGTTAAACGATCAACATGTACCACCTGTCGTGTGTGTGGTTTAGTCACTAACTCTATCCTGAAGTTAACCTTTGATAACTTCTCAACAACTCGGTAAGGACCCTTGTTAAATTTACACAGCTTCCTAGCCGTTCCTGGCTGTACTACAGGAGTGTATAAGTAAACTGTATCACCTAGCTGTATGTCCTTATGATAAGCTTTTGACTCTCTAGTAGTTTCTTGTTTCTCAGCTGCAGTAGTTAAATTTGTCTTAACTACCTGAAATGATTTTTGCAGTCTGACGAGTAAATCTTTCGCATAAGTTTTAGTATCATCATAAGTCTTAAATTTAGACTGAGTCAACATATCCACTGGTAACGTTAAATCTCGGCCATACAAGAGAAACGCTGGGCACTCATCTAATGCCTGATGCTTTCCAGTTCTATGTGCTAATAAAGCAAACGGTAAATGCCTGTCCCAATCTTCTTGAGTTTCAGAAACCAAGTGACTTAATGAATTAATAAGAGTTGCATTTAATCTTTCTACGACACCATCTGATTGTGGATGATAACTTGTAGTGGTGTGTTTACAAATTCCTAATTTCTGATAAACTTCATTAATAGCCTGTGATATAAAATTGGTACCTCTGTCTGTGATTATATGTTGTGGTACCCCATGAGAAGCAATAAACAGCTCAAGTTTCTCAATTATGGTTTCAGATGAACAATTTTGTAAAGCATAAGCCTCTGGCCATCTCGTGAAATAGTCTGTAATAACCAATATATATTTATGTCCAGAAAGTGTCATGGGCAGAGGGCCTACAATGTCCATGGCTATACGTTCAATAGGTCTATTTGCTATTGGAACTCTCATTAATGAAGCTTTGTGTGATGCCTTAAAACCACGTTTCTGTATACAAGAATGACAAGATTTCACATAATTAAGAATTTGCTTATGCATGTTTTTCCAAAAGAATGCTTTCTGAATTCTATGAAGGGTTCTATGAAAACCAGAATGAGCAGCTACAAGTGAATCATGATTTTGTTGCAGAATTTTTGGAACTAATGTTTTAGGTAACACTATTCTGTTTTGTTTTTGCCAACGAGCCTTAGGATTTTTAAATTTACAATACAAGGTATCATTTTCAATGAAGAAGATCTGTGAAGGAGGTTTTGGAATTCTATTATTCTCTAAATCTTCTTTTATTTGCATACAATAAGGATCAACAGCTTGTTGTTCTTTAATGGTGTGTAAAAGATCAGGGGTGGTAGAAGTTTGTACTTGTTCAGCCACATTTACAGATCTGGATAAATAATCAGCAGTGGAATTTAATTTTCCTGGTTTATGAACAATTTTGTAGTCATACTGAGACAACCCCATTATCCAGCGAGCAATCCTAGATGTTGGATCTTTTAACTTTAATACATGGGAAAGTGAAGCCTGATCACAATAAACTGTAAAACTTTTGCCTAAAAGATATTGCCTAAAATGAGCAGTAGCCCATACAACAGCCAAAGCTTCCTTCTCCACAGTGCTATAATTAATTTCAGGACCCTTTAGTTTTCTACTGGCAAAACAGATAGGGTGTAAAAATTTATTCTCATCCTCCTGACCTAAAATGGCTCCTAGAGCATAATTTGAAGCGTCAGTACACAAAGCGAAGGGTTTTGTAAAATCTGGTAAAGCCAAAATAGGCTGAGTTAAAAGTTCAGCTTTTAAGTTGTCGAAAGCCTGTTGAGCCTCATCAGTCCATTTAAAGGTTACTTTATCTTTAGTCAGTTCAGTTAAAGGTAAGGCTTTGTGAGCAAAATTTTGAATAAATCTACGATAAAATCCTACCAGACCTAAAAATCTTCTAACTTCCTTTCTATTTTTAGGCACCTGAAAACTACTGATAACCTTAAGGTTTTTATCATCAGGCTGCACTTTACCTTGAGATACTTTATAACCTAGATATGTAATTTGGTCTCTGAGAAAATTGCATTTAGAAGGTTTCAGTTTTAAGTTGTGTGCAGTAAGTCTATCAAATACAATTTTTAATTTGCTTAAATGTTCCTCGAAAGTATTTGAAGCTATCACTATATCATCTATATAAATGCCTATCTGTAAAGGCGATAGATTTGCCAAAACTATTGACATCAGTCTCTGAAAGGAACTGGGCGCATTACGCATCCCGAATGGGACTCGTGTCCAATGATAATGTCCAGAAGGAGTAGTGAAACCACTTTTATAAATATCATCAGGGTGTATTTTCATTTGAAAGAAACCTGAAGTTAAATCTAATGTGGAAAAATAAGTAGCATTCCCTAAACCTTCAATCAATTCTATCATGTTAGGTAATGGAAAACTATCCTCAACTGTTTTCTCATTCAATTTCCTAAAATCTGTTACTAAACGATAACTCCCATCTTGCTTTCTAACTAAAATCACAGGAGCAGAATATGCACTATCACTTTCTTCAATAATTTTTGCCTCTAACAGCTCAGCAATCTGCTTATCTAATTCTTGCCTTAAATGATAAGGAACTCTGTAAGGTTTCTGTCTGACAGGAATGTTGTCTTTTAAATTAATGTTGTGTAAAATTGTATCACAACCAGTAAGTTCAGTGACAGAAGAAGCAAAAATGTTTTTGTACTGATCTAAAAGAATCATAAGTTCATGTCTCTGTTGTTCAGGTAAATGACTTAAGTCAAACTGACCTCCCCAGGGTTCAAACTGCTCACCAGTCTCAAGACTCGTAGAAAATACTGGCTGAATATCAGGTGTTTTAACATTAACAGGAGCCAAGGTGGCTAGTTTCATACCTTTGTTAATGTGTACAATATCAGGAGAGAAATTTGCCACTTTAATAAAAAATTCATTTGAACGTTGTTTACTATTCACTGAACGTGCTACACTGAATTTGGCGTGCTGATGGTGAGGAAGAGGTTCAATAAGTACAGAAGGTTGAGAAAAAGGTAAAAGGGAAGTTGAAACTTTTAGAATATTTTCAGAGAAAGGAGGAAGTTTATGCTTTTTCACAGAATAGCAAAAGATATCATTAGTCGAGTTATTTGGTGACATGCAATTAATTGAAGCATCAGCACTTGGCGCAGACATGTGAAGGTGCAAAGGCACCAATATGTGTGGACCTATCAAATTTGATGAACTGAAATCAATACAAAGTTTGTTTAGACTTAAAAAGTGTGTTCCTAAAAGTGCACCATATTGATCAGATAAACTATCAATAATAAGAAATTCAGTTTGAAAAATCTGATCCTGAAATTTGACAGGTAACAAAACTTTTTCCCTAACTAACACTTTGTTGCTTGAAATGCCTTTTAAATAAGTTTCACATGTTTCAATTTTTACTTTCTTGCCAAAACATTTCATATACCTAGCATTTAGTAAATTTACAGTAGCTCCTGAATCTAATAAAAAATTGAGTTTATTACCCAAAATTGAGCCATTTACTATAGGAAGAGGTGCTTCACCTAAAGAAACTGAATACACTGATGGTACCTTCAAAAGGGCTTCATGGGATGAACTGAAGGAATTGCTCTCCCTACCCCTTACTAGTTTAAATTCTGGTTAAAAACTGGAGCCTGAGGATTTAACTGAGTAGTGTTCCTCGAATTAACCTGCCCTGCAACCTGGTGTGCGTTGGGAGTTACACTAGCATTTCCTAGCTGTCGAGCATTACCATACTGTCTAGTTCTAACATTGTTGTTAGTACCCTGAGATAGATTTACCATACAATTCCTCGCTAAGTGGCCTAACCTATTACATCTATAACAACGAGGACCAACCTGT
This sequence comes from Stegodyphus mimosarum, assembly GCA_000611955.2. Lineage (NCBI taxonomy): Eukaryota > Metazoa > Arthropoda > Arachnida > Araneae > Eresidae > Stegodyphus > Stegodyphus mimosarum. Next base: position 388,345 of record KK121865.1, read on the forward strand.
CTACTCTTAGCTGTAGACTTAGACATCAATGATTGTACTTGAGTTTGCAAGTTTCCTAACATGTTAGTTAAAGTAACTATGTTTTCCTGTTGTGCTTTAATTGCTGCTGTGAGTTCATCTTTGGAACTATTAGCCTGTGCAGCCTTAACTGTAACACCTGGAGTGGAAACTGCATTCACTTCTACAGAGTGAACATTATTAAGCTCATCTGCATGGGTTTTAAACCAAACTTCTTCTTCTGCTATAGCATGTTTCTTAGCTGCTACATATGTTTTGTGGTTCTGTGGTAATAACAGTCGCCTCAAATGTAAATGAAGGCCCTCAAGAAAAACAGACAAGAGTAAATCAAGTCTCTGACTTTCCACAGTGGGATCTTCCACTTTATCGACAGGTACTGTTTTACAAGAGAGTGCCTCTATTCTAGCAGCAAACTGCCTAACACTTTCTCTAGGCTTCTGAAAGGCTTGAATTAATGCTCTAATATTAGCATGTAAATTTTGAACAGTAGCAAATCTGTCCTTTAAAGCCTCAACCACAATTTCCAACTTAGTCTCATTCTTGAGACGAGGGTTATTGCGAATAAACGCAGCAGCTTCTCCATCTAATTTCACACGAATAGCAGTCAACTTATCAGAGTCAGCCCAGCCTACATGTGCTGCAACTAAATTGACTCTGTCAAGAAAATCATTAAGTTGAGTAGTACCTTCTGCCCCAGTAAAAATGGGAATTGACACCAAAGGATCAGCCCCAAAAACTGAGATTCTATTTGCAGTTGGCTGAGGATTCCGACCCCCAGTTAAACGGTTAATTACAGGCATTCTAGTTGCCGCTGGAGTTAAACTCTTCCTTTTAGTAGGCATATTAACCAATTTAACTCATAAATGTGTAACACAATATAATACAATACTACTAATTTTGTGTAAATAAACTACTAATTTTGTGTAAATAATGTAACACTGGTAAACAGTACAGCAAAATATATATAAGCAAATAGTGTAGCTTAATTACACAATTAACAGCACTTTTAACAGTACTCATAAAAATATTATACTATGAAATATTATTCATATCAATTATCAACATAAAGAAAATATTACCAGTAATTAATAATAACACTGCCACCACTCTTAGCAAAAGCAATTTTAAAATTTACACTGGACCAAAAATGATAAATTAGAATACATGGCACCTTTTTTTGTGCATACCAAATACAACATAAAATACAAATTGCATATAACAAAATTCGCGAGGTCACGGCACCATTTTCTTGTTGGAGCTTTTAATTCTTAAGAGTTTGTGTATAGGTTTTAAGTTCAAATACCAAATGATAAGTCAATATTTGGATAAACAATTCTCAATAACATGAATGTGTAAAGTTTGTGACAACATGATAAACACAATATATACTGTAAAATAGGTGTTCAAATCAATCGTAATAGTGACCAAGAGCTCCAACAGAATAATTAAATTTAATGCGTTGTGTCATAAAACAGTAGGGTCCAGTGTTCTAAATTAAAGTGAAAACATTACAAGAAGTTAAAATTAAATATGGAATTTATTAAGATAATATTGAATTAATACAGAATTTTACATGGTGGCGGTGAAGTGGGAAAAAGTAAAAACATCATACCCGTCCAAACAGGGAATTTAACATTTCAGAATACAGACGACATTGACGTTCCAAACAGTGAGGTAGTAGTGATGTAAACAGTGATACATTGTAGATATGGTGACAGGTTTTTCTAGGAGAGAAAAAAAAATATATATTAGTTAAGTTTGGACATTTTCGTCGCCCTCCATAGTATCCTTCTCTCGTCTATTTCTTCCGACATCGATGTTTCTCTGATAACGCTGACGCTTTCCGCTCCGTCTCCTTCCATCAAAATGGCGGCATGTCAGTCTCCCGTCAGACTTCCTCGTCAGCAGCTCCCAAGCCTTTTTACTCGAAACGCCAAGACCGCTTGATTGGCGATTTTTGATGGTATGAAAACCGCCAACAGCCCGGCAACCCCAGGGAAAAAACCACGCAGGCAGGTGCAGTCCAAGGTGGAAAGAGCTCCAAGACGTGGTGAAGAATCGCTGCTAGCCTCGTCGAGGGGTCCCATTCCAGCATAGGAAAAGCCTGCGAGTAAGCCAAAACATCCCGCCAACCTGACCCTGCGGCAGAGTTAGTAATGTAGAAACTAGCCTCTCCGCAGGGTGCAATTTTTACTAATGCTGACAGAGGTTTCACAGATGACCGTCTAGCGGGCGAAGAAATCGAAAACAAAGCTATAAATCTCTTTGGAAGGGCAACGGACTGAAATCGAAATTTTGAAGGGACAAGAGTTAATTATAGAATTTACAACAAATTAACTTCAATACTGATAAGTACTTAAATAAAAATATAATAATTTCACAGATAATTTTCTTGGGTTTATTCCGACACCAAACACGACCACCATAGTAAGGAAATAAAAATTCTTCCGTTAAAATATAATAATCCAGTATGAAAATTTTTATATATTCTCCACAACACCAAAACGACCACCAAAGTCAGAAAATATGGATCCCAAATTTAGCAGAAAAGGGGGCATAATAGAAAAACTTAAATTAAACTTTAAACACCAACTTGTGTAACAACTTTAAAAAGATTGACCTTAAGGATCAACTTAGCAAGAGATTAACATTAACAACCAAAGTTAAGAAAATAATTAACTAAACAGAATTTAAATAGTTAACCAACCAAAAGTAAAGAAGAAAAAATTAATTACTCAAGCAACTTAAAATCAGCGTTAACCAAAACCGTCAAGAGAACAAATTAAATGACTACAATTACTTTTAAACAAACCAAAGAAACTTAAGTTCAACTACAAAAATTAAAACAAATTAAACTTTAAGTCTGAAGCAAATAAGTTAAATCATTATCTTTAAAACAATTTAAATCACAACTGAAATCAGTAATACATAACAACATGAACCTCTCGGATACACGTCGAATGTGCTGACCACTATACCACGAAGGCATGCCAAGAAGGTGGGAGAAATACCTTATATGTTAATAAATAAATCAGAATCAAAGGTTGATTTTTTCCTATTAAATACCATCCATTGATCATTTATTGTGATTCCGAATGCCTTTATAAGTTCGTTACATCTGCTTTGCCTGAAGAAATTTCACACAAGTAATTCATAAGTTCCCAACGTCTGAAAATGCGTTATTAATATTTCCGAAGTTTTATTGATTTAGAATCATTATGTTGTAATCAAAACGATTAATTAGAATACAAATATTTTTCATTTTAATTAATACAAATTAATTAATATGAGTTAGTTTTTTGAATAAAAGGTCTAAAAAAATCTAGATTTATGATATACGTTCTTTTTCCATCATCAACATAGATCCATTTTACAAAAGAACTGTAACGAAAACTCAGTTGTTGAGAATCTTTGACAATCATGACGTAAAATACGTAAAGCAATGCCATCCTTTTAACTCAGGTAATTACGATATATGATATCTAATCAAGCGAGATGAAAGTATTTTTGAAAACCTATTGTGAAACTCGTCATCGGCAAATTGTATCTAGCATCTTAGTAAACACACCAATTTGTTGCCATGATAACGCTTCATACTAGAAAGAGCCAGTTTTCCGTTGCCTATGGTAACGAAGGAGTCGTTTATTTAGCATTGCAAATCGCGGTTCCGGAATATTCAAAAATCAAGAGCACTTTGAGCATCGGTTGTCATAAAGTGAGTGCTGATTCAAGAAAATAAATCTTTGAAAACTTTGTTGATCTACTGTTTTTTAAAAGTAATTTAATTTTTTAATTAATAAGTGATCTAATGTTTATTGCAAAAACATGATAACTTACTAAATTTATTAGACATTTGAATGGCATACTGTATTCATAAAGACAAAAGCGAATGCAGGTATATAATTTGAAGGTTTATTATTAAAAGGAAATAAGATAGACTATATAATTTCAAGGTTTATTATTAAAAGAAATAGGACAGAATGTATAATTTGAAGGTTTATTATTAAAAGAAAATACGGCTGATTATGAATATGTCATTTCAAGGCTTATTATTAAAAGGAAATAAGACTGAATATATAAATTTATTATAAAGGATTTATCTCATTTCCCCGTGCGAGATGTCACAGTGTAAGTGCTAGTTGGGCATGCTAATTACTTATCCTCCGACAGCAATGTAAGTGCCTACCCCGTCTAATTAGTAACTGAAAACTTATCCGTTCAAAAATATTTGAGGGTACACTTGATTTTTTACAGTTTGAGGGTTCTGTAACTTGAGCAATCAGGAAGTCCATTATCCACCTTGCGCCCAAACATTCTGTTGCATAACTTAATTCCATATTTAATATATAGCTTTTGAAATATTTAAAAACTACTGTGAACCAAAAATCCTAAAATTTTCATGCTAAATTCTTACTTTATTTTGAGTTGAGTTTTTAAAATGTATTTTATTAAAAAATCTGTAATATTTTCGTGCGTAAATTTTCTAATACTAAAATATTCATCAGATTTTTGGTTCAAATAGAAGATAGTATCCATATAAAGAATTCCATCAAATTTCAAGCATGTACCATTAGCCATTTTTAAAATAGCTTGAGCGCAAGGTGGAAACATGACTTGAACGCATAAAACATTTTGTCACAAAGCAGATTAAATTATAAAACTATTTGTGGCAACACAAACGTTCTGTTTACTAGTGCCTAAAGCAGCTATATTACTTAGTCAGCTGTAAAAAGTTAGAAGTAATTGCTTTTAAAATAAATAAGTTATCCCAATTCTTGCAACAGTAACATATTCGAAGATCTTAAGGGTTTTAAGGTGTAGGAGCCTTCTTAAAAAATAAACAAGAAGTATGGTTCCTAGTAGTATTATAGTGTTACCACCATTTTTCCTACAATAGTTTACAAAAATTCAATAAAAATTTTTTGTACGTGTTAGTTATTGCTATGTGGCAATCAAATAATGGTTTGTATTGACACATTTTTGAAGAGAGACAAAGAGTTAAACACTGTGTGGGAGAAAGGGATTTACAAATATGTAAGGCATGCTCTGAATTTCAAGCTTAACTTTCTTTAGCTCGGTTTTTAAATTAATTCTCCTTCCAAACACATGAAAAAGAGTATCGTACAGATCTAAGCGTTCTTAGATTAACAAAAGCATAGTTATAAGAATATTAACCTCCAATTTCTTTATATATAAGATAGCATTGGGAAACTTAAAATGTTGCATTCAGCAGGTTGCACTATATTTCATACTTAGGAACATATTTTTTACAGATTTAAACTCTTACTTCCATCTATAGTTTTTGTGATATTGTTGTGTGCCAATTATTTTGATTGCTTTTGAAATTTTGCTACGCACATTATCTCGGCTCTAAAATATATTTAAATGCTACAGTGAGGCCAGAAGTAAAAGATGACGGAGCATAATTGTCACTACCAGGATTGTAAGACTGGATCCCCTTCTTTCCATTTGCCCTTTAAATGGGGAAGAATGTAAAGTATTTTATCCTTCATAACCATATGCCTGAGGGGTGTAATTGTACGTTGGTATGGCTAGCAATCGGGAGGTCCGTTATTCGAATTCCGGGCACAATTTTCATGCTTCCTATTTTGTCAAACCTAGTAAATTGTGCTATACTGTAAAGAAAAAAAGCAGGACTTTGAAACGTTTAAAGGCAAGAAGTAAACTTATGTTGCTATATAAATGCATACTATGTAAATACACAGTGAGAAAGGAAAGATTTATCCCTTAATTATTAGTTTAGTATTATTACGCTTTCTCAGATAACATGAATCATTATATCCAGGTTTATTAAGGCCTTACTTTGTAGAGACATTAGGCATTTTTGGAAAGCAAGAGACGCAAAAAATGAGCAATGCCCTCGCCGGGACTCGAACCACGGACCTCTCGAACACGCGTCGAGCGTGCTGACTATTACACTACGAAGAGATGCGAAGAAGGCAGGAGAAACACCTCATAGCATTTTAAACTAAATATGATTTATATTCCTGAACTGTTCCCCGAAATTACCGTATTTCTTTTCGTATATTTCTCCCCTTCTAGATTTTTATGCCAGATTTTGAAATGTTTTAAATTATTTGCATAATTTTCTCCTTCTACAACGTATTCGGAGAAAGAGCTTCCCTAAGTTTTGAAACAAATTCATCTGCGTAGGTATTATTTTCATCTTGTTAATAAAGACAAACCCTCGCAAACTACCTGCGAAGGTCGCGCTGAACCTTTGATTGTTTTTTTTTAATTGTTGGATTTTATGCCAGCCTAATATAAAAATCGACCACTCACGACGATACAAACAGGAACTGATATTCTGTCTACAATTTCATCGAGTTGGATGCCCATTCATCTTCTTTAGTTATTTATGTATGAATCAACGCCTAAGAAGCAGCATAGATAATAATAAGAAGAGGCGAAATTCAAATGACAAAGAAGTAAAAATGAAGATATCATATTAGATATTTTGATGTTAACATTACCATGTATTAATTTAGAATTCAAACAACAAAAATCAGCGTTATATTTGCAAAATGTCACGGGACTAGTTTCAATGGTTTAGTAAAACCATCGAAACTAGTCTTAATTTAGAATTCAAACAACACATTCAAACAAAAAAAAACACAATTTCATCTATTTGCGCTTTGGCAGCGGAAGATGATGGTTCGGTAGAACCATCTAAACTAACTTTTGTTGTTGGGATTCTACATTAATACTTGCTCGGCGTGTTTTTTATCTTAATTATCTATGTAGGCTTCCTTTAAAGAAATGACATTGTGATATTTAATAGCAGTTTACCAACGATTGCCTTTCAGTTTCTACGTTCTTAATGTAACCGTTTCCTTTGGAAATTCAGTTTTTCGTCTAATGTTTCTCTCTCAATTTTCAGACGATAAAAAGTGAAAAAAGGGAGAAATTCCGTATACCTTGAAAGAACAAGACTAACATCTCTTTCAACAACATCTGCGAATATGAAACGAGAATTTGAGCGCTGACACTGGGAAAGAATAAAACCACGGAAGTATTATGTTATGCTGCACATTTTATTCTATATTTATTCCGAAATTCGACAACAGCTTTCCTGAAGTTAGTACAGCATAGATAGGGTACTTTTGCATGGAGCACATCTATTCTCAGAAAGTGAAAGCTCTAAAGGGATACGTGATTTATTTCCAGCGTAAACCTTGCCAGAATATATAGTCTTTCTCTAAGGAATTATGGTTTCTTTTATAAGTCCCGACATCTCTACAACCAACGTCCATTCTTTTGAACAACTTGAAGAACACTGCTTTATCTTCATTCCAAAACTATAATCACTCAATATTTTTTAATGGCTTATACTACTGCACCTAACTCTTTTTATTATAGAGAGGGATGCTTACCATAGGAGAATGTAAGAGATAGGTTCGGTTAGATTAGGTTATTTAAATATCGCAAAGCTCATGATGGCTATCTGCCAAGGCAGCTACAGTGAACTTGATTTAAGCTTATATAGTGCGGGTAGAGTGTTTTGTCCGATGATGAAGATAAAAGCTGATCGAAATACTCTCACATATACACGGATGTGTGTGAACATGGAAAAGACACATATACATGGATGCTCACACGTATATATATATATGGATGTATATAGACATGAACTTGGATATGGCATTTTATGAAATGCTGGTATTTGAATATTCGTAACGAATCGGGAATGTATTTCATACTTTGCCTGTTTGTCATTTGGAAATCTACAGTATACAATGTACAATTTTCAACAGTATAAAATGTTAATTGTTTCATACGTTGCTAGACAGTTTCGGCGTTCTATAAAATGCCCTATAGAATGTCCGCTTTCATACACTGCCTGTAACATACACATATAAATACAGTGAAAATTTAATTATCTCTTTCATAGTTACCCGCTCTCGGTGATCTCGTCTTTTTGCATATTTATACGGCTCTATTAATTTTAATACACTTTCTCTCCATTATAAATGTACCCACGATATAAATAAATGAATAAATTTATATATTTTACTAAACTTCCTGGAAAAGTTTACTTTGATTTGCACTAAGTTTCTTTGTCCCGGTAAGAAGCGAGGAAATTTTACTGCCTATAAACAGGGCTGTAGGTGTAAAAAGACTGACTACTCCTGGCCTAAGAGAAAATGGAATGCCTTCATGGAGGACGTTTTAAGGGAAACGAGTTCGTATTTTCTTTACACGAAGACAGAACTATGCAAACAAACCATGCAGCCAACCAATTCACCTGGAACAAAGTCTAAGTCGAAATCCCAGTATTCGACGGTATCATTCGGCCACTGATGAGCCAGGATTGTGTGTTTCACATGTCGAAAACTACAATAACAATTTACGTATTCAGCCCATTCGTTGAGATTCGAATCCGAATGGAACTACCAATTTCGTGACTCTGCCACTCAATCGCTGGTGGATCTAATCATTGAATACGGAAGCAAAGTTGAAAATATATGACTGAAAGCCCTCTGGTCCTACGGGTAAACCACAAAAGAGAGCCTTGTAACTAGCTCTTTCATAACAGTCTTAACCACTTGGCCAGTAGTGAAGCGCATATTGAACGAAGCTTATTGAAACATTAAATACAAAGAAACCTCTCATTGTGACCACTCCCACGGACCCATCAGGGGCAGAGCGGTAAAGTCTCTGAGCACTGGCAGTTCCCATCAGGTTTCGATTCCAGGCGAACGGGCTGGCTGCATGAGTGGTTTCCTGATTTTCCTCATGTGCAAAGTGTACATGAGCCAGTTTCCTTTAGAAAGTCCTCCGTGAAGGCAACCCTCCCGCTTAGGCAGGTAGCCCCCTCAAGCTTTGCGTAATTAAATAAACCAAACCAAGCAACCACTCCAACAAAGCCTCGTATCTGAATGTAACTATTATTTTGAACTCATCTCTGAAAATGACTAGTGTTCTGAAAACATAAATACATATAATATCAGCTTGAGTTTAGACTTTTATGTAATATTTACTTACTTTTTTTTTCTTTTTTAACGTGAATCGTTTATGAACTTCAGGGATATTTCATATTTCTAAATGTCAGATAACTTTTTTCTTGCCCTCTTCGTTTATTCAACCTCTTAATGCTTTCAATCGAGTTGACTCTGGTACATCGAACTAAACTATTTCCGGATACCCAAGCAAATGCGTTTAAGAATTTCTCCCTCTCCCCAGATATAAAGGCAACAGAATTTATAGATTTTTTAAGGATATAGTTACTTACAGTTTTGAATTCAAATGAAGAAAGTGGTTAAAAGAGTTTCAGTTAAAAAAAAGGTGGAGGAAAGACCACTTTCTGAATTTTTATTGGTGCATTAAGAGGTTAATTTAACCTCTCACCTTTAATTTAGTTTACACAAAGAATTTGTGATTATGACTAGTATTCAATCGTATTCTTCTCCGCGATTAAATTTAATTATCTCTCATTATTCTTACACTTGTAGCGTCATGGTGTTTAACTACTCAGTAAACTTTAACAAAGTGAATTAAGATAATTTTTAACAGTTTCATATTCATTTTAATTATATACTTGTCTCTTTTGTTTATTACGCAGAAATTCGACCTCGAGGGTGTTTCTGCCTGTATTTCTAGTTACCGAGCAAGGATGTTATATGTGTAGAGAAGCGTCATCTCGGTACTGCATGCAAACAACTTTTAGAATATACAGTACGCGCCGCTCAACTTCACCAGGTTTGCCCACGGATATTTTGATAACATTACCTGCATCATAGCATTAAAGGATGACACAGGAGTATCCTTCAAAACAGCTATTGAACTTATTTTAATATAAATGCAACAAGAAGCGTATAAATAAATGTATACTTCCTCCGAATTTACAACAAGAAGCATATAAATATATACATTCTTAGAATACTTTTCCAGAAATATTTTCTCAGAAATTTAAGCCGTTTGGACATAATTTCTTACTTCTAAAAATAAAGACATAATTTTTTACTTCAAAATATTTTCTAACACTTGACAATTTTCGTGATATATTTTGACTTTATTCGGCGACTGGACTTTAGCAAAGATTTGTCTTCAACAACACTTTGATTATATTAACCGGATTATTTGTTGATCCTAATAAACAACGAATTTTCCATGCATGCTTTAGTATAAAAAGGAGACGGATTTCGGCAATTCGATAACAATATCGGAATAATAACATTAACCGTGATCCCATTAAATGTCTCCTATAAAAATAGGGTAAAACAAAAGTTTTAGAAAATAAATTTTTATTCAAAACTATAAAATAAATTAAGTAACTAAAAGAAAAATAATTTATGTATTTTCATCGGAAGACGCAATTAAATAATTATGTTTACATAATTCCGCACTTTTTTATCAGGAATAACAAAATCGTGATTCGCTGTTGATAAATTTATAATTATAATAATCATACTTCTGCAGTGCAAGTAAATTAGTAGATTGCGTTTAGGTACCTAAGCTTTTATTATTCGTGATTAAAAATTTCAGATATTGTATACATATATGCTTCCAATTACAAAAATGTTTTAAATGACGCAAAAATTCATGTTTTTAAATTTTTTAATTTAAGGAAACTAATATTTTTAAATCTAACTTTTTATAGATTCTATACTTTTTATACATTTTTATGCATTTTATACGCCTTTCATACTTATACAGTTAGGAATGATGTGTACTCGTTATAAGGAACAAAACACAAAAATTTTAACTCCCGTGCGGCAGACTGATAGAGATATTTAATTTCAATTTTTTTTAACTTAGTATTCAATTTTTTGTTGAGGGTTCGGTTAATAAATAATTTAGAATTGTTCGAGGTTAGTTTTTACCCTTGAATGCCATTTAATGATTGATATTATGTTGTGATTTGCTATTGTCTTTAATTTAAGATTTGTTCTTTTGGTTTGCCCCCCCCCAAACCTTACTCCTTAGTAGATTAGAAAGGAAAATTAGAGAACAATGCGGGCTGCGTAAGAAGACGTACTATACAAAGCCTTAGATCACATAAAGCGTCCTGTTAGGGTTCATCTGAATGTCAGCCGGAAACGTTTTCATAATTTGTTAGGGAATTGTGCGCGACAGTATATGAGGTAAGATCCAAGTGTTTCGAAGATAGAATGTTTTGCAATTTATGACCAATTCTTTGCATGCATTACCTAGAGAAAAGCCTATACAAAAGCGCTTATAAGGAATTTTTGTCTTCCCACTGCCTACATTTGTGGTGTAATTGGTATCATGTCTGGTGGCAATCGAACGATTTGAAGTTCAAATCCTGTTGAACGTATATCTGATTTCTACGGTTTCTTTTCTAAACTCTAGTTGATCTACAATGGCGCTAAACTGAAATACGGTTGACGATAATACTTCACCACTTGGATTTAGCGTTGCAGTTCCCACCTCTTTTTGGTTTGGTTTGGTTTATTTTAATATGCCGAAACATTCAATAGCTATATTCCTTAGAGGAGGGACTTCCTAAAGGAAACTGGATCGTATAAGTATTACTCATGGGGAAAACCGCGAAGTCGTCTATGAGACCAGCCCGTTCGACGGAATTTCAAACCCGCTTCGAACTACCAGCGTTCAGTGACATTGCCGTTTGTCTGCTGGTGCTCCACTCACATCCGTCTGAGTAAGGGAGAACATAACAGATTTTCTTCTTCTTCACTGTCTGCCATTGTGCTCCAGTCCCCTGTATGTGCAGCTAACTATAAGGAATGTTTGCCTTCTCTTCCGCATATCTTCGCTGGTGTACTGGGAGCACCACCATCTTGTAATCGGAAGACGCAGAGTTAATTTCCTGTTATAATAGTTGAATATTTCATAATCCTATTCTGAGTAACCTATTATTTTTACAAGCTAAAACAAACACCTTTTAATTTATATTTCATATATAAGGTAAAATCCTCTTTTATGAATTAAAAAAAAATTCAAGATTAAAAATTTTTAAATCATATCTTGAAGCTTTTCGATTTTAAATTTATTGTAAATAAATAGGATTGTATCATCAATTCGAATACATTTATTTATTGGGAAATTGCACTCACATTAACCTTAAGTACTTTGGTTCAGAAAGCCATATCTAGCTTCTCAAGAGTAAATACATTTCATTAAGCATTATAATGATAAAGTAATGGTTAAGTATTAGTAGAAAAAGACAGAAAAAAACCGCTTACGTAATATTCTTATATCAAAGAAAATGTTTATCGTTTATGGCCTTTATAACAGCTCATGCATGTCACATTTTATTGTGAGTTAGTACACAATGTAGTCTCTCAAGCCATAACAACAAAGATGAAGGACAACGATATCCAACAATAAGGGCATGAAAGCTTTGAGGAAGGTCGCTGAACTGTGAGAAGATAGGCTTTATGTGTTGGCATTCTTCAAAGCAATACACTTTTATTCCTTACAAATTGCATAAAAAGTTGCCTTTTATATCCAGCTTATTATTTTTTTTACCGTTTCAAGCGTGTCTTCAGAAATAGAACATCACAAATGTTTTATTTGAGGCATATAATTTTATGACGCTTGTTATCATTCTTATTTCAATGTATATAGAATCAAACATACTAGTAATTATTGTGAAATTTCATGTTATTTTTTCTTATTAGTTTTAAATTAGGACTATTGTTTTCGTTTTGCGATTTTGCGTCGGTTCACTCTGAATGCCCGTTTCACATTTCAAATTGTTGCTACTAATTATTATGGACCTGTATTATATTTAAAAAAATTAAATAATGAAGAATCTGCGTAAATGTATGTATGTTTCTCGCATTGTGATAAAATGATGGTACCTACAGCCATACCCTTTTTAATATTGAATGATTCCACCCGAATATGGGAAAATTGAAGCCGAAATTTGAAATTTGTTTTATTATTGATTTCATATTTTGTAAAACTTTAACGAATTTTTGATTAACAAACTCAAGGATTTCAATGCCAACAATGGCAACGTTATACAGAAAAAAAAACATTTTTATGTCCAGTGCGCGAGACTGTGTATAGGAAATTCTAAAGATATGCCCGATTCAAAATTATTTTGCTTATTACTCTGTATTCGCTTATTACTCTTGAACTGAATTTTGTGATTTAAGTGCGAAAAACATAATATTTAATAAATAAAGGAAACACAAAAAATGTTTGAAAAAACGCCATAATTTAAAATCTGAAGCCCTTCAGATTTTTTTTTTTTCTATTTGAAGTTGTTCGTTTTAAAACCTTCCATGTATCTGAGGTTTACTACCTGTAAAATACTTTTGTTGTTTGCACTTTGTAATTTGACAATTAACATTGACAGGTAAGCATTAAATTCTTAGACTCACATTTCTTTCATATCTTCTAAAATGTTCAGTTAATTATTAAATAACTTACATTAATTTAAACTTAAAATAAGTAAATTATGTAAATTTAATAAGCGCTTAGAGAAAATTTATGAAGCAGGATAAAACTTGAGAAAAAATACCAGTAATTTAGTCTCTTTCGCTTATTTACTTATTTTCTTCAACGCATAAATAAAAATACAATGCGTTTCAATTCTGATAAAGCTTGGAACCTCGGTGCGAAATTACTAAAAACTATCTTTATCATCGGCTATATACATCGTCATTTGTCAATCGGGATCTTTCCTGATTAATTGTTACTGCGAAAAAAAGCTGTTAACATATAAATGTATTCCAAAACAAAGTGAGAGAATTTGTAGTAAATATTCGTACAGATTAATTAATAAAATCTGTATCTTCATAGCTTTGAATATGATTTATATTATATTGTAATTAATTAGCTTTATTTAATGATTTTCTGGCGCGTTATCCACGTTCATTTTTGGTGTTAATGGAAACAGTATAAACTCGGATTTCAAATAATTGAAATTTTGAGATCTTTGCAACACTGTATAGGCAACAAATACGTAATTCAAACGTGTTCACGAGCTCTGTAAAATCTTTTCGGGGGCCGGATGCGATGATTTGAGATCACTGCTTTAAGGGTAGTTAAAATTTGGAACTACGCTTAATTTAATTGTCAATTAAAAGCAGCACTTTAAATAACAATTAGTAGACATTTTACACCATTAATGAATATGAAAGTAATATAATTGAAGCGCTAGAAAGGAACACTGCAAGAAAAATGGCAAAAAACAATCTCAGACATCTCATAGGGACAAGCATTTATCAGTTAATTGCTATAATGTTTATTTAATTGTAGAGTGGGCAATTAAAAACAATTTATTTTTACAGACGCTGTATTACTTGAAATTACCCAGGGAAAGGTAAGAATAAAGAAATTGATAAATCGGATTTATTGAATACAGTTTAGTAACTTGATATCAAGAGTATTTTAAAACATGAATAACATGAAGTTAATCTAATCCAGTCATTTTCCACCCTTTTCTTGTAACTACCTTTTTTAAAAGCACGGTTTTCTTCATCGAACTCCTTACATTTTTTGTCTATAATATACAGCATATATATATATATATTTGTGTTATGATTATATATATATATAATCATAACACAAATACCTGCACATAAATAATTTACGTAAAACAGATGAGCTAGGAAGTGACAAAAGTTATCGAAAACAAACTGTTTATTAGATGTCTGTTGTATTATTTTTGTAATGTTATTATTTTAATTTTACAAATATAAATTAATTTTTCAGAAAAAAATCGCAGATTCTAATTGCTCAGAAGTTTGATTTTGATTACTATGATATCTTTGGTTGAGATACAGACGCAATATTTTGAATATTTGGCATAAAACTATTTTATTTAATTCTTAAGTCCCCTTGTTCTGTTTCTTATTTTTCCTAGTAAATAATTGGATAATTGATTTTACTGAAGCCTTGCACTGTATATTGCTTTCACTGCATAAAAAATTATATATTTAAAAATGCATTACATAAAAACTTTTTTCGTATTTGTCCCCTTCTATTTATTTTCCTTCCGTACTACTGAATACAGCTTTATATCAATAAACGTCTAATTATCAATTTTATTAATTAATGTGCAGAGTCGTTTGGTTATTTTGAAGCAGGAGACGTGAGAATATGCACTGTCCTCGTCGGGTCTCTAAACATAGACCTCTCGAACACTCTTCGATTATGCTTCCAATTACTCCACGAAGGCTTGCGGAAAGGAAGGAGAAAATTCCTTATGTACTACATTATATGCTCCCGATTTAAAGAGCGACTAACAATTACGGAACCCAGTCTGCAAATCCTGGTAGTGACGAATTATCGTTCACGACCTTTCAGTTCGGAAGCCACTTGTGGAGTAATTTAGAATTTTTTCGGTAGCAGGAAACTGAAGAAATCCGCACTGTCTTCGCTGGAGACTCGAACCTTGAACCTCACGAATACGTGTCGAGTATGTTTAATTGAAACAATTACACCACGAAGGCACGTGGACAGGAGGGAGAATTATAAATGTTTTTGCAATCAGCTGGGTGTTATGTATGCTGATCAATTGCCTGTGCATTTTTAACTATCGACAACTTGATCATTATTGACCTCTAAAATGTCATCGATCGCGTTGGCATATAAGGAAACTGTATTCTATTAGGACAACCGCTTAAATTTGGCCAATAGCAATCCAGATAAGCATTACTATTAACTCCGCCCACAACATTGATGTCACGAGAACTGATATTTTCTTACATTCAGATATTACAAGAATTATTTTGAAGTAGTGTTAATAAAAACTTATGAAAGACATCAGAACTCAGACGTTTGGGAAAAGTTAGTTTGTTGTGAATTATATCGCAGAACATCTGAAACATTTTCTGCCAGATGGTTTGTAGCGTTTTGCTGACATGCATCAAGCAATGTACATTTCGATTATACTTATGCTGTTGGTAACACATTCTTTAAAACATCGATATCAGGTAGCAAAGCAGATTCACAGGCACTGGCACCTCGAACTGGTTTACTTTGGTTTAGTTTACTCAAGTATAGCAAAACAGGGAAGGGCTGAAGGAAGAGATGTCTTTGTCTTCGTGGAGGACGTTTTAAAGGAAACTGTCTCTGAGTAAGTTATACATGGATAAAACCACGGAAACGCCCACGGAGCTAGCTCCTTCGCCTGGAATTTAATCCAGGTCAAACTACCAGTGTTCATCTATTTTACCGCTTGGCTGCCGGCCTTCTCAGGAAATTTCTCAAATGTTCAATAGCACCCTCTGCCTTTGTATGCCACGGCAATACTACCATGTCACGACAATACTACGAGCTTAAATCTATATAAGTCTATCGAATATTTCATCGACCCTAAGCCGGGAAGAGGATAGCGCAGTTTCTTTTTAAATCTTTGCAGTTCGCTTACGATAACAAGAATTGTTAAAATAAAGAGCTTTTTATTTCGTCATCTGATTGGTTGTGACCTTTAAAACTTCCGGTGGACCGTTAAATACCGGATAGTGCGAAGCCGTCTGGAATCAATCATGAGTTTTGAAATAATCTTATTCAAGTCTTATCAGAGAAAAGAGCATTTCTGGAGAAGCAATGTTGGATTATGCCTTTGAAGCCCCTAATGCAAAGGTCTCTAGGAATAATGCAGCAGTTAGGAATAATCTTATTTGCTTGTATCAATAGAAGGAATATCTGTAGAAATACACTGCTTGTTATGTTTATTGATATACCCTGGAACAGAGATTCTTACCCCTTTTTTGTATTGGAAACCCTTTTAAAAGAATAGTTTTCTTCATCGATCCCCTAATATTTTTCTCTATAATATATACGTTACAACATAATTATAATACAAAAAATGAGCATGAATAACTTTAAGGCAATGTCAAATACATGATTTTGGTCAAATACATGATTTTGGTCAACTGAAATTAGAAAACGTTTGCATCAAAATTACTTAATCTATTATCATAAATTCATATATCAGGTGCTTATGCATATAAGGTTCTTTAATTTAAATAACAATTATTCATGTTTTGAATCTGTACTATCACTTCTCCGTATCCGTTTTCAAGCTAGAATGCAAATTATTTCGTACGTGTTTATAGTGCTGTTTTGAGATTGTTAAGGCAGTTCGTGTTCTGCTACTCGTGGCCACGTTACTAATTTTGATACTTTAGATAATAGTTCCTGTCTTCGGCCTTACACTATAGTTGTCGACAGTTGAAATTCACCCCAGTCAAGTTCTGAGCCAACTTCAAGTTAAATTGCTGTGTATAACCTTTTTCTATTAGTTGATTTAAATTTAAGCTTTACATTTGATCTACTGTTTTCTCACCATAAATGGTGGTGGAGTTGTAAGCACCAAGAGTGCTTTCTGTTCATCTTATTTAGTTTCAAATAATGTTCTTTTACACCTTTCTCAGTTTCTTTTATACTTAAGAGTTAGTGATGGTCGCTTAACATTTACATAGACTTTAGCATTGGATGATACCCAAGAGAGTAAAGTGGAAAAAAATGTAAGTGATATTTTAGAAACCCGACGATGATAATAAAGAAAACAGTATCAGATTTTATCTATTAGTAAATATTATAACTAAATACAATGACAACAAAAATTAAACTGAAGAAGTTAGAAAATGACAACAAATTATAAGATAATATTCATATGACATCTCTTTTGGCATAACGTATTGAACACTTCATTAACTTTTATATTCTATATTATAATATATGTTCATAAGTGTCACAGAGAAGTCTGTTTTCTCGTGTTGGATTCCTCAAATACATCTTCAGTTTCCTTAAGGTACTGTTATCACTGCTATTACTGTTGGAAACATCACTTTCTCACATTTATTTAGCATTTCGATAACCGATTATTTATTATTTCGAAATGTACTTACCGTAGTAAATATTAAGCATGTGCTCTGCGCCAAAAAAGGGGGGCAGTTCTATATCTTCCGTTCTACTGGGCCTATTGACGAAATTCAAATTGCGTTTGCTCGGAAGCGCGACTTAGGATATGTTTTAAATTTATGTATAGCGTTGTTCTAATGTAAGTATTTTGACACAAAACAGGACTTTTCCTGAAATTATATGCCAATGTTTTATTATATTTCGATTCTACATCTCAAATTATGCCAAACTGCGAAGTTTTGTAAAAATCGCAGGAGTACTTTTTAAAAAATTAGCTCTCAAAGATTTAGCTCTTCCATATTAATTGAATTTGATATATATTTATTAATATCTCTTGTTTTACTAAACTTACTTGATTCCTAATCCCAGAATTCAAAATTTAGGCTTAATCCAAATATAATTCTGACATTTTTTATGGTTTATGTTTAAAATTTGTATTTTTAAATATTTTTATAAATTTTCCGAAAAGACATTTTGCTTTATAACCTTTAAAATTTGTAACATCATCTTAAAGTAGATGTATTTCTAAGCATGCCTGCAAAAAATTAGAGTTCTTTATTCAAAATTTCCGAAGATATATGATAATTTACATTTTGACACGTTTCGAAATTTGGGTTTTTAATATAAGTGATACTAACTAGAAAATGCGGTTTAGGCACTTTATTAAAATTATTTGAAAGAATGAACGATGGATCTATTCTCTTATCGTGCATCAATGAATAAAAGGAAAGTAAGTAGTCACAATAAATTACTGAGAAAAAGCGATAAGATAAATTTTTAAATTTCACCATACATTTCCCACCAAAAATTACAAAATTTAATATCTAGGCATAATTTGAGTCGTAGAATCGAAATACGTTAAAAAATTGGCATGTTAGTTCAGAAAAAGTCCGATTTTGCGTTAAAATACCTATGTTAGAATAATGCTATTTACAAATTTAATATATTTCCCAAGTCCCGCTTTTGAGACGTGAAAAATCGACCCAGTGGAATGGGAGATATAGAACTGTCCCATTTTTTTTCGCAGTGTATTCGTTGAGTTATAGTAATAAAAGTTGATGAATGTGCCAATACCGTTCATGATTCCTAAGTCAGATACCAGTAGATATATAATATAGAATGCCTTTATGAACTAAAAATCTATTCTAAATTTCTGTAATAAGGGCATCCAAAAATAGAAAAAGGAGGAAATGCGATAGTACGATTCTGAATCAGTAATATCCACTTTGGACCGATCGATTTGTAGTTTAGTTGCCCTCGGAATTATGATTGGCATCTCATGCTTCTCACACATTGTTTTTTAGTGTCTCAAAATGATCATCTACAATTTTTGCTGATGTTCAATAACTCACCTTCAAGCATCTGAGCATGTTTTACCGTGACAGCTAAATCCAAACCTTTTTTGTAGGTATCTATTAAAATATTGTTGCTAAATACCAATTCGCTTACAAAAATGAAAATTATAAATCACATCCCAAATGATTTGATTAAATCAGTGGCTCCAGTCGACGCGTCACTATCTGTCGAATGACAGGTTTCATCCAAACGTTTTCACACAGCATTCAGAAGTTCAACAAAAAGCATCATAGAGTCATGTCTCGCCATCCATCTTGTAAGGAATAGTTTCTTTAAATGCATATTTTATCCGGGGCAGAGCTCATCGATATTTGACAAAACGTCTTCTCTCTTTGTTGTGAAGGAATGGATGTCTTTTCAATTATCCTAAAACACTTTCCGATGTCTTGCCAGAATCCGAAAGTGTAGGATTTAAACAATGCGATGCAACAGTTTTAAATATTGTTGCTAATCGTTTGCACAATTTAAATAGACGAACATTAATATATATCTGAATGGCAACGTTTTAAAACGCACGAAGAATGTAATTATATTTATTTTAAAAATAGTTTATGATTCGTTTTCTCTTCTTGCTTGTATGTCGCCATTTTAATTGCTAAATAAAGTTTTTGCTGTGTTTCATCAATAGAGTTTGCTTCATTTGCGAAAGACGTATCACAGTCTTAATTATTTTTGGAGGTACCGACCGACATCGAATAATCGTGCGTGTTTTTATGTTATTAGTTCATCACAGAATGCAATATTAGTAATGCAGATTATTATTTCCTGTTAATAATGAATTGCTTTATTTTATAAGTTCATCACTGAATGTAATATTAGTGATACGAGGTTATTACTTTCTGTTAATATTGAATTGCTTTATTTTACTACCGTATTGGATATTATATTTAATATTCATTTTAGTTGTTCAACAGTAGACATATATAACGTATCCATTGTTCTATGTTGTTATTTTTATTTTAGTTCGAATTAATGTGGTAGAAAGTATGAAAAAAATAATTAAGACTATGATATTTCTTTCGCAAATGAAGCAAACTCCATTGATGGAACACAACAAAAACTTTATTTAACACATAAAATGGCGACATACAAGCAAGAAGAGAAAACGAATTCTAAACTATTTTTTTAAGTAAGTATAATTACATTCTTTGTGCGTTTAAAACGTTGCCATTAAGATACATATTACTGTTCGTCTATTTAAATTGTACAAACGATTAGCAACAATATTTAAAACTGTTACAGTGGCATACAGTGAACATAAATGATTTTAGGTTGATGTTCGGAAATATGTACTTGCGTTCCTAACATTGCGCTTACAGCACGAATGCTATCATACCCTTAACCTCTGAGGTATTTGACCTCCAGACTCAGATGTTTCAAAATTTTCAAAACTTTTCGTAAAATACTCTGCACAATTAAAGAAGTACGAGGTTTCTATTTTTTTACTTGTTCTATAATTTTTGTTAGTATGAGATAACCCCAAATTACGAGTTTTTTATTTTGGATCATGAAACTTATATCCAGTGCATTTTTCTTTGGATTTTCGTAGGTCATCTTCCAGGGATCTGCCTCCACACTGTATGGCAAATCTTAATAGACAGCCTTGAAAGTTTCTTCATTTTTGAAGACAAGTTATCTAAACCAATCTGTTCCTCATCACGGCCATGAAATGTCAAACCTTGTTTTCCACACAATATTATGGTTCTTTATGGGCTTCAGTCGCTCTAGATTCACGTTAGCCACTTTAATTGTATTTTAGTTCAATAAAACATCCACAGATTTTCATTTATTTTCATGTATTTGCCTTAATTGGCCTAATGTAAAAAGCACTATGATACTCCAAGGCATTATGGTATAACAAACAATACCGAATATTAAAGCATAACATAAAGTACCGAATATCTGCAGTATGCTGCATCTTCTCTTTTAAAGTATGCCAACCAGGGATACTTTTTAAGCCATGCATACTGAAATGTTTTAGAGAACATTTCGCTTGAACTGGGAACTTGACCAGAACTTGTAATTTTCAGACGGCTTCAGTGCCCAAATAATAAGAGCTTGTTGCAAGGTTTTTGCTCTCAGTAGCACGATGTCGTTCTTATCTGCACTTAACTTTTGAGAGCATAACAAACTCTTCTCATTATTAATAGCACTTCGACTACCGCAGGAACTGGAACTATCTGTGCTATTACCCACCACTGAAACGTAGCTATCAACAGCCAACAAAGAATTTCTTTCGTTTTTCCCCTTTTCTTTCTTTCTTTTTTTCAATCGTGATAATAATAATATACTAATATAAGTACTCATGTAGAAGTTTCTATTATCGAAAAATGAGACATTTAATGATGAGGGCACTAAATAGCCATGATAATCTAATAATAATAATAACACACTCAAATTTTCATAAAATCGCGTTCAATTACAATACCTGTTATTTTCTGTAGTATTCTACAATGAAAATGGAGAAGTCTGGCAAAACACGAATTGTTAAAGCTAAAGTACCACAGTTATCGAATATCAAAATTCATGGCTTATGTAAATCGAAACAATTTACAGACTTTACTCACTTAAAGAATTACAAAGAAAGCTAAAAACAATACTTTTGATAATTGAATAAAAACGCAGTGAAATACAAGGCTAATAAATGTTCTCGACGGCGTCTACAAGTGAAATGACTACAAAAGCGCAAAGATTTCCGAGCCTCTCAAGGAGAAAATCAATGTTACCACTTTCTTTTTTCTTTTTTTTAAAGGACATTAAGAACAAGCGTGTGCAGTGATTTAAAAAATAAAGAATTAAGGTTTAGCTCTGGGAATGCTGCAGACTCAAAGCACCCATTCACAGCTTAATAGATATTTCACAGCTTAATGATAACAATTGAACTGCTTGCAAAAGTTTTGAAAAAAAATGCTTTCTTAATGCTTCTTTTACTGATTTTCGTATTCCTATTACTTTTAATTTTACAAACAGAAACATGTTGTCAGAAACAAAATCGCAGATTCTGAGTGCACAAAATTTCCATTTTAATCAATGCGATGACTGCGCTTGATGTACTGATGCAATAAATTTAGTCTTCGTCCTAAAATTGCTTAAATTAAATCTTAAATAGTCTTGTTTAAAAGTATCAACCTGTTTCTTGTTTTCTGTAATAAATTTCTGACTTCACCAAAGCCTGCTCACACTAGAGAAGAAGAGGGTTTGATTTATTTGACTACGACAAAGTACTTGAGGTGGATCTGTCTAACAAGAGGAATGCCTTCGTGCAGGACGTTTTGACGAAAACTGTCTCGCATTCGTCTAATGCGTGGTAATAAGAGGGAAATGCCCGTAAAATTGGACTATAAAAACTTTTATTTCGGGATATTTCTCTTGGTTAAATTTTAAATTCTGAAACATATTGTACTCATGTGCTTTGAATAAGATTTATTCGCTAGATAAACATTTACATCAATAAAGAATCAGTTATCAATTTTGTTAATACTTTTCGTCTAATCAAAGGGACCCTGATTATGCCTTTGAATTACTGATGCATAGACAGCTATCGACCACCACTGGATCCCTTGATCATTATAGACCCCTTCTGAAATTTCAACGTCTTCGTTGGAAAATTCTGGTGCAGAAAAATATATAATCAGCTTAGAAATAAAATGTTCGCTCTTCTAAGCAACTAATAGTAAACAGAAATAAATGCATACTGTTTATCTTTTGATAACATAGTCATCAGGGTCATAATAGCCCATTCACGGCTGATTTTCTATTATACAGCACATTAAGAATATAATATGTATATTTATTTTTTTAGATATCAATTTAGGAAGCAGTTTGTAAACATTTAAGAAAGCGAAAATACCGAGTAAGCGAAAGAGTATGAAACGAATTTAAAAAAATAAAAAGCTGAAAAATTTTGATTTTAACGATGCAGAATATTTGTTAAGGTTTTTTATACTCCCGTTGAGCTTTACAGGTTACCGATCTGCTTTTAACACAATTTTATTTCTCTTTTTAGCTTTACTATTAAGCATTGTTTTCTTCACACTTCAGCCACATAAAATTCAAGATTAAAACCACAAAATATTTAAAAACAGAATATGTTTAGAAATACCGATACAGTGCTAAGGTTTGAAAAACGCTTTTTCTTACATTTGCTAAATAAGTTCTTTGAAAACTAGGCACTCGAGCGTCCAGCCTAAACGTGTTATCTTAAAAAACAGAAAAATGTATATAATGATTTTAATGAGTCCAGCTACTCATGCCACATATGTAATCTTCGGGTGAAGGACTAAGTGTATAAAAAACACGGTTACGTTTTACCTGCAGTGCATGGAATATACAGGTTCTTCATTATTTAATTTGTTTAATAATATATGACAATATTTGGAGGCAGCAATTTGAAATGCGATTCTGATAGAAAAGTGGTACGGATGAAAAACGAGGTTAATAGCACCTCTAGCCTAATAACAGTATTTTGATGCTACTTTCAGGTTAATGTGCTCTGGTGCTATTTCGAGACTAATAAAACATCTGGTGTTAA
This sequence comes from Stegodyphus mimosarum, assembly GCA_000611955.2. Taxonomy (NCBI): domain Eukaryota; kingdom Metazoa; phylum Arthropoda; class Arachnida; order Araneae; family Eresidae; genus Stegodyphus; species Stegodyphus mimosarum. The sequence goes on from KK121865.1 coordinate 412,082, forward strand.
TAACAGGACTTGGAAGAACATATTTGTCAAGTATTTAAATGTTTAAAAATATTTTTGGCTGTAGTAATATTTTAGTTTAAAATTAATCATTTACTAAAACTTAATTTTTATTATTGCTTAGTTCATGTTAATTCATATTTGAAACGATTGTTTTAGGAACAGTTTGACTTATACCTGTAATTCTTACAATTAACTTTTAAAAGTCTCGTTAATAATTCAAAAAAACGTTTTGTTTAGAATATTAAAGTTCTAACAGTATCTATTATATTTGCTAAAGTTTAAATAGTTAGAGATTCGAAAATAGGTAATTAATTCCTAAGGAAAAACTAAGTATAATTAAAAAGTACTAATTAGTACGTAAATAATACGTTACTGTTAGCAATAATTAATAAATAAATAATTAATAGTTAAAGATGTATAGTAAAGCGTATATTAAAATTATTAAACATTTCTTCATGTGCTGAATTTGCATTTTTTCAGACATTATAATTTTCATATCTTCATTTTTCATAAATTAAATTTTGATGAACTTTATTCAAAACGGTGTAAAACAAACAGAATGAAATTAATTAGCACACCAGATACGAGTAACCACTGAATACCTAGCAGTAAGATAAACAACAAAGTTTCTGTGGAACATCACAAAGTTTTACAAGTTTTCTCGAGATGGACCAGCTGCCACTCGGCGTATATCCAAACGGTAATCGAAATCTTGTCGTCTACGTTGCAGCAGTTTATACGTTGATAGTTTCTATGCTTCCTGTCGTAAACATAGCAGATCTGTAGATAGGAATAGCGAATAATAAGAGTTCCTCGCAGAACTTCATAAAAGAGATCACAGAATTTAATGACAGGAGATTCTCTGAGCCACCTGGAAGATGTTACGTCATGATAGCAACTCGTCCTATCCAGCAGTGAAGCAGATGTTTTAAATGGTTTCTTAAACAGACTTCAATAATATTTCTCCTTTTCATCCATAACTTCTGTATTAGTCTATCATAAAAGCCTTATATTAAATGTTTCATTAAAAATAATTTTCATTTTTTTAGAATTATGAGTTTCAGCTTGAAGTGTCAGATTTTAAAGGAATGTATCGATAATATTTTCTTTCGTGACTGGCCGAAACCAACTTCTTAAATTTTAAACCTAGTTTATATTCGGTTAATTATTTATGATTAGATTAGGTGATGTGATGCGAAACATTTCATTTGCAAATAGCAAAATAAAAAAGAAACAAAATGTCCGAAACTATTCCTCGTATCTTTTATTTGGTTCAGCTATTTCCACATATTTGCTTAAGCTTGCAAAGTATTACGGGGTTCCTCCAGGGACTTGGTTAACTTGCAATGTAGATGCTTGAGCATATATTGAAAAAAAAAACATAGTTTAATTCCCAGGAAGAGCACAGTTGGCTTTTCATGATTTCTACTCTGTGACGAGTAATTTCTAAAATTGATCTGAATTAAAATGTAGGAATTAAAACGTAGTGAAGATCGATCTCCCCCACCAGGATTTCGCCGACTGTGATCGTTTCTTAAGCGTGCCCCGTCATAATGGTGAAGGCATCTTTATGCAACTAGGACAGTGATAAAAAAGGTAGAACCGTTTCTTCCTAAAGATGACCGCAAATTTATGAATTTCAATTGCCAAGTTGTATAAAGGTAGAAAGGCAACCTTACTTACTTGTCTACCTACCTTCCTCTCTACTCACCTTCATAAAGGTAGGTAAGCAAGTAAGTGGGGCATATAAAATTTTTGTCTTGTAGCTAGGCGTAAAGATATTTAGGCAACCTTAATTCTTGTCTTGTAAGTAGGCATAAAGCTAGATGGTAAACCTTACTTACTGTCTACCCACTTACTTATCTATCTCCAGAAAGGCAAATAAACAACTGGGGCATAAAAAACTTCACCATAGATCGCGAAGATAGTACTCCAGATAATTAACATCTTAATGGGCATATCAGTTAATATTACTTAGTTTGAGTAGAAGAGGTGATGGGTTGTTGTTGGGAATGAGGCTCTTCAAGGAACCAAAACCATAGTGCTTTTTCCACTTAGTCTTTGTGTTTAAATCATAGCCACATGTGAAACTTTTTCTTCTCCGCTCTCGCATCTTAAGTATCCATGCAGCTGTTTGCCGAATCCTCAAGTAATTTCTCATATTATTGCGTTTTACACATATAAATTGAATCGGTTACAAACGTTTCTTTATATTGCAATGTCATTATATACAATAACTTTGATATAACCGACAAATATTTGAGCTTCATAACTTGTTGCACTATTTACCATACATACTGTTACGAATTTTGTACGTATGTACATAACTTTAGTGCCATTATATGTAAATCATAGTATTTCTTTTATAATGTAACACGAAATATCTCAAGAAAAGCTTCAACAAAAAATAAAATTACAGAAGACATTTGATTTAACATTGAGATAAACGGATATCTATCCAAATTGGCGAGATAACGCCAAGCTGGCTACGGCTTTGACAACTACTTTTTGGTCTCCGAATTTGGCGAGAAATCTTCCACAATTGCTGAACTTGGTGAACATTTGGCGACATTTTGTTCCGACACCAGTATTACTGTAACTGGTCCAAAATCTATATAAAGTGTAATAACACTTATATATATATTTGAAATTGCTAGAAGGCATATATGGCTAGTGGAACTGCAGCTGTATATGCTTTCTAGCAATTTCGAAAATCGAAGGGACTCGAAATTTCCCAAATTTCCCAATCTAAATATGATCAAAGAAAGCACCAGTTTAGTTCAGTTCAGAGTTTACTTCAGAGTACTGAGACATAACAGTGCGATAATTGTGAGATAGGAGATTTTGCTTATGCTGACTTGTATTTAACGTTCTTAATGGTTTGAAGTGGTAACTACTGATGTTACTGTGTCATACTGAGAAAATTATATGAGCACATTTCTGAAAAGCTCCAGAATTCTAAAGTGATTCCTCAGGGAAATTAAATTTTATCAAGCTGTCATTTGTGTTGTTGTTGTTGCTAATCCCCTTGGGCCAGGAAAGGCTACACCAAGTCCAAGTGACCTTGCCACATAAGAAACTGACGTCGTTCTGCTCAGCCCACAGCTGTCTCAGAGAGACGCCTAGACAATCCAGTAGGTGAATGGAAGAGGCAGCGAGAGAACAGGCACACGAGGGAAGGTCCTTTCTCCCCCGTTGAATTTCATGCATCGAAGATGACCGCTTCTTAATCTGGCATGGTCGTTTGGAGAGACCTAGATATTTTATTCAGAAGTGACAGTCCTGGTTGCTCAACGACATACTATTAGTGAGCAGGAAAAATTTTCCACGACATATTCGTTTTAATTTTGCAGTAGGAATGTATTTCAATTGGGCTTATTCAGTTCAGAACAATGTAATATTACTTGCTACATCGACATTTTTCTATTTAGGTTTCCTTCATATATATGTAATTCGATTACATTTTTAATTACATTCCTAGCAATTCCTTTCTATACAGTACCATTGATGTTGACCGTCATTTTGAATTAACATTGTTGCATTAGTTGCTTATAGGTAATATTACTTGAAATATTGATTCTTTATACAATTACAAATTATTGATCTTTACGGAGCATCATTCTTGATTGCCTTACATTTGGTTTTTAAATGTATCTTGAACTCAAGATGTCGCATTAGCTTTTCAGCATTACCTGATGCATTGACATTTTTCATATATCACTTAAATTGATAACTGGTAGCAAGTTATTAAACTTTATTACCATTGATTATATTAACACTGATTTTTACACAAACATTATCTGTTGACATACATTTTGAATTTAATGAAGTGTTGCATTATTTTCCATACGTATAGCATTACTCGGTGGACAATTGCCTTTATGCCAGAATACTGTTAGGGAGTTTCTGTTTTTGCGGAGAGGGACAGACCTTGAATAATCCTCACTACCAGTTGAGTGGTTAAGACAGCTGAATGCTGGGAATTCGATCGTGGCCTTCGAGAACAAGTCCTTACAGCTTAGTGATGTAGAGCGTGTGACGTTATCACAAGGAGTGGATCCTTTCTTTGAAGGTGAGGGCACTGCTGGGTTAAAGGTTTCTTAGTCGCCATTGCTGCGAGAGAAAAGGTTGAACTGCAATTATTGACTTAAAATATTGGTATATACCGTGATTTCTCTGCAACTGGATACGTGAAATTTGAGGTTTTTGACAATTTGTGGGTTGTCCAAGAAACAATACAATGTCTTACATGTGTTCAGTGCCACGATGTAATGGAAGTTACAAATCTGTACATAAAGTACATATTTTCGCTTTTCCTTATCATTAAGACCTGAAAGAAAAGTGGATATATGCAATAAAACGAAAGGACTTCATTCTGACTAAAAACAACAGAGTGAGGTTTCATTATATAATTTATTGGTATTTGAAGAAAAATTAAATAGATTAAATATTCGATATGCTTAATATGTGTATTTTTAAAGCCGAAATGAATTCCACTGAAACACTTAGTGCAGTGTGTAAAAGTAAACAATAACTAGTGTAAAATATAAAAGTAAACATTAAATCATTGGTTATGTAACCAAAGTACAATGCGTTTTTGTTTCCTGTAATTTGTCTTAAAAAGAATCGTATAATTTTGTTCATAAATTCATGTTGCTTCATAAACTGCATGTGATATTCTGATGGTTAATTAAGTGCATAATACTACAGGATTATTTAATGTGTAGTAATTTTTTTTCATATATTGCAGAAACGTTTGTGCATTAGGATTATGTATTAATCATATAGCATTAAATGTTCAGTAGAAAGTTCAGTGCTCAACTATAAAATAATAATCAGGAGAATACACAGAACTAGAACTTAAAATAGCATTTGTAATATTTAATTTATTTGGGTTTTATTTTTAATGCACTAGTCATTATAGGTTTAAAAATTTAAAAGTCATAATGTTTCTCAATTAAAAAATCAAATTTGTGTGTTTGTGCTATTTTTAAAGGGACATATTACACTTTCAACTTTTTTGTCACATTTTCAAATTTATTGTGAAAATTTCAATTAATATTATAAGTTTAAAAAATATATAAACGAAACTTGAAAAAAATATTGTTACACCAGTTGCTTACAAAAATTGACTTATTTTTTAAAAATATCCTTTTTAAAAATTTGTTATTACGTTTTTATATTAAACTTCATACATTAGCAAAATGCTAAATTTTTGAAGAGCTATAGAATATGTAGTGTTTCAAATGGATGCATTAGAATAAATAATTATAGAAGATAAAATATATTAGGGGGATGAAGTGTTTTTGCAAGGGACGTCCGGTATCCTACACTGTCATTGTACTTCCTTGATACGATATAGGCTCTACCACGTGCACTTCAATAAAGAAATGCGAGAACTCGGTTAACTACCTTGCAAATTTCAAATGTAATTCATAGTTCTGCGTTGTGTTTTAACTCACACATAGCTACAAACACAACATTTGATCTAGAGAGATCGGAAATTAAATTATTTATTATGTTCATAAATTCTAAGGTAGACATAAAAAGATTAATACAGAATAGTAAGTATTCATAGCTTAATTAAGATATTATTTAATAGAGACAGTTGGAAAAACTAAAGCAAAATGATTTTCTACGAAAGTTTAAAATAGATCTTTGGTTTTTATTCTATATAAGAATATCGATCACTGCAAGTTTCATCATTATTTTACTGATAACAAATGTATTTTATATAATACCATTTCACTTGTCAGTTTAAAACAATATTGGCATTAAACATTATCATTAATTAAATTTTAATGTATTTATACCGATAAATAAATAATGAAATATACCCTTTTATTATTTAGTTTAATAAAAGACTTGTTACACTAAATTTTGTTTATCAAATCTGATATGTACACCACGTGACTTCCTTGTACGAAATATTAAATTATGCGCATTTTGCATTTCATTTAAGCTTATTGGATTTAATTAAATCTACTTCTTCGATAGCGCATAAACCACAATAGAATAAATGCACTCTTTAAAATTCACTATACTTGTTTACCATAACGACACTCTGGCGCTTGGTTCACTTAACATCGTTACATCTCTTTCATTTTGTACCTCAGAATGCACAAAAACCATGTATGTCATCTCAAGAATTATCTAATCGTTGCCATACGTTCTATTCAAAAACTATAATAAAGCTAAAACGATGTATAAAAGAAAATAAACAAACAAACAGAAAAAAATAAAAGGTTTTTCACAGACGATTCAGTATTTCTCATTCAATTAATTCAGTTCTCACTTTGCGACAAGGCAAAAATGCAAAAAAACTCAAAATGCGAATATTAAAAATTACGACGTAAACCTTAAACACTTATTTCCTCGAATAAATTCCAGAATGGATTAAGATTGATTTAATTAGCAATAATAAAAGAAGTCGTTATATTTGTTGTTGCGAAGCTTAGTTTCTCTACAGTGGCAACAAATTCACTGTTCTACTAATTGTAAACAAATATGGCTGTTATGGCCAAAAAAATTAGGTTTATCCGCACTTAAAGAACTTTTAAATTGCTGATAATTCTACAACTATAACATGCAAGTTAACTAAAGGCATAAAAACCTTAACCGGAAGATAAAAACAACATACTTCAGTCTTTACTAATGCCTAATTTACCAAAATATAAGAATAAAGATATTGAGCTTACTGATCCGAGTAACAGTGTGGATATATATATATATATATATACATATATTTATATACTTTTGGTGCGGCCGATTGAAACCAAAATAGAAGTTGCACATCTACATGTCATAACAATCCTATATAGAAATTTCAACGTTCTGAGGCTACTCGTTTTTGAGTTAGGCGAGATACATACATACATACGTACGTATGCACTGACAACACGAAAAAATCTCTTCTGAATCCATTTTAAATCAGTTTTAGAATTTTTTTTGGGGGAAAAGGATTTTTTTATACTGTCCTTACATTCAGATACAACACAAAAACATCGTCAAGTTGCATTCGATAGCTGTCAAAATGGATATTTTCGTTGATGTATGATACCTAAAATTTTTCGCGATTACAATACTTCCTTTTTACTTCGTACAAGGACGTAAAAATCTATCTGAGTTGAATAAAGATTCCGTCACTTTTGTGTCAGGTACTTTATGAAGAAAGTATTGCGGCTTTGCCTTTTTTAAGACGTGGAGGGAATATAAGGATTTGTGATGTTCTTCGCCCATTTAGTTCATAGTGGTTAGCGGATCTAATTATAAACTGCTACTTTAAAATAGGCTTTTCAAAGATGTTGCTAGCTTAAAGAAAAATGAAGTTTGGAACAACATAAAGCGAATCATTTTTCCTTTTTTTTGTAACTTTTGTTTCCATGGTTACCAGTCAAATCGTGCAGCGGAAAATAACCTTGAAGTGCCTATTTTAATGTCACACAAAAATGTGTAATTTGTTGTGAATATGCTATCGATTTACCTTTACATTTCCTGCCACGAAAACCTAACAGTCTAATACTATTTTTAAAAATATAAATTCTTTCAAGTTAGCTGTAACCCATAAAATTTCAAATTTCTATGGTCGCGAAATAAAAGAAAATGTAAAAATTTGATAATTGGTATTTTCTGTATTCAGTTGAAATCCTTAATTTAAACAAAATGTGCAGAAATATATTTTTCTCGCAGACATCAGTTTTCGTAAAGCATATAAGTGTACCAAAAACGGAATAAATAGTAAAAAAACACAATTTAAAATTTAATTAAGGTCTGTAATTGAAACGTAGCGTCTGTATTCTAATACGTAATGTCTTTAATTTTTTTAGAAATTACGTAACATCTTTAATTTTATTAGAAAATGCTTTCATAGTAAAAAATCGATATCTTCTGTTTTTCATATTAGAAAACCTTAAGGCTAATACTACTTAAAAGAGCTTAGATTAGCCAATCTATATTAAATTTATGTAATCGAAAACTGCATTAAATATAATTAATTACGTATTAAATGTCGAGTTCATCTTCACAGGGAATTACTTCAATATATATATATATTTCTTCCTAAATTAAGTCTATCTTTCTACATTTATCTCCCTAAATTAAATCTTTGGGCGATTTCATATATTAATAAAACCACATCGAAACTCTTTAGATGATATCAAAACATATTTAATGAAACAGTTTAATGTGCTCTAACTGCAAGTTTATCTTCTGGAAATCAATAATTAAATATGAACTCTCTCTTCCACACGAATGTCAAACACGTGATTCCAACTCGAAATCAAATTCAAATATTTATCTCAGTATTATTAAAAATTGAAACAATAATGCATAATAATAATTATTTATTAAAAAGCTCTTACTTAATTAAAAAGGAAAATGCACATAAGTGTGGTATCAAATTATTAGTCTGTAGATAGTAGTCTGAAGATGTTTATATTTATTAATTTTTTAATAAATATAAAATTAGGAATAAATGATTTAGAACTGAGTCAGCCATTAGAAAATGTATTTAGTTCTGACCTTATTATCAGATAAGTACAAAGCTTTGTAAAAAATTAAAAGTCTGAAAAGACTAGAGAAATGTAAGAAATAGTATAAGAGTCGTCAGAACCCACACTGCCAATTCTATTTAACATTTTCTATATTTCCATAAATTTTCAGATTGGTAATACTTAAGTTAAGGTAAATGAAATATTATATTAGCTAAGGTGATGAGGCAAAAACCTTTGTGACGTGGACGCAATTAGCTAACCAATGTTTACTAATATCTAACAATGCTTCTAACCGAAGCACTGTGCACAATGAAGCTTTCTATACATTTCATGAGTTGACTTATTTTGTTAAATTATGCTCATTGTTGCGCAAGCTTTCAGTTATGTTGTAAAATAAAACAGAAGAATGGATCCAACTTTATTATTCTTTATTAATTTATTTTTTGATTTATAACGATAAAAGGTATATGGAAAAATAAGAAATTACATTACTCAAGCAAAAAGTAATGTTATTGAAATTAATAATGATAACCGCTTTCTTGGATATAAAGAATAAAGAATAAATTTAATAAAAAAAAAGGAAAGAAAGAAAATCTGAAAGGTTTCAGATTTTATATTACGTCCAAAGGCGCGCTTTTTTAACATTTTGTGTGTTACCTTTGTTTATGAAATAGCATGCTCTTCGCACTTGAAACATAAATTTCAGTTAAAAACAATATCGCAAAATAATTTTAAACTGAGCATATCTTTTTTAAATTTCCTATACACAGTCTCACGCGCTGGAGATAAAAATGTTTTTTCTGTGCAAAGTTGCAATTGCTCGCTTTGAAATTGTTGAGTTTGATAATAAAAAATTCGTTAAAGTTTTACAAAATATGAAATCGATAATAAGACAAATTCCAAATTTCAAATTTGAGCTTCCAGATGCCCATATTCCAGATGCCATATATTATTCATGTTCAATATTCTAAATTTGACGGTTCTAGGTACCGTTGTTTTATCACAATGCGAGAAACATACATACATTTATGCAGATTCTTCGTTATTTAATTTCTTTAAATATAATAAAGGCTGTAATATTTTGTGTCAACAATTTGAAAAGTGAACTGACATTTACAGTGAACGAAAGCAAAATGGCAAAGCAAAATTAATAGCCCTTCTGGGATAACGGCCTTGGGGCTAGTAAGTAGAAAAACATGCCAATTTATATGTTATTTTCTTCACTTTTTTTTTCCTTCGAAATTTCTTCATACTGAAGCAGTGGTCTGCAAGCTGCGTTTCCGGAGTCAAACTAAGACTTCGAAAAGAAAATTATAAAGTACTGACACTAAATGACTAGTATTTATTAACTAAAATATATAAAGATACAATTAGTCAGCTTTGAAAATTAATAACAAGCTTCATGCGAGTGCTGCCCTCGACTGTAACGCTATAACATTTTTCCGTTTTTCGACGTACTGCAAAATATTTCTCGTACAGCTATAAACATTTTAATGCTATTTAGAACAGCGTATTTAAGCCACAGAGTTTCTGAATATTTGGAAATAAAAACAAAATATCGAAACGAATTAAATGCAGAATATGAATTGCAACTGCAGATAGAATTACTAGAGCTAGACTTTGACAGTTTGTGTAGAACGATGCAAGCACACCTCTTTTGCTATATGGAGCGTTGGGATACACCTGTAGCAAGAGGTAATGCTATTAATCAATAAATTTAATTAATGTTATGTTAAAATGTTATAAAGTTCTAGTTAATTTAGGTGTCCTTGTTTACTAGAACTTTAATGAAATGCCCAGCGACTATTCGGTTTCCTTCCTACAACAACAAAATATAAGTCCAAAGAAAGGTTAAAAATACCCTTTTATTCACTTAAAGAGGCACTCACAAACTGCCCCTTTCTCGTGCTTACAGGAAAGCCTAGACTAGGGCTTTAACTTAAGATAGAAAGTAAAAAACTAAATTAATTCTAACTAGCTAAACTTAAGCCGAAACTGTACAACGATAACTAACCGAATTGGCCCGTAATTAAACTTCACCGGCAAATACCAACAGGTGCGTAAAACTATGGCCGTTCGTAATAATATACGCTTAACGCAACGACGTGGCCCGAAGACAGAACACGCTCTACTTAAAACTTCTGAGCTCTTCTACGGAAGTAACTGAACTTCCCATTAAATACTGGTTCTATCTATTTACATAAAACGCGATACTGAAATCACATTCAGGGAGTTATAGGTGGAAAACAGGAATTTAAAGAAGGGTTTCAAAAGTAAAAATAGCTATTAGAAGATCAAAATAATCTTGCAACGTTTTAACAAATATACAATATTTTTCTTTGGCTTCACATATAAAGTGCTTATATCATATTCATTTACTTCAAATATTATTTGAAACTATATCTGCCACTGCGTTGAAGGACCACTGCGTTGAACCCTACTCCACGATTAAAGTATTCATATTTTAACATCCCACCATTCGTAAAATTTGTTTAAACTCTCGTTGAGTTCGCAGATTACCAATCCGCTCTTGAATTCACTCGTGCGAATGCAGGATTTTTTGTTTCTTTATTATTAAACATACTTTTTTTCCTCACATAAAGTGCAACAGAAACTCCCAAAATGTTTAAAAGCAGCCTTTGTTAGATTTTTGATACAGTTCCAGAGTCCTTAGGTATTTCTTTTATAGTAGGAAACCTAAAAATCGAGCAATGGCCTCGCCGAGACTCAAACTTGGACTTCTCGAATACGCTTTGAGTGTGCTAATCGTTACACTATGAAATTATGCAGAAAGGAGGGAGAAGGTGCTCCGCCTCCTAAAAAGCAACTGGAATTAGGAGATCCAGACGCCAAGTTCTGGTTGTGAAGAATCATCATCCCCCACCTTTTTAGTTCGGGCGCCACGATAGAATTATTAGGTTTTTCATAGCAGGAAACGTGAAAAATGAGCATTGCCCTCACCAGAACTCGAACCTGGAACCTCTCGAATACGCGTGGAGTGTGTTAAGCGTTACACCACGAAGGCATGCAGAAAGGAGGGAGAAAATATCTTACAGAGTATTTTTTGTATTGAATATAGAGGCGACTCATACAAGATCATAAAGTCTATTTTTAGACCAAGTAGATGGGGTCGTACTCCTCTCATGTGTATCCTATACAGTATTAAGTGTTGCCTGATATGTTTCATATTTTCAGTCTTTTCTCAGTTCATCGTATTAATGATTAATTTTCTTAATAATATGATCTACCCAACTGTTTGTCTTTTAACTTAAACATGTGTTTCTTGCCTATATATATAGGCATATATATATCTTGCATTGATATCTTA
>KK121865.1:423977-530776 GCA_000611955.2 Stegodyphus mimosarum
GAAGTTCGCAGTCGTGGTACATTGACAGAATTTAAAAGAGAGCTGACTAGAGATAATGAAACTAAAGTACGTTTTAAACATGGCCGAAAGGTGCTGCGTAGATCTGACTGGAACAACAATCACATCTGGCTTGATGGTTAAAACGCCATTTTTGTTTTGAGCAGGAAACATTCTTCAGAGAAACATTTTTGCTTTAATTGATACAGCATTAGGGATATTAAATATGCCTTACATTTTTCACACACCCCGCTTTACGTAATAGAAAGATGAGCTTAGCGAAGAGACGGGACATTCCTATGCAGATTAAGTGAGCGAGGAAGTGATACGTAATAACTACAGTCATATTTATAAGCTCGGAAAGTCTTTGTTTAAATACTGAGCAGTGATTGAACAAAGGTTTTACGAGTTCATAGAAATTGCAGGAACGCAAAATGGTGCAATATGTATCCTTGAAGAAGGGATGTGTTCAATTCAAAATTATGAATTTAAAAGCATATGGCCAATTGGTTCCAATTACGATTAATAATTTTGTTTTATATATAATATTTTTCATATTCCCCCTTTCAAGGAGAAAAAGGCTTGGCGAGAGAAAAGCCTTTTGAGAAAAAAGCCTGAGTGTGTTAGGAAGAGAAATTTTGTGGAACACTTCCAATATTTACAATTGCAGGGTGAAAGCAAATCAAGTGTTTCAAGGACATAGCGTTTAGATTTCGTTTATTATAGCGTTTAGCATAGCGTTTAGCGTTTACGCCCCGTCATGTTTTTCATGCACGTTCCAAGATTTGAATACAGAAGTGTAATTTGGAACAAAAATAGCAAAATATATGATTTGGAAATGGAATTAGTGTTCAGTTTGAAAGTTTCTGAGATGCTCTAAAGGAATCTTAGAACACATCATGAATATGAAATAAAAATGCTTCTACTATATAGTCATCAAACTGAATTTTACGCAGTATAAAACAAATTCAGATTTTATCATCTCTACATATAATAAAACAAAGAGTCTGTGTGTGTGTTTGTCTTTCGTTCGTGTTGCGAGTAAGCTAATAGACCCAGGGCCACGAAATTTGGTACATAGGTGTATCTACACAAGAGCCAGTGCACCTCCAAGCGATTTTTTCGAAATTCGAATTAGAATTTTTTTTATTTTATGTTTTGTGACCAAATCGCGTCATTTTGAGACATAATGGGCTACAGGAAAGCGAGATTTCACTCTATACATTTCATTTTTAACTATTTTACGTAAATTTCCTATTTCAATAAATCGATTAAATACGAATTTATTTAGGAAGGTGAGCTTAACACCTTTTCAGCGGAATTTTTTTTTTAAAAAACTTATTTTAAAAAATGTGCTGTTTATTTTCCTTTGATTTTTGGACACGTTGAACTTTAATCGTTTCGACTCCTTTTAAAAAAGGAATTTTGGAAAAATAATAATATTTTGTATTTTTTTTATTTTTTTAAATGAAGCTTCCGAATACACTTCTCACATCTCAGATATTTTAAAATGTAGTTTTGGCAACAATTTTCCTTTCTTATTGTTGTTGATAGATTTTTGATGAAATTGCATCATTTTGAATAGTTTCATTCTTTTAAAAATTTCGGTTTGGCAACAATTTTTCATCGTATTTCTTATGTTAATGTTGTTAAGCGACTGAAAAGTTTAAGAAATTAAAAAGTCGTTTCTTTTTGCAACGGTAAATTGTTTAATTACTTTATTAGGATAATTAACATTTTTATCAAGGGATATTGCTTATTTCATTATAATATTTTATACAAGTTAAATGGCTGCGATGTGACTGCTGACACATTTCCTCAGAAGATTACCTAAAGTATCATAACATTTCAAAATTTCAGAAAAAGGATCATTCAAACTATAGGGTCAGAAAATTTTGAAAAAATTTTAATTTTATTGTAGAATTTTTATATAATTTTTTATGTTGTCATGGTGGTGCTTAAGAACGGGGATATAAATTATGCTTTAACAAATGTTTAATGCACATCTCATGCAATTAACTTGCTAAAAATTCAAGATGTATATGTTTTTCTGGAGATACATCAGGGCCGTAATGGAGATGCATCAAGGCCGTATACAAAGGAGGGTTGGAATCTTAACAAAGAGAAAAAAGTTGGAAGAACTTACGCGACCATAGGTCCCAGGTGTGTCTTTTAGGCATTTTTCCGGTACGTTCAAAAACCAGACGAAGGCTGGCCGCATAGCGGCTAGTTGTAGAATAAAATAATATTCAATACTTATAAAAGCAAACAGAATACAATATAATAATAAACGTCGACAAAAATGGCAGGTTCTCTACAAACGAATTAGCTTAACGACTTCCTGATGGCTGTAGGATGCTTAAATACAGTTGCCATAAAACCTCAATTCCTTGCACTTAATAGCATTGTATGATAAAATCAAAGTTTCAGTTTAGTTTTGTGGCTATAAAAATTCGTTTATATTGCATACATGAAATACAAATAAATATATGAAATTAACATTGAAGTTAAGGTCATAACACTTTAAAAACTGAGCATTTTACAATTTAATATTCATGCAAACTGCTGCACGCATTTCGCGTTAAGGCTAAGAAAGCCTCGCGAATATAAATCTCATCTTAGCTACCTAGGGAGAAAATGGAGAAGAAAAGACCTCTTCCAGATATTTTCTTGGTTCAAACTCCAGTCATCAATCTTCGTTTCTTCCTTTTAACAAGAGGAAGGCTTGGTTTCTTATCAGGGACACTAGCAAAGGCCATTCCCGAGCAAAGAATTCAGCCCATGGCCATGAAAAATTCTGCTCACAAATGAAAAGGTAATGGAACAGCCTGAGGTAAATGAAGCAACTAACAGAAAAATGGGAAAAGTAATATTTTATTTTGTTTTATTTATTTATTTATTTATTTATTGGTTCAGGAATAGCTGAACTCGCGTCTTCCGAATAACGTAGGTAGCGTGAAATGGAAAATTTCATTTAGCTAGTTATTCTACGAGGCTGTTAAATAGGAAGCGATATATTATTAAATTAAACATTTCACATTGATATTCGACTTAGCAGGTTCCTTCATATGAGGATTTGTCCTCATAAGAACGTCTCGATCAATTTCCTGTAACCATAATGTAATTTTCTGTCAGTATAATAATCCAAAACTTGACAAATATTGCACTGTAATGGCATTAATAAAAACGTACGTTATAATGAGTATAACCAGAATACTTTAACAAGGTAATTAAAATTTACAAACGCTCTAAGGTATTTTCTCCCGCCTTCCAGCATGCTTTCGTGGTGTAACGGTAGCACGCTCGGCGCGTATTCGAGAGGTCCAGGTTCGAGTCCCAGCGAGGGCATTGCTCGTTTTTCAAGTCATCTGTTTCAAAAATACCCTAATGACTTTCCAAAGTTAGTTTTTAAATAAACAAGCAAATTTTAATATAAATATTCCCCCTCGCCTTCCACAGAGCAGTAATTTATTCTTGCTCTGTTTTCTTTCTGTTTGCTAAGGATGGAGGAAAATTAACTACTCTATCAATTTACTAGCAATATTCTGGATGAACTATGGGTATACGTAAAAGGCTAGAATTTACAATACAAGGATACTATGTATTTACATATTCAAATTCCTATACATACTTTAGAAAAGTGGTGGAACGTGATTTTCGGGCATTACCAAGAGCTCTCTCTGACCATTCCTCACTTCTTGGTCTTCTAAGGGGTATATCAGAAGAAGCTGAGAAATTCTCCTCACGAAATTTATTCAAAGGAAAAAAAAAGGAAGAAGAGTCTAAAGTAATGCTGGGAGTAGGATGCTTTCTGACACGACTCTGAGTTGAGCCCCTGCAGTTGAAGAGACATAGCAAAGGAGAACTGCGGTGTGACTGTGTATAGAATAATAATAGAAAAATGTGATGGCTACTTCTAACAGTTATTATGTAACGGATAGAAACAAAGTTAACGCTTTTAAGAGCTTGATGTTCCACTATTTTGTATAAGGTTTTCCAACAAATGTTCCAGATTTAATATGTTCAACAAAATAATCTATTTTCTGAGAATGGAAACTTTTTTTCAATTTTCTTAGCCCGAAAGAGCGTTAGCCCAGAAGAGTTATTAGTCTCGAAACAGGATTTTGCGTTAAATAACTGTAAAAGGCTGAATCACTTTTTAAATTGTTATCACCAAATATTATCGCCCTGTATCATTTTAAAAGAAATTAAATAAAGGACATTTGTATGAATGTATGCATGTTTCTCACATTATGAAAAAAAAGACGGTACCTAGAGCCATCAAATTTGAATAACGTAATCCTCCACCCGAACATGGACCTAGACGCTCGAATTCTGAATTCCGAATTTGTTTTATTATCTGTTTCACATTTTGTAAAATTTTAAAGAATTTTTGATTAACGCTTTTAAAGCGCCAATGGCAATCCTGCACAGAAAAGAACATTTTTATCTCCAGCTCCCGAGACTGTCTGTCGCAAATATGTTTTTTTAAATATTTTGTCATATTGCTGTAGAATTGAATTTTATGTGGCTTAAGTGGGAAGAACATGGTATTTAATAAATAAAGGCAACACACAAAACGTAAAAAGATATTCAATATTCATTTTTATTTCTAAAATTTTAAATCAATTTTAGAAAGGCACAAAAATTTATGTGAAACAAATCAATTCCAGTCATCAACCGAAACGACGCTTTCGACTATGACCGAGCAAAACGAACTGAACGAGGTAAACATTGAATCTAAAGATGCAATTTAGATGTTTTTGCAGCACGCTCAGACTTGCGCGTTTTTGTTTTTTCACATAATGTTGTTCATAGTACTGAGTGCTTGGGCACAGACAGGCTCGAATAATCCGCACCGCGATAATCGAGAATACACTGTATTATAAATCATGGTTGCCTTAATTAATCTATAAATCTTTATAATTTGAAAAATTCTAGTATTCAGGATACCAAATACACAAATTTGATGTGTATTATTTAAAAACTAGCCGCTGCGCGGCCAGCCTTCGTCTGGCTTTTAAGTGTACCGGAAAGATGCCTAAACAGAACACCAAACATTAAATTTGAAAACTGCACATAATTTTACTCTGCAGAACAATTTTATCGAAAAAGAAACAAACAACAACGGAAAAAAAAATTCAGTTAAAATGCATTACATATAAAAAGCATACAATGGAATAAGCAATATCCCTTAATACAAATATTAATTATCCTAATAAATAAATTAACCAACTTCCTGCTGCCTTCTCTAGACAAACGTCCAGTATCCAAGAGAAACATTAAATTTAAAAACTGCACAGAATTACCGCCCTCATTTTTTCGGGTGGCAATAGTGCTGATATCAGCAACAATGGCTGCCTGCCATTATTGTTCATATAATCATCAATTTGATACTATTTCATAGAAAAAAAAAACTCATTCCAATTTTGAAAAATCGATGTGCACTGGCTCTTGTCTGGATGCATCCTGTGTACCAGGGTCTATTAGCCTGGGTCTATAGGCCTGGGTCTATTAGCTTACGCGCAGTACGAACGAAAGACACCTACACACAAAAAAAGACTCGTCCTTTTAAATATAGATCTATAAATTAATTAAACAATTTACCTTTGCAAAAAGAAACAATCTTTCAATTTCTTAAACTGTTCAATAGAGTGAAATCTCGCTCTGCTATAGCCCATTATGTCTTAAAATGACGCGATTTCGTCAGAAAACATAAAACTAAAAAAAAAATCTAATTCGAATTTCGAAAAACTCGCTTCGAGGTGCACTGGCTCATGCAAAAAAATTATGCAAAACTTTTCAATATCTTACAAACAGTGAAATAAGCAAAAAATAACATGAAAGAAACTCAAAAGTATTACGATGAAATAAGCAATATCCCTTGATACAAATGTTAATTATCCTAATAAAGTAATTAAACAATTTAACCGTTGGAAAAAGAAACGACTTTTTAAATTTCTTAAACTTTTCAATCTCTTAAAAACAGTAACATAAGAAATACGATGATAAATTGTTGCCAAACCGAAATTTTTAAAAGAATGAAACTATTCAAAATGATGCAATTTCATCAGAAATCTATCAACAACAATAAGAAAGGAAAATTGCTGCCAAAACTACATTTTAAAATATCTGAGATGTGAGAAGTGTAATCGGAAGCTTCATTTAAAAAAATTTTTAAAAATACAAAATATTATTATTTTTCCAAAATTCTTTTTTTAAAAGGAATCGAAAGGATTAAAGTTCAACGTGTCCAAAAATCAAAGGAAAATAAACAGCACATTTTTTAATATAAGTTTTTTTTAAAAAAAAATTCCGCTGAAAAGGTTTTAAGCTCACCTTCCTAAATAAATTCGTATTTAATCGATTTATTGAAATACGAAATTTATTTTAAGTTCGTAAAATAGCTAAGTGTCTACGCTTCACGACGATGTAAAAATGAAATGTATAGAGTGAAATCTCGCTTTCCTGTAGCCCATTGTGTCTCAAAATGACGCGATTTGGTCACAAAACATAAAATAAAAAAAATTCTAATTCGAATTTCGAAAAAATCGCTTCGAGGTGCACTGGCTCTTGTGTAGATACACCTATGTACCAAATTTCGTGGCCTGGGTCTATTAGCTTACTCGCAACACGAACGAACGAAAGACACACACACACACGCACGCACGCACGCACACACGCACACACACACGCACGCACGCACACGCACACACACACATACACACACAGACTCTTTGTTTTATTATATGTAGAGATAGCAGTATTTCAATAGAAAACAGAAACTCACCAGGTAGAAATGCCGTTGGAAAAAAGAAGAACTTACCTGAAAAGAAAAAAAAGAAGGTCTAGTAAATGTTATTTAGGTAGAAAATTCATTAGAAAATAAAGAAAACTTTAAAAAAACTATTTCATATCTTAATTTTGCTGATCAGCAAAATTAAAGTCTGAGGTATCTTTGAAATGTTATCTTTAGCAAGATTTAAAATGTTAATTTCATTTATGTATAATTTTTTATCAGGCAAACGGAAATTTTTAATTAATAAAAAACACAGAAAAGTTAATATAAATACATATGTCTTCAATTAATAAGAAATATATTTTTCTGATTATTTGTCCTATCCATTTTATGACTCTTATTGAACATTACGGAGTCCACCAGCTGTGGACTTCATGAGCTTTATTTCTGGTGCAATCACATTTTACTCTTAGTAGTTTAGTCCCTCTTTCATGTAAATTTATTTCAAAATTTATACTGTTAAAATATATGTATTGCAATATCAAAAATGTAACTAGTTGGTTATTATTACTTAAAATTAAAACAAAGTTAGTTAATAATGAATTTAAAACACCTGTTCACCATTCGTAAGCAACAGGTGTTCCCATTCATCGTCAACTAAGCTGAACTGAATTGATTATCGAAATACTTATTTTAATTCCCAGTTCTTTAAATACTTTGTAATATATTTCAAACCACAGATTTCGATATTTAGAAAAAACTTTTTTATTGAATTTTGCTTATTTTGATATTTTTATTCAAAATTTCTATATTTTATACTGGCATCAGTATTGCTTCATTAAGGGACGTTCTCTTACATAACGGTCTAACGAATTAATGTCCCCACAGACACAATGGTCAGTATTCATAAATGTATAGTAATTCCTTGCGAAGACACCATATTCTCTTATATATCTCGATAACTATAGAATCGAAATTTTACGGCAGGTTTTAAGCAAAGTAATTCAAAAACAAATTCCTCTAGATGAGTGAGTGGTTTTTAAACATTGTTGACTCACAGAACCTTTAGAGCTTTAAGACTTATTTCAGGGAACCTCATCCCACCTTCAGAAAAATATATCTTAAAATATAATACTTAAAATAGATCAATATATTATAGGTACTTTATGTAAAGATAATTAAAGAAAACTATTTTATTTTTTATTAAAACATTTGAACGTAAAGTTAATGCAATTTACTCATTAATAGCATTAACTCGCGCTCCAGGTGTAATCTACCCTTGCATTATATTTAGTGACAGAGGTGTGCTTGCATTTTTCTTCATAAATTATCCACGTCTAACTCTATTAATGCAATTTGCAGTCGCATTTCATATTCTGCATTTAATCTGCTTCAAGGTTTATTTGGTTTTGTTGCCACATACTTCGGCAAAAACATTACTTAAATACGTTGTTCCGAAAGGCAATCAAATGTTCATAGCTATGTGAGGAACGTTTAGGTATTTTGCATGAATCTACAATCTAAATTTAAATGTCGAATCTGTTGATATGTCGTTAAGTCGTGCCCTTTCTTTCATTGGCAAGCCTTCTCACTAATCGTAGTAATCAAGTGAACTTTTTATCCTACTTAGCTTTTCTTCTATTACATATTCTGTTTAATTTGAGATATTTATATATTATATATACGTTCGAAATATTCTGTTTTTATTTTGTTGAATTGAAAAAAGGGCTCCAATATGTAATTTTTAACATTGAGGTCTAAATTCGATTGATTTTCCATTAAAAAATCTGATCTGGACACCACATGACTTCCTTACACTGCCTATTAAATTACACACATTCTTTGCTGCATTTCATTTAAACCTGTTTCCTCGAATTTCATTAGATACATATTTCTCATTCAATCAATTCAGTTCTCAATTCGCGGCAAGAAAAAAGTACATAAAACTCAATATATCTTCATTAAAAATTAAAATTGGTTAAATTAATTAAAATTGCGCAGAAAGACAGATTTTTCGGTACACAAAACTTTGGCGCCACTAATCAAAAAGACACTGAAGTTGGTGCAGAATCTGACTTAATTCACTGTGTTACCAAATTTCATATGTAAGCAACCGGTGGCGTGGTTCAGCTTAGTGGAACTTAAACAACTTTTAAATTGTTGCTAATTCTACAACTATTGCATGCAGATTAACTAAAAGGCATAAAAACCTCAGGTTGAGCATAAAAATAACATAATTCAATCACTTTTAAAGCAAAAAATTACGCAATTTACCAACGTATAGGGATAACTATATAGTATATACCGATATAGCATACCGAACCAGGTAAGAGAGTGTGTATATATTATACATATATAATATTTATATACTTTTGGGTGGCCGATTGCAACCTAAAAGGCAGGTGCACATCTACATTTTATAGCAGTCTTATATACAAAATTTTAATGTTCTGAGGCTATTCGTTTTTGAGTTATACGAGATACATGCCTTTATACGTACGCACATACTTTCAGACGTCACGAAAAAAATCTCTTGTGAATCCATTTTAAATCCATTTCACAATCCGTTTGGAGAAAAAGAGTCTCTTATTCTGGGCGTATTACAGATGTAATGCAAGAATATCCTTCCTTTACTTCGTATAAGGAAGTAAAAACTGCTTAGTTTTACAAATTTTACAAATCGTTGCACGTCATTCTCTTTGACATAAAATGATAAAATGTTAGGTTTTTAAAACTAATCTATATCAAAATTTAACATTATATTTAACTTAAATAATTAACTTTATATTTCACTTAATAAATATTAATCATTTCGTGCGAGTGCTTTATAATCTTTTTTGGAACTTTTATTTTGACTCGTCAATGCCGGGGTTTGACTCGAGGAATTCTGGAGTTCCTTGGAACATAGTTTGAAGACCACTGCTCTAGATTAATTTCATACACCAAATTACATGCGAAGGTCTGGCTGAAAACGGTTTAAAACGTCCCACTTTATTACTGAAGCCGTTTGTGACAAGAAATAGGATTAAAATGTGTATGTATTACATGTAGGAAAATGTTGCCTAATGAATTGAATACAATTAACGAAATAGGATGTTGTGCAATCAACTTTCAGCTATTTACGGGTATCTTAACTAATGAAGCCTTCCATCTTTCTAGAACAATCTAAGCCAACTAATTGCAGAAAGTGTCCAATTAACCCTATCCAATGTGAAAGGATTGTAAATGAATTTTGGAATTATCAGGAGTTCGATAAAGTAATGTAAAGGTTACGTAATTGGACTTCTGTTGACATAATGATTATGACAGAGGTCTAATAAACCGAAGATAATAACTTAGGCTGGATTTGGTTTAAAATATAAATCTTATAATAATTTCTATGGCCGAAATTATAAAATATTTTCTTATTTGCATTTGCTTTCTGTCTAATGATAATATATTTCGCTTTGTAATTTTAACCACTACGGAAAAAATGTGAAACGAATTCATTCTAATAGTTAGCGAATGTTATACCACATAATTTATATTTACAATTCATAGCAAATTCATAGCGAATGTTATACCACATTATTTATAATTACAGTCGTTTTTATACAAATTTCGCAAATAACGTGCGTCGATGAAATAATATTTTTTTTTCAAAACTCAAAATATTATAACAGATATGCCACATCATGATTTTGAATATATTTTCTTTTTGCTATTTCAAATACATCTGAAATTTTGTCCTCTACAGGAGGATTTTTCCCATCCTCTTCAATATGACGATAAAAATTAAAATAATTTGAAAATAACAGTATACTTTTTCCCAGCTGTGGTAAAACCAAGGCTTAAAATCAACAAAAACTTCTAAATCAAAATTCAAAAATACTTCAAACAAATCGTTTCAAAAGATGCTATACCGTATTTCTGCGCGTAATTTTCCCCGTAGCTTTTTAACGCCGGTTTCTCAAAATTCAAAAAATATTCGCGTAAGTTTTCCGTTCCTCAATGTGTTCAGAGAACGAACTTTCTTAACTTTTAAAATTGGTCCGTCCAAGTAGCCATTGGTTTCGTCTGAAACTGCCAGCGAAGATCACGCCGAAATTTTCCATTCTAACTATTGAACTTCATACCAATCTTATGCAAGAATCAACCCATCACAGCGGAGCAAAACACGACCAGACACATAGCCTACGAATTCATCGAGTCGAATCTTCCCTAATTACTTATGGATAATTCGAGGCCTAAGGAGTAGCATAGACAATAATAAGAACGGGCGAGATTCAAATTACAGAGAAGTAGAAATGGAGATGTCTTATTAGGCGTCGTAATGTAAATATTAATATATATTCTTATTGGAATGTAGGTTTCTTTTAAAGAAAAATACATTGTGATAATCACCTGGAGTTTACCCCTGACTACTATTCCTTTGTTATGTTTTTTTGTTAGCCACCGCTTCTTTCAGAAATTAAATTATTCGTATAATTTTCCTCTCTTTATTTCTGGAAGGTAAAATTAATAAAAAAAGAGGGGGGGATACGACAGGAAATATGGTAATTATCTCCAGTGACGTTTTCCTTAGAATCCTTCTAGCTTGCAAGTTGACCAAACAAGAAGCAGTTCTTTCACGTATTATGATAAGGAAAACCATTAACTGAAGTAATGAAGACGTTGGCAGGAAGAAGCTTAATGCTAAGCTATATCCTCAAATAAAAGTAACTTCAAGCCGCAAAGATAATAGCATTCACATTCGAGGAAATAAATGGAAACGCGTGAGCTGCTGAAGTTCATCAGACATGTGTGAATAAAAATATTCTAACCCTACATCTCTTAAAATATTTTCTTTTAAACGCTCATATAAAGGAAATGTTTGGAAAGAAAATATTTTTACGCCATTTCAGAGAAAGTAATTAATCGTCCAAGCTCTACGAA
Organism: Stegodyphus mimosarum; assembly: GCA_000611955.2. Lineage (NCBI taxonomy): Eukaryota > Metazoa > Arthropoda > Arachnida > Araneae > Eresidae > Stegodyphus > Stegodyphus mimosarum. Next base: position 435,628 of record KK121865.1, read on the forward strand.
ACGAAATATTTTGTAACTGCTTACGAAAAAGTGATCCTTAGTTTAGGGATCTCCCTTTTAGAAATAAAAATCCGTTCAAAATAAATGGGATTTAAATGTTTCCGGAAAGAAATACCACAGTTATTATCGCACATCCTTGAGTATTTCTAGCGGTAAGATCGAAAACTTTTTTAAAATATTCGCATAATTTTCCTTTTTCTGAGCACGTAGTTTTACCCTCTGGGGGGCTAGTTAATTGGTAATTATTATTCCCTTGAGTGTTTTTATTTTTATTCTGTGGCTTCAGTTTGTATTTTCATTTTTGTATTAGCATTTCATCCATTTTATTCTCCTTGGCATTTATTATTTGAAACGTATTTTGTGCAGATTCTTTGCTAAGCTACCCACACTAGGAATGTGTTCTTACACTTCAGAAATTTTTAAACATGTGATGTCACCTTACTTCTGTTATTTACGTTCCAGTTAATCGTAGCCTAATCTGCTGCATTTGTGTTCGATCTTTGAAAAGACATATTGCGCTTCAGTTCAGTATCGTCAGATATCGGCTCAGTATCCATCAGGCATTGTAATGTTAATTTTACTATGTATGATTATTGAATGTAGGTTTCTTAAAAAAAACTATTTTGGGGGAAAATATGACAGAAAATACGGCATTATTGGATCTGATTGCTTTTCATATATAGAATAAAATTATGGAATTTATTGCCAATAAATATAATGAGCGTTGAATATAAAGAGCGATGGTACAAATGGTTTGTTTTCAATACTTTCACTCTCCGCGCACCGTGAAATTCATTAAATAACCATTTTCAGTTCATTAAACATCCAGCCCAGACGGTAAAGTGGTTAGGAAAGCCTGATCACGATACCCAATGGCCCGGGTTCGAATTCCGCAGAAGTCATGGATGTAAAATTGTCTGCCTATTCATAGGAGGTAACGGTGGCTGCCTATTAGGTGCCTTCACGATGAAATAGCCACCACTTCTGGCCTTAGTATTGGCCAATACCGTTATAGGCAAGTGCACGCTATTGTGGAAAAAAGGTTATTACATATCAATCCATTAAATATTCGCATGGGTAGCATCGAATACAATTTTTTTAATTATTAAAATTGTACCTTAATTGGCTTAATATATAAGATATAACATTTTTATTTTAGCGTGAGAAATAGATTTAAACACCACATAGTTTCTATTGATGTATACTAAAAAAATCAATGCATTAATATTTATGAACTAGATAGCGATTGTAAGGATCGTCTGCACGGAACAGAATTTTCTTATTTTTATAACATTGCTACATTTAAACGGTAGAATGCAGTTCTACGATACTGTTATCATGTTTCATATGTCCATATATTACTTTTAAAAATTGTGGGATTATATTGTATTTAGAGGCTTGTGGGAATATTCGTCAAATTGATAGAGAGTTATCACTAAGCCTAAAAAAAGGGTAAAGTCTAAAAGAGGTTAAAATAACCTTTTTATTTAAGACTTAAAATTAACAGAAAGGCAAAGTATCTGCAACAGATGAACATCTGCTACATGGTGGGTATTTACATTAACAATGATATAACCTCAAATGTAAATAACATAATCTGAAACTACAACATAGAATAATCTACTTAGGATGTCTCAAATAGTTTAACGTTGCGTATTTTAAACGACGGCTAGCAAGACGTTAGAGTTATATTGTAACTAATCGGGTATCGCATCTAACGACGCGTGAGGCTAGAAGAAACGTTTCCAGGTAAGGAGCCTGTTCGTCGCCTATCATTGGAGGATTCCTAGACAAAATTTGTTTCGTTGAAAGCTGGGTCCAGTCTAGGTACGCGGGACTTTCTGAAACTGGTTTGGTTTGGATTATTTAACTACGGCAAGGCACTTTGGGGTTATCTGCCTAAGGGAGGATGCCTTCGTGGTGGATTTTCTAAAGGAAACTGGTTCGTATACACACTACAGCTGAGGAAAACCACGAAACCCTCCATGCAACCAGCCCTTTCGAGGGATTCGAGCTTCGAACAGAATTACGGTGTTCAGCGATTTTACCCCTGGGCCCCTGGTGGAATTTTCTGAAATTGAACTAAAAATGTTTCGTCTGGAGAGCAGTCTCTTGTATGATTTCTCTAAAGAACTGGTTTTCGGGTAAATCTACCAATCGGATATCCCGAAATTAGAAATTCTAGAAAATGTTTCTTCCGATGTGCTGTTGAGGGTACCTTTTAAAGAGCTGACGTCGGTTTTAGGCACAGTTGGCGAAATAAGTAACAACAAAACGAAGCTGCCAGAACCTAGTGCATTCTGTACCTAAAAGCCCTCAGTTTAAATACTCAAAACAATATTGGGAAACAAAAACTTCTGGTGAAGACTACGGAAAAGGAAGTTATAGTAAAGGCTTAGATCATAATAATTGGTTAATTGCTATAAAATACCTTATAAAACATGAGCTAAATTTCAAGCCGCTTTAATTTTAATTATTAATATTATAACGTTTCAGGTAAGGAGAATTTATTTTAAAGAAACGCCTTTTGAGAAAATGCAAAAAATTAATTTTCTCATTCGTTTGTCACATACGTCACATACGTTTTACTTTTGATAAGCTATATTAAAGCATTAAAATGCTCACGATTTAAAATGTTAATTTTTTGCCTGCATGAAACTAAGTTTCTTAGTTCTTGGACTATTTAAAGTACTGTGCACTTTTAACAAGCGGTAAAATGAAGTTTAGAATGGAGAATTTCATTGTTTATTGCATTTGATATAAAGATTCCAGAATTCGTTAAAATTAAATTCTGTCTTAAACTACACGACAGAAACGTATACTGTGGATCACCAACTCTATCGAGTCGTAATCAGAACAAATATTCATTTATATTAGTTCCTTTTTATTATTTTCGTTAAATTGCTGGATTACAATTTTATAATTAATTTTCTAATGTTCATGCGAACGAACAATTTTTAAAATCTCGAAAACCAACGAAAAACGTTTTAATTCAGTAACTTAGGTAACAGTACATTGGCTCAATAAGCACAGAAAATGCGTTTTTAGAACATTCATTAGAATTCAATTAAAAAATGTAGAAAAACTTTAAAATGTATTTTAAATTTGTAGAGTCATTAGGTTATTTCGAAGCGGGAGACATGAAAAACGAAAAGCGCCTTCTCCGGGACTCGAACCACGGACCTCTGGAATACGCGTCTAGCGTGCTGACCACTACACCACGAATGCATGCGAAGAAGGCGGGAGAAATACCTTATATACTCCCCTTTTTAAAGGGCGACTGGGTATCAGAAAACCCAATAGCTAAATCCCGGTGGTGGAGAATCATCATCCACCACCTTTTTAGTTCGGGAGCCAGTGTATAGACATTAGGTTATTTTGAAGTAGGAGAAGAAACAAATAAGCAACGCCTTCGCCGGGAATCGAACCATGGACCTCTCGGTTACGCGTCGAACGTGCAGACCACTACACCACGAAGGCATTCGAAGAAGGCGGGAGAAATACCTTATAAACTTTTAAAACAAATGAAAAGTTTTAAGTTTTAAAATTATGCTTGTTTTGCTTTTAGATAGACCTAGGAAAATCTGAACCATTTTTCATTTTTTCAAAGAATTCTGAACAGTTTTGCTCAATATAGATATATATAGCAATTCATATTTTATAAGTTCAACAGAACACTTACTTCATTCATTTCTCTATTTATTTGGCATGGTGCTAAATATTCTATTAACAATATGATGATGTTGATGAAATTAAAAACACATGAACCTATTTTTAACTTATTCATCCGCTTATAATGAACATTTTTTTAAAAATTATGTAACATTTGTCAGTTGATGTTTTCAATCTTGTAAGTATTTTTGAACTTCAACAAAAAGATCACCGTATTCAAGTCCAGCTCTTCATTTATCTTCGAATATTAAAATATTTTAAGAAATTTCTGGTATGTTGAAAATTAATTACTTAACAGACTGAGAACTGACAGTCTGCGAAACAGTTGAATGATAACAAAAAATAAATTTCAATACTTGGTGTCATTTCTGTAAAATTACCACAGTTAGAAGCAATCTGAATAATGGTTCAGAGAAAATAGTTCATCTGCGCAAGAAATGAGAAATTAAGGGAATTAGAGGATTTTCAATTTTGAAGTAAAGGTTATTTGGCTTTTTTCCGAACTTAGAAAAGGATAAGAACAAGAAATCTGAACAAAGATAATACTCGTCATTTCATTTCGCGTTTTGGAGGAAACGGAACCTATCCTTTTGTGTTTTTTAGCACATGACCCCACTAAGATGTACGATGCATAAATCTTCGCTGGAAAGAGAGAAAAAATATAATTATAATTTCTAAAATAGATAAAAAAACAAATACCATATATTTATATATTATAATGTACCACATATGAGGAACTGAATGCATTCAAAAGCTGAAGAACAAATTTTACACCTGACGCAACGTTCAAATATTTTACAACCGTAATTATCAGGAAAACGATTTGCATCATAAAATGCAGTTAAAAACAGTTTTGTACAATAATCTTATATTTAAACCGGATACAATAATTGGTGCACTAAAGAGGAGAAAACTATCCTATCACATAAATTAATTGGAATAATAGATTAAGTTCTGTTAATAGAATTCATGTGCAAATTTATATCGCGAATAATGAAAGCGTAGGACGCGCATGATAAATTTAAAAAGGTAACGGCTCATACATTTCACAATTCAATTAAATGTAACATTTCGTTCTTGACGCACTTCGATGTTTCTGTTATCTGCGATACAAATTTGTAGAGGAATTCTATAAATAAAATTACTTAATCTATTATTTCCATTAAACTATATTATAAATTATTCTTTTCCTTTCAACGCATTAATTCTAAAATGCATTTCAAATTAAAACTTCCTGTGCGAAGTAAAAGGGACGAAACTTCCTTGAACGAAGTAAAGAGAAAGTATTGTAATCGTGAAAAATTTCGGGTATCATATTTCAACTAAAATATCCATTTTGACCGCTATCGCGTTAAATTGTATTCGATATGACATATGTACGTAAGGACACATATGTACGTAAGGACACAATAAAGGCCTCTTTTTCAGCAAAAAAAAAATATAAAACTGATTTCAAATGGATTCAGAAGAGATTTTTACGTGGCGTCTGTACGTACGCCCATATGTATATATCCCTCATAACTCAAAAACGAATAGCCTCAGAACGTTAAAAGTTTCTATGGGGGACTGCTGTAACATGTAGATGTGCACCTTTTTTTGGTTGCAGTCGGCCGCACCAATATATATACATATATACCTATATCCACTTCGTTACTCGGCTCAGTGAGCTGAGTTTCTTTATTCTTATATGCTTGTAAATTGTGCATCTTTTGCTTTGAAAATGATTGAATTATTTTGTTCTATATCTTCCGGTTAAGATTTTTATGCCTTTAGTTAACCTGAATGTTTATAGTTGTAGAAATATTAGTAATTTAAAAGTTGTTTAAGTGCGGCTAAGCCTAATTTTATTTGCCATAGCGGGCGTATTTGTTTACATTTGAAACTTAGCACAATAGTGGATTTTTTGCCAATTTAGAGAAACTAAGTTTCGCAAAGCAACGTAACATCTTCTTTTAATATTGCGAATTAAATTATGCTTAATCCATTCTGGAATTATCATTTAAGTTACTAAATTATTCCATATAGTGACTCAGCATAGTGTCCACAACAAATTAAGTCACTTTATACTATACGCCTTCAGTGTCTTTTTGTCGAGTGACAAAGTGTCTCAAAAGTAATTTTGAGTTTTGTGCCCCGAAAAATCTGTCACTTGCTTGTTTTTGAATTGAAACTGTAATTTTAATTGTTAAAATTGTTCTTTAATTTTTTAACTGTATTTATGTTTTATGCTTTTTTATATTTTTCAGTTTTTAATAAAGATATTTTGGGGTTTCATGTATTTCTGCCTTGCGGCGAAGAGAGAATTGAATTAATTGAATGGGAAATACATCTCTAATGAAATTTGAGGAAATAAGTTTAAATAAAATGCAGCGAAAATGCGTATAATTTAATATACACGTCAGAATTTGTTTTAATTCTATTTTCGTCTCTCATTTGTTGTCTGAACTACACGTTATTAATAAGAGTACTTGTAGAAATAATTGAAACACAAGCAATACATTGTAGCAAAATTATAAAATAATGAAAAATGACTGTTTTACTTGAAGCAAAAATCAGAAAAAGAATATCGCTAATTCGTCTAAGTGCGCCAAGGTAGAAAACGTCGTTATTAGGTGTGACAAGATGGCAAATTAAAAACGGTTTTCCCTCCGTCAAGACCGACATAATTTAAAAAACAAATGCAGAAACTCTGTTAATATATTTTCAACATATTTGTTTCAAAATGGAGCAAAAAGTACTTTTTATCTGTGAAAATTTAAAAACTTTTTATTCCATACATTTTACCTACGTTAAAAATAATAAATAACAAATAGTATACAAATTCAAAGTATGTATATGTAAGATTCATTAGGAAGACATTTTGACTATATCTGATGGTGCAAACAGTAAAATTCGGATATGCTGAGTTTAAACCAAATAAACCAACATATATTCGACAAAAATATGTGCGACCGTTAAACAAAGATCTGTGGGAGAATTCGTTTAAACGTAAAATAAAATATCGATACCGACCATCAGTATGTGTACAAAAATTAATTGGATCGCTGATCAGGAAGTAGGTTAAAAATCGATAACAAAATTCCACTCGTAGCGAATCACCACGCCTGAAACTAGTAAAAGCTTAAAAAAGTGATGATTTACGAAAGCACTTTTTAAAACTAATACTTTATAATCCTACAAAATAAAGAAGCAAAACTTTAAACTTCGAATAAATCTTTCAGACATTATAATCGGATTTGCATAAAATATACGAGCTTGACAAATGCGATTTAAATCTTTTCTAGAGTTGCAGTTTCATTACTGCCTATTTATTTAACTATAAAATCCAATATAAGAACAAAATATAAAGAAGTAATCACATACATAATCATTTTGTTAAATTTTTTCAGCTTATAAAATAATATTTCCGGTTTCGAATCTAAGCTATCAAGTTATATTAAAATAGCTGTGTAACTTAGATTTTAAATGAGGCAAGAAGGAATTTTTTCCAGAATTTCAAAGCGACAAAATATGGTTTTACTAATATAGCAGAAAAAAAATCAGTTTTTAAATTGAAATTGATGCTTGAAAGGCATCCAAATCGTCATAAAATGCAGGAAATTTCAGAACTTGACTTACTAACAAGGGAACAGTCATTTTGCTATGAATAGTTGTTAGTCCAGTCAAGGAAGGTTTTGCTGAAGAAAAAAGAATTGGAGATATTTTTCTCACTGATTCTATACGATTTTTGCAATACTTTAATTCAAATTTTAGGTCTGCCACCTCGTCAGACACCTGTTTCACATACACATACACGAAAACAAAAATTTGATGTGTACACCACAGGACTTCCTTGTATGGAATATTAAATTATACACATTTTGCACTTCATTTAATTTTATTGGATTGAATTAAATCTACTTCATAGATAGCGCATAAACCACAATAAAATAAATACCCTCTTTAAACTTCACTATATTTGTTTACCACAGCGACACTCTGGAGGTAGTTTCACTTAACAGTGTTATATTTCATTCATTTTATAACTCATCAGATTGCACAAAAATTATGTATACCATCTGGAGAGTTACCTAATCGTTGCCACATGTTCTGTTCAAATACTATAATAAATCTAAAACGATGTTTAAACGAAATTAAAACAAACAATAAAAGAAACAGTTTTTCACAGACGATTCAGAGTTTCTTGTTCGATTAATTCAGTTTTGACTTCGCGACAAGGCAAAAACACATAAAAAATCAAAATATTACTATATTAAAACTTACCAACTAAATCTTAGTATTCCGGAATGGATTAAGCTTGATTTAAGTCGCAATAATGCGTTATCTTTTCTGTGTTGCGAAGCTTAGTTTCTCTAGATTGGCAACAAACCCAATATTCTCCTAAGTTTCAAATGTAAACAAATATGGCCGCCATGAGAAAAATGATTAGGCTTGCCGTACTTAAACAACTTTTAAATTTTTGATAATTCTACAAATCTTGCATGCAGATTTACTAAAGGCATATAAACATTATCGAAAGATAAGAACAACATAATTCACTCATTTTTAAGCAAAAAATGCACAATTTACCAACATATAAGAATAAAAACCTGAGCTCACTGAGGCAAGTAACAGAGTGGATATATATATATATGCATAAATTTATGTACTTTTGGTGCGGCCGATTGAAACCAAAATAGACGGTGCACATTTACATGCTATAGTAGTTGTATATACAAAATTTCAAAGTTCTGAGGCTACTCGTTTTTGAGTTATGCGAGATACATGCGTACATGCGTACGTACATGCGCACAGACGCCACGAAAAAATCTCTTCAGAATCAGTTTTGTAACTTTTTTTTTTGAAAAAGAGTCCTTTATTTTGTTCTTACATATGAATGTCACTCAAAAACATCGTTAAATTGCATTCGGTTCCGGTCAAAATAGATATCTTCGTTGAAATATGATACCCGAAATTTTTCGCTATTACAATACTTTCTTTTTACTTCTTGCAAGGAGGTAAAAAGCATTTCCTTTTTATTTTTTTATTTACAACTCGATATCTAAGCATTTTTAAAATGACCACCACATGTAACAAAAAAAAAAAACGTAATCGCATGTGTACATCACATGACTTTCTTGCACGGAATATTAAATTATACGCATTTTTGCTGTATTTCATTTAAACTTAATACCTCGAATTTCATTAGACATATTTTTCTAATTCAATTAATTCAGTTTTCACTTCGCCACAAGGCAAAAATTCATAAAACTCAAAATATCTATATTAAAATTTAAAAAAGATAGAAAAACATAAAACACCAAATACAGTTAAAAAATTAAAAACAATTTTTTTACAATTAAAATTACAGTTTCCACGCAGAAACAAGCAATTCAGTCAGCAGGCAAGAAAGCAACTGTTTCGGTGCACAAAGCTGAAAGTTTACTTTTGGTGTCGCTCGACAAAAAGACAACGGAGGCGTAGAAATTGACTTAATGTGTTGTGGACGCTATGCTGAACTAGTACATTTAGTAATTTATTAGATCAAATGATGATTCCAGAAAGAATTAATCATAATTTAATTCGCAATTGTTATGTATTACATACTTAGCTATTTCTATTGTTGAATTAAAATGTCTTAATTGTAATGATTTAACTTAATTCTGTTTTCAGACTTAAGGGTTATTAATTTGTTTTTATTTTGTAGTTGATGTTAAGTTTCTTTGCCTTCTTAAAAAGTAATTGTTGTTATTTAATTTTTTGTGACAGTTTTGGTTAACTCTGATTTTAAGTTCCTTGAGTAATTAATTTTTTCTTTTCCTTTTGGTAGTTTGGTTAACTATTTAAATTTTTATTTTTGTTTAGTTAATACTTATTCTTAACTTGGTTGCTTAATGTTTAATCTCTTGTTAAGTTGACCCTTAAGGTCAATTTTTAAAGCTTTTTTAAAGTTTTTGCTTACACAAGTTGGTGTTTAAAGTTTTAATTAAGTTTTGTTAATGTGCCCCTTTTTCTGCTAAAATGGGATCCATATTTTCTGACTATGGTGGTCGTGTTTGGTGTTGTGAAAACATAAAATTTTTCCTATGTGACTATTATATTTTAATTGAAGTACTTTTCTTCGGTGTTGTATTAATTAGTATTTAAAAACCAATCCTTAATTCTTTTCGAAAACGTTTTACGTTGCCTTTTGGGAAATCAAGATTTATGACATTGTTGTGACATTTTGTTCGCCCCGCCAGACAGTGGTCTGGGAAATAACTGTCATCAAGTGAGATTTCTGCACCCTGCTGGATCCTTATTTTTTGTATACAACTACGCTACGCCAAGGTTGAGGGGTTGGGGTGATTCGCTTACTTGCAGGCTTTCACCATGCTGGATTGGGACCCTTAGACGAGGCTAGCTCCTGCTGACAGGTTGATGACCTTGGAGGATCGGCGATTATTCGCCAACATCCGTCGTTCGAACTACCTTGCTTCACCTTCCTGTGTGCATTCTTTCCCCTGGGGTTGCAGTGCCTTGGCTTGTTTTGTACCATCTCAGATCGCCAAACGAGTATTTGGCGGAAAGAAGAAAAAGGCTTGCAGCAATCTACGAGGGGGAGACGTTGGCAGACGGCGAGAAGGCAAATTATACTGAAGGTGTCACGAGACCAGAAAACTGTCGCTTCGTCCCAAGTAGCTGTCTGCGTTATCAGAGAACGATGTCGGAAGAAATGGAGGAGGGAAAGCACCTATGGAGGGCGACGAGAATGCCTACCTAAATTTCGATAACTAACCTTTTTTTTTCTCCATATAGAAAGCAAATGGCCAACCAAGAAAATATTTTGTTGACATCTACTGCCTTGATTGTGTATCCACGTATCTTCATGTACCCTTACCATTGCCAAAAAACGGTATGAAAAATTTTATTTTATTTTTGAACACCACCACCATCACCCATGTAAAATTTTGTACTAAATCAGTTTATCTCCAATAAATCATATATTTAATTTAACTTATCTTGTAATGTCTTCTCTAATTACTTAGAACACTGGACCCAATAGATTAAAACACAACGCAAGCTTAAATCCTTCGGTTGGAGTATTTTCTGGTATTATTTACTGTTTTATTTGAACACACAAGTTTCACAGTCTAAATGTTGTTTTATCATGTATGTCACAAACTTGTACACCCATGCAGTATTGGTTATAGTCATGTGATTTAGAATTGTTATCCTAATTTTGACTTTCATGTGTTATTGAATATTGAACTTTAAAGCTTAAAACTTAAATTAGTAAAATCTCCAACACAATAATAAAAGAAGACGTTACGTTGTTATTGCGAAGCTTAGTTTTTCTAGATTGGCAACAAATCCACTATTCTGCTAAGTTTAAAATCTAAGCAAATATGGCCGCTTAGCAGCACTTAAACAACTTTTCAATTGTTGATAATTCTACAACTAAGGAATAAGAACCTTAACCAGAAGATAAGAACTACATAATTCAATCATTTTTAAAGCAAAAAATTAGCAATTTACAAACATATAAGAATAAAGAGGCCGAGCTCACCGAGTCGAATAATACAGTGGATAAATATGTACATATATTTATATACTTTTGGTGCGGCCGATTGCAACCAAAATAAGAGGCGCACATCTACATATTATAGTAGTCGTATATACAAAATTTCAACATTCTGAGGCTAGCCGTTTTTGAGTTATGCGAGATACATATATACGTACATACGTACAGAAGCAGTGAAAAAAATCTTCAGAATCCATTTTAAATCAGTTTTATAATTCTTTTGTAGAAAAAGAATCTTTTATTCTGTCCTTACGTACAGATGTCAAGCAAAAACATCGTTAAATTGCATTCGATAGCGGTCAAAATGGATATTTTAGTTGAAATATGATACCCTAAATTTTTCGCGATTACAATACTTCCTTTTTACATTGTACAGGAAGTAATAGACGAACGTTGCTACAAAATACACATAATAACTGTATTTTCTGACAATCTGCGAGACCTCTAGCGTCCACCAAAAAAAGTTTTTTTTTTTTTTTTTTTTTTTTTTTTTTTTTTTTTTTAGAAAAACGCAAATTAAATATTTAACTTTAAATATGCGGTGGTACTCTAATATCAAATGTCATATGCGTAAAACTAATTATTTTATGAATGCCTGTCATGCGCAGATTCCATTAAATGAATAAAGAGTGTCAGTGAGGTACCCGGTTGGGTGTCACACTAGTTTATGGAAAATCGAACTAATCTTCTCCTTACTACATCTGCAAATGGTACAAGGAACTTGTATTTTGAGTTCTTCTTCTGCATAGACACTATACGCATACACATATTTACGCCATCTCTTGAACTGGAACCCTATCCCATCAGCCCTGCAGCCAGCGTCATTAACTAATATGAACAGGAGAGACAACTTTATGCTCGACGAATCATGAGTGGCACCTAGCTTTCTCTAAGGTTTAAATTACTCTAGTACAAATTGTAATTTCATAACTTTATAAGGTATTTCTCCCGCCTTCTTCGCATGTCTTCGTGGTGTAGTGGTCAGCACGCTTGGCGCGTATTCGAGAGATCCGTGGTTCGATTCGTTGCTCATTTTTCATGACTTCTGCTTCAAAAAAATGCTAATGACTGTATAGTGGCGCCCGAACTGGGACAAAAAGTTGGTGGATGATGATTCTTCATCACCAAGATTTGGCAACTGGGTCCCCTAATCCCCAGTCGTCCTTTAAAAAGAGAAGCAGAAGTCCCCCTTAAGGTATTTCTCATGGCTTCTTCGCATGCCTTCGTGGTATAGTGGCATGCTCGGCGCGTATTCGATAGGCTCGTGGTTCGAATCTTGGAGACAGCATTTCTCATTTTTTAAGACTACTGCTTCGAAAAACTCCTAATGATTCTACAACTTTATGATCTGTGCAAGTATATGTGACATTAATCAAAGGGAAGGAAGAACAGTTTTCAAATGAAGCTTTGTAGTTAGTAAAATTTAAATAGTTGTCACAGCCTGCATTACGAATTTCTATTACTGATTCGGCCGTAAGAAGCTTATAAAAGTTTTTATTTACGCATCGTCGTCCTGTTTGATGTATGTCCTCGTTTTTATAACTGAGGGAAAATAACCAACTCCTTTTCCTATTAAATTAATTGAATTATCACAGACTTGTTAAAAATTGAACTCTTTTATGAAATATGTGTTACAAATTGTACTGAAGAGAAATTTATTTCTTCACTAGCCGCTGCGCGGCCAGCCTTCGTCTGGCTTTTAAGTGTACCGGAAAAATGCCTAAAGAGAACGCCAAACATTAAATTTGAAAACTGCTCAGAATTTTACTCTGCAGAACAATTTTATCGAAAAAGAAAGAAACAACAAATGGAAATAAATTCAGTTAAAAATGCATTACATATAAAAAGCATACAATGAAATAAGCAATATCCCTTAATACAAATATTAATTATCCTAATAAATAAATTAACCAACTTCCTGCTGCCTTCTCTAGACAAACGTCCAGTATCCAAGAGAAACAAATTTAAAAACTGCACAGAATTATCGCCCTCATTTTTCCGGGTGGCAATAGTGCTGATATCAGCAACAATGGCTGCGTGCCATTGTTGTTCATATAATGAGAGAAAATCATCAATTTGATACTATTTCATAAAAAAAACCAACTCATTCGAATTTTGAATTGTCTAGATGCATCCTGTGTACCAGATTTCATAGGTCTGGGCTTATTAGCTTACGCGCAGTACGAACGAAAGACACCTGACACAGAGAAAGACTCGTCCTTTTAAATATAGATCTATAAATTAATTAAACAATTTACCTTTGCAAAAAGAAACAATCTTTCAATTTCTTAAACTGTTCAATAAAGTGGAATCTCGCCTTGCTATAGCCCATTATGTCTTAAAATGACGCGATTTCGTCAGAAAACATAGAATTAAAAAAAAAAAAAAAATTTCGAAAAACTCGTTTCGAGGTGCACTGGCTCATGCAAAAAAATCATGCAAAACTTTTCAATATCTTACAAACAGTGAAATAAGCAAAAAATAACATGAAAGAAACTGAGAAACCAAAATATTTCGCTCAGAATTTTGCTCTGCAGAACAACTTTATCAAAAAAGAAATCAATAAAAATGTATTATATATATAAAAAATGACAATGAAATATGCAGTATCCCTTAATATAACAATTGCTTATCCTAATAAATAAATTAACCAACTTCCCTTTGCAAAATATTAAGAACTCAAATGGTATAAACAGATTAAGAACTTAAACAGATTAAAAAATATCATGCAAAACTTTTTTAGAATTAAAATTATATATAATTAAAGCATAATATTACAATGAAATGAGCAATATCCCTCGATACAAATGTTAATTATCCTAATAAAGTAATTAAACAATTTACCGTTGCAAAAAGAAACAACTTTTTAATTTCTTAAACTTTTCAGTCTCTTAAAAACAGTAACATAAGAAATACGATGAAAAATTGTTGCCAAACCGAAATTTTTAAAAGAATGAAACTATTCAAAATGATGCAATTTCATCAAAAATCTATCAACAACAATAAGAAAGGAAAATTGTTGCCAAAACTACATTTTAAAATATCTGAGATGTGAGAAGTGTATTCGGAAGCTTCATTTAAAAAATTTTAAAAAAATACAAAATATTATTATTTTTCCAAAATTCTTTTTTTAAAAGGAGTCGAAAGGATTAAAGTTCAACGTGTCCAAAAATCAAAGGAAAATAAACAGCCCATTTTTTAAAATAAGTTTTTTTTAAAAAAATTCCGCTGAAAAGGTGTTAAGCTCACCTTCCTAAATAAATTCGTATTTAATCGATTTATTGAAATACGAAATTTATTTTAAGTTCGTAAAATAGCTAAGTGTCTACGCTTCACGACGATGTAAAAATGAAATGTATAGAGTGAAATCTTGCATCCCTGTAGCCCATTATGTCTCAAAATGACGCGATTTGGTCACAAAAAATAAAATAAAAAAAATTCTAACTCGAATTTCGAAAAAATCGTTTCGAGGTGCACTGGCTCTTGTGTAGCTAAACCTATGTACTAAGGTCTATTAGCTTACTCGCAACACGAACGAAAGACGCACACACATACACGCACGCACGCACGCACACACACACAGACAGACAGACAGACAGACTCTTTGTTTTATTATATGTAGAGATTCGTAAAATAGCTAAGTGTCTACGCTTCACGACGATGTAAAAATGAAATGTATAGAGTGAAATCTCGCATTCCTGTAGCCCATTATGTCTCAAAATGACGCGATTTGGTCATAAAAAATAAAATAAAAAAAATTCGAATTCGAATTTCGAAAAAATCGCTTCGAGGTGCACTGGCTCTTGTGTAGATACACCTATGTACCAAATTTCGTGGCCCTAGGTCTATTAGCTTACTCGCAACACGAACGAAAGACACACACACACACAGACTCTTTGTTTTATTATATGTAGAGATAATATTTTAAACGTACATATTTCACCTGCTCTTGTGTAGAAGCTCACTCATAGCCAATCTCCAGAATAAATATTTCATTTTTGACAAATCTGTTTTGTACTTTCGTACGACAGCGCTTTCCTAAAACGAAAAAGAACGGTGATCAATTTTTTTCGCGTTTATATTTCACGTTCAAATAGATTGATGCAATCCAGACTGAATAAAAATGGATTGAAATGAATTATACTTTTGCTATTACTGAGCTATCCATCTGAACTTTGTTTTCAATGAAGTTTAAGAATACTGTATTTCTTCGCGTATTTTTACCTCTAGCCTTTCAGCACTTTTAGCCCTTTCTGAAAATTTCAAAAATATTCGCATAACATTTTTTTTTCTTCTACTGCACGTAGTTTTTGTTTTTGACGGTTAATCTATTGGTAAATTGCATTCCCTTGATTATTTTATTTTTGTTCAGTGAAATGAATTTGCATTTGAAATTTTGTATTACCATTTCATTCATTTTATCTTCTTTTGCATTTATATTTGAAACGTTGTGCAGACTCTTCTAAGCAATCCGGACATGACTAGTGCGTTCTCACTAAAGATGGACGATCCGCTCCCGAACCGATTCAAAGAACCGATTCACTACACTGAAAGAATGATCAGTATTCCGGTGAAAACGGAACGACAGTACTTTAACAATTCACCGACAGCTGTTGCAAAGTATGCCAATAATCGTATTCCCCTTAATGTAAACATCAGCAGCCTTTCCTTTGTTATTTACCTGAAACGTCTCTGACCTATTTTTTATGTGACTTATTTTTTAATTATTTTTCTGACCTATTATTTATTATTTAGCTCGCCTGCTTTTGGCTTGCTTGTGTTCCATCTAGTATTTAGAAAACAAAACATTAAATAAACCGATGCATCTCGGCGAAATTGATCATCACTATTTGCAAATGGGTGGAGTTTTTTTCCGATCTGGTAGTGCTAAGATCTGTATAAAGTACGTAGCTTATAAGAACTAGTTCCTCGGATTCCCAGTCCTCAGCGCTCTGCTGCTCCGACACTAATCGGAGATCAGTGTCATTCGCAGTTGTTATTGGATCAGATTCCAAAGGAGTCTTTCTTCATTATTCGCTCTTTCAAATATCTCTCCTTCAGAGTCTTGATTATTTGCACTTTTCGCTTCCTCGGAGCTGTTCCTTTGAGTGTCATAGTATAGAAATGTATATTAGGTAATACGTGTTTTATGCAATATTACTGTAATATTTATGTAAAATAATAAATTATATTTTATTTTACTTACTTTACTAACGTCTTATAATAAAGAGCCGTGAATTTCTCTTTAATCTTCTTTAGACTTGATATGCATTTATAAATATGAATTTTCCCATCTAATATATTTTTTCGAGATTGCAGAATAAAATGTGGATTCTACAGAGTAGAACAACCTCGAGCGAATATTTTGTCCAATTAGTAATATTTTGTAAGATCTACTGTCTATCTTTTGTGTGAAATCTGGAGAGTAGTGACTGCTCAGAAGAAGGGTTAAAACTACCCTTTATTACACTATTTAGATTATTTTCGACGCTAACTCACTACGCCCCCGCTTGGGCGGTAACTGAAACATACAAGAATCAACCTTAAAAATTTGAAGATATTAACAAGCAGTAGAATTACGCTACAGGGCTCAGACAATCCTGTTTTCTGACAGGGCGTAATGAGTTTAGTGACAGCAAAATAATAGCCAAGTTTAACCAGCAATAACTGCTAACCGAAGCTCGCGCTACAACACGCACAGAGTTTTCCCAGACTCTCTTTAACTTTTCCTTCTAGAACTCGATATTTAAACTTTTTCTCCCATTGGTAGAATTCGCAT
This sequence comes from Stegodyphus mimosarum, assembly GCA_000611955.2. Lineage (NCBI taxonomy): Eukaryota > Metazoa > Arthropoda > Arachnida > Araneae > Eresidae > Stegodyphus > Stegodyphus mimosarum. The sequence goes on from KK121865.1 coordinate 452,622, forward strand.
TCCTCTACGCTCATTACCAACTTTAAATATTCTGGCACTGATAATTAGGGAAATGAAAGCTTACAGAAAAGAACTTCAAAATTAAATTTAACTGGTTATTTAAAATAAATATTAATCTCTACAATATAAAAAAAAGAAAACGCCGGTATTGTCGGTAGACAATTTCCAGTTTATTGGGATCTGCCTGTAATCTAAAAATTTATTTTTACTCTGTGCTTTATAGTAGCAAAAATATTAATTACAGTACTAAAATAATGTAATCTTTAACAAAAGTAAGTTTAGCTGTCATTGTTTTTTAACTTTTAACATTTTTTATTCCAAAGTTTTGTTGCTGTTCTATGTAGAGATTTTTTTAGGGAATCTCAAAAGTACAGTTGAAAGAAATCAATCCAGTAAAGGAGAGGTTCGGTTGAGTTGATTCTAGCGATCCGACTTTTTGTTCAATTCTTTCTGCTTTTCTCCCATCTTCGCACACCGCTCTTGATCCATACCTGTTCCGAACGCATTCATCAAGGTTATTGTTAGTGAGCTGTGAATCGTTAAAAAAAAACTGATTCACTTCAGTTAGCGAACGATTCCGATCTGATCCCTTTAAGGGGCGGTTTTGCCAATTTCTAGTTTTCACGCTTAAGGAAATTTTCAAACACGCGATTTCACCTTACTTCTATTATTTACCAGCTTCGTATCTATTACTGATTTGCTCCATCTTTCAAAATCCGGCCCTATTCGCCCCCTTTCTCTTTTGTTTCTCCAAAGTCCCTCTTGGGGACTCCAGTCAAGACTCATTCATCGTAAAGTAACAGGGGCACCCTGGTACTTTACGAGACAATTGAGTAGGACAAGGGTGAAAGTTCCGGCTCACGTACGTTCATATATCGACTCAATATTCGTCAGATATTGTAATGTTAATATTACTATGTATTCTTATTCGAATGCAGGATTCTTTTAAAGAAATAATATTGCAATAGTTACTAATAATTTATTCGACTACTTTTCATTTGTTATGTTCTTACTGCAACCGCTTTCTTTGAAACTTAAGTAACTGAGGTAATGTTTCCCTATCGATTTTCGAACAATAAAATAAATTGAAACAAGGAGGAAAATAGGTCAGGAAATTCTGTATTTGAAGATGTTTTCTTTGTACTTTATATTTTGACTACGCAGTTCTTAAAAACCGTTGAACCGTTTCGACTTTTTTACTTTAAAGGTACACGGCACACGGCTCAAAAAGAAAGAAAAAAAAAGGACGGAACAACAGTTCTGTGTCTATCGTACTGCTGAGCCGATTGACGAAATTCAAATTGCGTTTTTCGTGCCTCCAAAGTGCAACTTAGGATATATATTAGATTTATATATAGCATTGTTCTAACACACGTATTTTGACACAAAATCTGATTTTTTCTGAAATGACATGTCCAGTTTTTTCCATATTTCGATTCTAAGACTCAAATTATGCCAAATATTATATTTTGTAAAATTTGATGCGAAATTAACGGAGAAATCCAAAAATGTATCTTGGCGCAAGTTTTTTCAGTTTGCGCAAAAAATGATTCACTCAGAAAACTTCTTAATTTATAGCAACCTATTTCCTTTCCTTTTTTCATTGCAGACGAGCGGAAAAAAAGGAATTTTTCGTACTTTTAAATAATTTTAACGAAGTGCGTAAACGATATTTGCGTTATTGTCGCTTAAAACATACACTGTGCAAAAATTAAGGACGAAGTCGAAAAAATAGCATATCAGCTGAACGAAGAGGCAGAGCGGACAGAAAGACCAATCAGGAGATTAAGTAAGGTGATGTACGGTAGCACATGCGCAGATATGCAGGTAGACGCAATGGGGGAGTGTCTGAGTAGTATAAAGCATGCTGTCGGTGTAAGATCAGTACTTCTGGCAAAGAGATTGCACGCCGTATAGCAGTTAAAATCACACCGAGTTGCTGTCTCAGCGAGAAACGGCGAATAATCAATCTGTTAGACGACATCTGGATGCTTTTACCCGAGGTCGAATCATTGGGTAGTTGAAGGAAGGCCGCAGTGTGACAAGTGTGGCTGCAGAGTCCGGAATTGCTCACAGCATCGTTTCACGACTTTGGAGACAATTTCAAACTACAGGAACATCTATCCGGGATTTAGTAGTGGTCGGCCACGAGGAACCACACCCGCAGATGACCGGTATATTGCCTTACAGGCCAGAAGAAACAGGCGGCAGACAGCGGGAGAAATCGCTAGACACACGACACAGGCGACTGGACGACCGATATCGCGTTTTACCGTGGCCAGAAGACTGCACGGTGGTGGTCTGTTTGCACGACGCCCTGTACGGTGTGTACCTCTAACGCCTGCCCATCGGAGAAGGCGTTCTCTGTGGTGCCGGGAACACCGGAATTGGAGAGACAATGAATGGGGACGAGTACTCTTTACAGCTGAGAGCAGATTTAGTCTGAGTTGCGATTCTAGACACATACACATCTGGACAGAGTTGGGAACACGCAATAACCCCTTCAACATCATCAAAAAGGACTGTTTTGGAGGTCGCGGAGTTCTCGTTCGAGCAGACATAATGCTTGGTAGCCGGATCGACTTATAATTCAGCCGGATCGACTTATATATCGACTTATATCGACTTAGCCGGATCGACATATCTCCCAAGGAGGTTCGTCACCTGGGACTGCTATTGTAACGAGGTTCTTCTTCCTCACATGCGTCTTTTCACAAGGGCTATGGGTCCTCAGTTCCTCTTCATGGACGACAACGCTCCACCTCATCGCACAGTTACTGTCGAAGAGCTGTTGGAGAGTGAAGATATTAAACACATGGCTTGGTCGGCAAGGTCTCTGGATCTAAATCCCGTCAAGCATGTACGGAACTTACTAGGGAGACCCATGGCAGCACGTAACTTATCGCCAGTAACGATTCCGAAACTGCGATTGGTGCTACAAGAGGAACGAGCAGTAGTGTCTCAACAGCTCATTAAGAACCACATATCCAGCATGCACAAATGATGTGAAACCTGCCTAGCAGTCAGGAGAGATCATATCCCCTATTAAAGACCGGATGTTTCTTGCTGGACACCCATCACAGGGATGTTTCGGCCTTCTGTCGCATTGCGCTCCGTGCTACTTTTTCAATAAAGCTTCTTTTTATCCCTCTGATTTCTCTTGTAGTAAGTGTTGCTTACATTGCTCATGTCCTTACGTATTGGGGATCTTACGGTATTAAATGTGTTGATTTGGAAAGCTTTTGTAAAAAGTTATATTGAAAAAACCGTTTCGTCCTTAATTTTTGCACACCAGTGTATATGCCAAATTTCAAAATGCGCTAATGCGTAAATTCCTGTATATCGTAGAAAATTTTGAATAAAAATCTGTAATGTTTTGCAGGTGTGTCTATAAATTAATCTACATTAAGATGATGTTAAAAATTTTGTATGTTATAATTCAAAATTATTTTCGAAAAATTTATAAAATTTTCTTAAAAATACAAATCTTAACAATGATTGAGTATAGATAATAGATTCAAGTCATCTCTAAAGGTTGCATCTAAAACTTTTGGAATTTCGTATTTTTTATAATATTAAATACAAATAAAAAAGAAAAAACAAAATCTGAAAGGTTTCACATTTTAAATTGCATCCAAAAAGGCGTTTTTTTTAACATTTTGTGTGTTACGTTTATTTATCATGTTCTTCGCACTTAAACTATAAAATTCAGTTCAAGAGCAATATAGCAAAATAATTTTAAATTAAGCATTTCTTTGGAATTTCCAATACAGAGAGTCATGGTGGAAGTAAAAATGTTTTTTTCTGTTCAACGTTTCCATTGCTCGCTTTGAAATTCCTGAGTTTGTTAATCAAAAATTAGCTAAAGTTTTATAAAATATGAAATCGATAATAAAACAAATTCCAAATTTCAAATTAGGGCTTCCAGATGCCCATATTCGCAGTAGGATTACGCCATTCAAAATTTAACGGCTCTAGGTACCGTTCTTTTATCAGAATGCAAGAAACATACATACATTTATGCAGATTCTTCATTATTTAATTTTTTCAAATATAATACAGTGCGATAATATTTGGTGGCAACAGTTTGAAATGTGAAACTGAGCTGCAGAGTAATTCGGTACAAAATCGCAAAATGAAACCAATAGTCCTTCAGGGACAAAGCCCAATTGGACTAAAAACAAATCATAAAAATGGGAGAACTTTATTTTGAATGAACGTAAATTTTGACATGTGAAAGGAAGAATCAGATAAGTGTTATAAAAACAACGTATATTAACAAATATATACCAAATTCAATTACATTAAGAAGCTAAAATTCTGAGAGCTAATGTTTAGAAAACTACTCCTGCGATGTTTACAAAACTTGGCAGTTTGGCATATTTTGAGGCGTAGAATCAAAATATGGATAACAATTGACATGCCATTTCAGAAAAAGTCCGATTTTGTGTTGAAATACCTATATTAGAACAACGCTATGTATAAATCTAATACATATCTGAAGTCGCGCTTTCGAGACATGAAAAATGCAACTTGAATTTCGTCTATTTTCCGAGTAGAACGGGAGATATTGAACTGTCCCATTTTTTAATTTAATTAAAATGATTTTAACGTTTTTTTATTTTCAATTCATATTCTGATTATAAGTAATGATTTTATAAGGAAATGTTATTTAACCATCCCATTTTTGAATACTAGGAGCATTACACATTGATCAGAAACAATAAAGCAAGCTAAGGTTTTAGAGATTGTTTGAGTTATACCTTTTCTCCATTCCCGTGAAAGTAATTCTTTTCTTCGTTTACGCGTTGAATGTAGTGCTTAGAACATGATTAGAATAATCCCTACAAAAATTACAGCAATATGTTTAAATAAATATGAACTGAATTGGATAAAAAATGCCCTGGAAAACTTGCAACATCTATTTAGATTTTAAAACATGAAACAAATTAAGGTCACAGATTTAGTATGGCTAGTAAAAGAAACATCGGTCCTAGGTAAATATGGCCAATACGAGAGACAAGAATACCATTGCTAACTTCCTTTCCTTTAAAATTATCTGTTATTTCAGATGATTGTGGTTTCTTCTCATAAAGCAACCAGACTGAACACTTTTATTATTAATATCAACTGTCACTAACCTACCGTCTCAGGTGTTTCAGATGTCACAGTAAAACGCTGCATTGATTTCTCGACCTTGCAGGGATTTAAGTCTCAGTTTACATTATATTTACGTCAAATGAGAAAATACTAATAGTCATAGATAGAAATGGATAATTTCAACCATTGCTCGTTCAGGTGTAACCCTGCCGCACAATATGGGTACCTTCGCGTCATTTTTATGAAGATTCCCCCTCCCCTTACGCTGCAATCCTTTCTGCAATTATTGCTATTGCATAATGTATGATCGTAATGCGATTCTTTCTTTGATTAGTTTGAGATGAGGCAACCATAAAACGGCGTCATCGATTGTCACTCCCAAGTGTAATCTGTGAGACTGTTTTGATTGGAGAGTAGAAAATTCGCAATGCTGGTGCACGTCGCCGATGAAGTCTCTTGATAAATTTCGGTGCCATCTTCTTTGTAGCTGATGGTGATTATATCGAAGTACGTGTAGACTTTTCTTTAACAGAACTTGCATTGCAATATTATTCAGGGTGATGATCATATTTCTCAGAATATAATGAAGCTCACCCAAGAGAATGAATCCTAAGATATCCCACACCTCTTCCTTCACTAGTAAACCATTCAAAAGCTTTCTGATTGTTAGCATTTTAGGTGTCCTCATGCCGCAAAAACACTATACACTTATAAACATCTTTGCCTTCACCGGCAGTCGAACTGGGACCGTAGAGCAGCCAGCATCCCTAATCACCTTACCAGTGAAGTGGGCGGGAGGAAATACCAATACCGTTCCCAATGCGCTCCAAATTTTCCTTGTTATCTTTGCTTTTAGGAATTTTGAAATATCTTTGCTTTTAGAAATATCTTTGCTTTCAGTCCTCAACTATGAAATAACCTTCTCCGTCTAATACTTTTAATAACGTATTCTCATTCATAGAAACCATACATTTTTATCTCTAATTTAAAAAAAAAAGTTATCGAGGGCAAACCAAAGATAGTACTGCCCACTAACTACAATATTTTGTTTTGTTTTGGAGATGTGATAGCAGAAAAAATGAAAACAGTACCTATCACAGTGAGACAAAATTTTTATTTTCGGAACAGAGAAGCAAATTTCTGTGTTTAGCACCTCTTATTCAAAGTCACTGTCGGTACCACTAGATTAGTTACCGGCAATACCAGTATTACAATCTCTGCTAACGATATCTCACAATTATGTAACTGAGACCCTCAACCACACCTAAACTGTACAATTTTTATAATGTTATTTCATGCTTTGTTGTTATGATAGTTTTTCAGCGTATAATATAATACGCTATTATAAAAACCTTAACAAAATCTCAGTAGGGAAACCTGCGTACGGAATCCTAAATAATGATCCAAAGTTTGAGAAATGCAGGATGAAAACAAATAAATTTGAGGCCCAGGTCTCGGGAATAAAATGTAGCCTTGTCAACGATGAGAAGAATATTTCCTCGCAGACAACTGAAAACGTGGCGAACAGGTGACGTATGCATACTATTCTGGACCCGGCAGTGAGCTGAAAATGATCTTCGACCAATCAGGAACGTGAGCAGTTGTCAAATGATGATTATCTCATATTACGGGTGCGGATGTAGGAGAGAGCTAAAGAAATTCATCCTTCAGGGAAAGTGATGAATCTTGAGTAAATTAATTTAAATATTTAAATAACAAAATTTATCAAGTGAGAGAAGCATCTCTGAGAAGGTGGGAGTGTAAGATCTGAGGTTGGAATCTATATCTGCAAGTCAGTGTATTGTGCGACATCTTTATCTATTGCTTCATTGGCAAAATTCTTATTCATTCTGTAGATATGGTCTATTATAAGTTGTAATGTTCACCCTAAAAAATGAATTTTATTCTTAGTCGTTGATGATGTTAAAGATGAGCTACTAGGAACAGGCAAATCGACAACCTTGTATTCGGCGTAAATTTTGTAAAATCCCAATCGATTTCGAGGGCAAAACGGGTCCCAGTTCACAGAATTTTTTACGTCGTTTTTTACGTTTTTTACTATTTTCCACGTCGGCGTGATTCTCTTACGTCTTGATGAGCTACTATATTGCCACATGCTTGTATGTATTTGGTCCCAACCGATTCGAGTATATAAGCCGAACTAGCTTAACTTTGTATACACCTCTGTCATGAAGACAACCGCGGACACCTACCTTTTGCTTCAAATTCATATTAAGCGAGAGAGAAGAATTTGACCAAGAAACTGAACCCCAATTTACATACTTAATAGTCCCACCAGCGGACGAGCGGTAAAGTCGCTGAACATTGGTAGTTCGATTCGAGATTCGATTCCCAACGAACGGGCTGGCATCATGGGCCTTTTCGCCATGTGTATGCGAGCCAATTTCCTTAGAAATTCATTCAGAAGCCCTCCTTCCTGTTTAGCAGATAGCCTATGACTACTTTGCTATAATCAAATAAAACAAATCAAATAATTCAGATACTCAGTAAAGCTCTAAACCGAAGCTTGCCTCCTCAACCCGATCTCCAAAAGCGGATCTTATCACCTCCTCAGTTATAAAAGAAAGAAATGATTGAGCCAAAGAACTTATCGAAAATTAGTCGTTCCCGCGCTGCCCACCCACAAAGAGCTTAAGTAAGAATTCGGTTGGCTCCTGCTTTTCTCCCAAACTCAACGCAGCCTAAGTAATACAATAAAAAGCCCTAGTGGGGATTCTTATATGATGACTGTACAGAACCTTCGTACAGAATCATAAAGGGAAGTGAACATGTTTATAGCAATCGACGTTTAATGCAATCACTTTCGTCCACGGCTACTTTGATAACATCAATCGAATGATAACACTAAACGACGAGAAAAAATATCCTTCAAAACAGCAATGGATTTTAACTAATTTTGTATAAAAATATCAAGAACTGTATAAATAGACATTGAATTTTAATTATAAAAAAGGTATATTTTTATGAACTATATTTCATTTTTTATGAACTATATTTTTTTATGAATTTTTATGAACTGCCTTTCTGGAAAATATTTGACCGTTGCTGTAGCCCTAATTTGAACATTCGGAAGGCGTCCTTCCTTGAAAGAGAACAAACATGCCATTGCAAAATCTTCATTAACGCAAAAAAAGCAACTTCAGTTTGTTATAGTTGTTTTCAGGGACATTTCTTTTTCTTTACTTTTCCAGGGTAAAAGAAAAATTCTTTTTTTTCTTTTTTGCTTTTAAAGAGGAAATAATTGTGTTTATTAATTTTTAAAATCATTAAAATTATTTAAAATCTACGTCGAACTCGGGATTCCTTTCTGCCTAATTTTAATTGGTTGACAGAAATCGAAATTAAGCTGTTTGGTGACGTAACCCACCTAGGCGACATTTCTATACCACAATTCAATTTTTATCTATTTGATATCATTTGGCGACTCTAGTTTAAGATATTCATTCTGTAACAGTGTGATACTATTAACCGAATCGTTATCCCAATAAACGATGTAATTTCGATGTTTTCATATAAAGACGTTCGGCGTTAATTTAAAACTGGCTGCTCTGAAAGACATGCAGCTATATTTTATAAATGTCAAGATGCAAATTTCGCAGAAAACATTACTGAAGTTAGTATAGAAAACGTAACTATTTTACGCCAGATACATCAGCTATACGCATATATGCCTTCAGAAAAATCGCAATATGTTTAACTAAAAACATACCTAACAAGGATAAATCGGAGTTGGAATAACCCAGTATTGTATAATAGAACGTTAAATTTGTTTATTGAGAAATGATGGGAAAATTGCTGTTACAATGTACCAAGGAAAAAATTTACTATGTACGGAAAATGTAAAATGAAGAGAAACTCGCGTGGGATTACGGAAATGATATGCGATAATGTTTTTTTATAAATGAATTTTTTTATAAATTATATGGTATTATTATAGATTATATATTAAAAAAATGTGAAAGTTGTCAGATTTTATATTATACCTAAAGGGGCTTTTTATAACTTTTTGTGTGTCATCTTTTTTATTAAATATCATGTTCTTCGCCCTTAAGCCATAAAATTCAATTCAACAGCAATATCCTAAAATAATTTAAAAAGAGCCTATCTTTAGAATTTCCTTCAAACAGCCTCACGCGCTGGAAATAAAAATATTTTTCCCCTACAGTGTTGCCATTGGTTGCTTCGAAATCGTTGAGTTCGTTAATCAAAAATTAACTAACTATTAATTGTGTCATTGTTTAAACAAACTCTGAAGTACTTCATAATATTTAACGATAGTAATCATTTAAATAAAAAAATCTGATGTGTACACCACATGACTTCCTTGTACGGAATGTTATATTATAGCATTTTGCATTTCATTTAAACTTATTGGATTGAATTAAATCTACTTCATCGATAGCGCATAAACCGCAATAGAATAAATGCATTCTTTAAAAATTTCACTATATTTGTTTACCACAGCGACACTTTGGCGCTGGGTTCACTTCATAGAGTTCCATCTTATTCATTGTATAACTCAGAATGAACAAAAAATTATGTATATCATCCGAAGAATTATCTAATCGTTGCCATATGTTCTATTCGAAAACTATAATAAAGCTAAAACGATGTATAAAAAAATTAAACAAACAAACAAAAAAAAACAGTTTTTCACAGACTATTCAGTATTTCTCATTCAATTAATTCAGTTCTCCGTTTGCGACAAGGCAAAAATATATGAAAACTTAAAATATCTATATTTAAAAATTACAAAGTAAATCTCAAATGTTTATTTCCTCGAATAAATTCCAGAATGGATTAAGCGTAATTTAATTAGCAATAATAAAACTAGCGTTACCTTTGCTGTTGCGAAGCTTAGTTTCTCTAGATTAGAAACAAATCCACTATTCTTCCAAGTTTCAAACGTAAACAAATGTGGCTGCTTTCGTGACCATAATTAGAATTATCCGCACTTAAACAACTTTTAAATTGTTGATAATCGTACAAATATTGTATGCAGACTTGCTAAAGGCATGAAAACTTTAACCGGAAAATAAGAACAACATAATTAAAACATTTTTAAAGCAAAAAATGCCCAGTTTACCAACATATAAGAATAAAATTCTGAGCTCACTGAGCCGAGTAACAGACTGGCTATATTACATAAGTTTAGTGCGGCCAATTGGAACTAAAAAGGAAGATGCACATCCACATGCTATAGCAGTCCTACATGCAAAATTTCAACGTTCTGAGGCTACTCGTTTTTGAGTTATAGGAGATATATACGTACGTACGTACTTAAAGATGCCACGAAAACATCTCTTCAGAATCCATTTTAAAAAAAGTTTGTAATTTTTTTGGGGGAAAAGAGTCCTTTATTCTGTCCTTATGTACGGATGTCACACAAAACCATCGTTGAATTGCATTGACATCGTTGAAATATGATACGCTAAATTTTTCGCGATTAAAATACTTCCTTTTTACTTCGTACAAGGAAGTAAGAAGGTATACGTCAGTTTTCAAAATTATTACATCGAGTTAGTTATTACGACTGCCAATCTAATTATGCAGGTTTAATTTAATTTAGTTGAAATTGTTACGTTAATGATCTTTCATTTCTAAGGTTGAGTAGATAGTTCTAATTAAATTTGAGTGAGTGAATACTTTCAAAGTTGCAGTTACAATTACAGCTCGTTGCAGAATAGAAAATTCAAAACTATGATATAAGTCAAATACAAATTAACGCTTTGTTATCTCAGCTATTTAACTTTTATTTTTTTTTTCGGTTTACATCCCGAATAGCAAAAAGTAGCATGATTATCCAATTTATGAATTATTTAAATAAATTTCTACGAATTAGTTCATGTAAAGCATACTTGAAAATTAAAACTGCGCAACAAGCAAGAATCCTTATGAATTCAAACCATCAAATCTGATTATAAAATGGACATTTTGAAATGCTCCAATTATAAGCTAATTAAATGAATTCTGAGATTCTGGATACATCTCCCACTTAGTTAAAAAATGTTCTTCCATTCCTTTCCACAAACATTTAAAAGATCCTATGACATTACTGTACTTATCATAATTATAAAATTAAATAACATAACTCTAAGGGACGTGAAGTGCCAAGGTTATTAATTAAAATAATGTTTCCCAATCGTTTCGTTGCATGTACCCATTTTACAGTCATGGTATCTTCATCGAACCATTGACATTTTTCTCTGTGATATACAGTATACAACATAATAATACATATACTTGCACATAAGAAACTTAAAGATATACCGTAAGTTCCGGCGTAAAACGCGCACCTTTAATTTAAAACTACAATTTTTAAATTTATAGCTACATTAGCTGTTTAAAGCGCAACTTTTTTTTAAGAAGTAGCCTGAAAGATACACGTGCGATGCTATTAAAGCCATTCATTCGAACTCTTTTCCCAGAATTTCAAACAAAGGTTGTAGAGACATTAGGGATTTTTGAAGCAGGAGCACATGAAAAATAAGCACTGCCCTCGCCGGGACTCGAACCACGGATTTCTCGAATACACGCCGAGTGTGCTGACCACTACACCACGAAGGCATGCTAAGAACGCGGGAGAAATACCTTATAGGTTATAATTCTCTGTATTAGGAGTCAGATGTTTTCTCTGAATGAATGAAAGCGCAATAATTAATGTGCTTTCAATAATGGAAATTATTCGGTACTGAAATTTTTTGAAGTTTTTAAGGTCTGTTATTTCTTTTGAATAACCAGTATTTAGGTAAATGAAGAAATCTAATTTATGTATGCTCTTCTGTTCCTTATTTTTAAATGTATTATTTATATATTCAGCGTATAACGCTCAGCGGAAAATTTCGATCTTGTGTTTTTATATTAAAGGTGCGCGTTATACGCCAGAATATATGTTTTTAATTAGATTAAGAATATGAGCAAAAGTTCTGAAGAAAAGGAGGCTTACTAGATTTATCTCTAATTAATTTTTGCATAATTATAAATATTTTGAATTTTACAAATATAAACAAGTTTTCAGGGACAAAATCGCAGATTCTAATCACACAAAAATAGGTTTTATTTAATGATGGCTGTGCGTGATATTTCGATACAATGTGTTTAACATCTGGCACAATTTTGCATGACATCTGTACGTAAGGGAGAATAAAGAACTCGTTTTCCCCCAAAAATTATAAAATTGACTTAAAATGGATTCTGAAGATATTTTTTGTGGCGTCTATGCGTACGTACGTATGTATGAATGTATCTAGTATAATTGAAAAACGAGTAGCCTCAGAAAGTTGAAATTAAATTTCGTACATAGGACTGCTAAAACATGTAGATGTGCACCTGCCTTTTTGGTTGCAATCGGCGGCATCAAAAGTATATATATATACCCGCTCTGTTACTCGGTTCAGTGAGCTCAGTTTTTTTTTTATTCTTATATGTTGGTAAATTGTTCATTTTTTGCTTTAAAAATGATTGAACTATGATGTTCTTATTTTCCGGTTCAGTTTTTTATGCTTTAATAAATCTGCATGCAATATTTGTGGAATTATTAACAATTTAAAAGTTCTTTAAGGGCGTCAAAGCCAAATGCCGTTTCGAGACTCATAGCCTTTCTGAGTAAGGCCCATTTGGGTTAATAATAATAATTTAATTCAGATTTTATACTACGACCAAAGGGGCGTTTTCTTAACGTTTTGTGTTACCTTTATTTTAAAAATATCACATTTTTCGTATAAAATTCAGTTTAACAGCAACATCACAGAATATTTTAAAACAAAATATCTTTAGCATTTCCGACAGACAATCTCGCGCACGCTGGAGATAATTTGTTTTTCGTAGAGTGTTGCCATGGCTTGCTTTGAAGTTATTGAGATTCTTCATTATTTAATTTCTTTAAATAAAATACAGGGCTATAATATTTGGTGGTAACAATTGGAAAAGGCGATTCGCTGTTTATATTGAAACGCGACAAAATGCCATTTTGAAACCAATGGCTCTTCTGGGTATTACCCCTTTGGCCCATCTGAAAGCCTACCACCTCTTTGTAATAATAACATGTGCAAGTAGATGTTTTTATCTTTTACCGTATCAAAATAAAACACAGATATCTGTTAAAAATGGTTGTGCTTTAAAATTGAAAATATTAAACGTATATTTAAATTAAAAATTAGCAGACAGGTATTCTTAAATAAATAAAAACTGCTTACCATATTTAATTAACTGTTATGTACAAAAACCGCAATTTAAATTCTTTATTGCTTATTTCAGCGTTTCTTTGTCAGTTTCTGGTATTTTATCTAGAAACTTCAAGTTACGTTATAACATATTTGCATGATCGATTGCAACAATACTTGCTGGTTTTAAAAATGAATTTACTTACGGTAGAGATAAAAGCATTGCAAATGTCTTGAACCTAAAGTATTCTTCAACGTAAAGTGAAAGAAAGTGACAACACAAAATTTGTTAAAACGACAAGGAGGGAAAGAAATTAAAATTCTACACTTATCTACATTAAGCCCTAATTTTATTTCAACATTTTAAAACTATATTATTACTTTGCTTGTTTGTTTTTTTGAAAACCATCAATGACATTATGATATGCCTAATGAATTGCTCTTCTTGATATACGTAGGCAGTAGGCACGTAGGCAGTAGGCAGTAAGCAGTTCTCAAATGCAAAATGTACATTTTTATTTCTTAAACACTTCTTAAAGGACTTTTATTTAGAAAATGCTTTTCACAACTAGCAGTTCTTACAACAAATGAGAGGAAAGTTCGTACTAGCATTGCAAAATTTGAAACATTGCTCCGGAGATTGTATTTAGAATGAATTGCAAAATTCAGGATGACATCCTTTCCATTTTCCTATTTCGATTTTTCTAGCAATAACGGAAATAAAACAATGAAATAGTTTTCTCTTACCAAGAAACTCTTTTTAATGTCACCATGATCATAATATACTTGATATTCGAAATCTGCATTCAAAGGTTTCTACGGAATAAAAAAGGTATAATAAGAGTATGTAATTGTCGAATTCCCTTAGTTTTTTTAATTATTGTTTTATCCAGACCTAGGGTTCCCAAGTTTTTTCATGTCTCGAAACCTTAAGAAAAATCTAATGTATACACCACATTAGATTAACACCACAATAGATTAAAAAATCTGATGTGTACACCACACTACTTCCTTGTACGGAATACTAAATTATATGCATTTTTTTCTGCAAATCATTTAAACTTCTGAATTGAATTAAATCTACTTTCTCGACAGTGCATAAACCACAACAGAAAAAACTCAATACTTTTGTAATATATACCTATATTTTATATATATAACTTTACTATAACGAGACTCCGGCGCTAGGTTCATTTAACAGCGTTACATCTCACTCATTTTATACCTCAGAATACACAACAATTGTATGATCTAAAGAATTATCTAATTGTTGCCACATGTTCTATTCAAATACTATAATAAATCTAAAACGATGTATAAAAGAAATTAAACAAATAAAAAAGAAACAGGTTTTCGCAGACGATTCAGCGCCGCTTACCTAATGAGCATGCGCTACTCGTAAACATTCTCCTCTGCCCAAGGAAGATTGGCAACAGTATTTGGTGCTAATACGAAACACTTATTTCCTCGAATTTCATTAGAGATATATATTTCTCATTAAGTTACTTCAGTTCTCACTTCGCGGCAGAGTTCGCGGCTTCAGTTCACACATGAAAACTCAAAATATCTTCATTAAAAATTGAAAGATATAGAAAAACATAAAACACCAAATACAATTAAAACAATTCAAAAACAATTTTACAATTAAAATTACAGTTCCTGTGCGAAAACAAGCAATTCGAACCGGAAGATTTGACCAACATAATTCAATCATTTTTAAAGCAAAAAATGCATAATTTACCAACATACACTCACGTTTGTGAAAATTGCAACACCATGAAGGACTTACGCGAGTGAGCTGAAATTTTCAGGAAATGCAAAGTAGCGCATGATATGCAAATGATTAGAATTGCAAATCCGTAGCGCATGCGTATGCTGAGCAGCGCCCTCTGAACGGCTGATGGATCCGAATAAATAGACGGCTGTAGCGAGGCGTGTATGGTTATCGGTGGTTATCTGCTAGTGGTAAACGTTAACTCAATCTGTACTTATGCCTCGTCGACGAAAGAGAGCGAGATTTGAACAACTTACAGAGTTTGTACGAGGGAGAATCATCGGCCTTCGTGAAGCTGGATTGTCGTATCGTGCAGTAGCCTCTCGTGTGCAGCGTAACAGCAGCACAGTGATGCGCGTTTGGAAGCAGTGGACGGACGAGTGTCGGACAACTCGGAAATCCGGGAGTGGACCCCGAAATGTGACGTCAGCTCGCGATGATAGACACCTGGTCCGCATGGCGCGGACGGACCGTACAGCTTCCTCTAGACAATTGGCAGCACTGTGGTCAATAGCTACAGGTGTTTCATTGTGTGCTTCATCAATTCGTAGACGTCTGCTGCAGTGTGGACTGCGCGCACGGACTCCTTTATACAGGATCCCCCTAACGCACGACCATCGCCGCCTGCGGCTACAATGGGCCAATCAGCATAGAGACTGGCGTGCTGATTGGCAGCATGTCGTGTTTTCTGACGAATCCCGCTTTAATTTGTGGTACCATGATGGCCGCATTCGTGTCAGACGCTATGCCGGTGAACGCCACCTTCCGGAGTGCATTATCGAACGCCACAGTGGACGAACACCCGGAGTTATGGTCTGGGGCGCCATAGCATATCATAGACGATCTCAATTGCTACGAATTGTGGGCAATCTGAACAGCAACCGGTATATCCGTGAAGTTCTACAGCCCGAAGCTGTTCCCTTCCTTCAAAGCTTGCCAGGCGCTGTATTTCAACAGGACAATGCCCGCCCTCATACTGCTCGGATTGTTAAATCCTTCTTTGCAGCGCAGCAGGTACAGCTTCTTCCTTGGCCTGCGTGTTCCACGGATATGTCGCCAATTGAACATCTGTGGGATGTCATTGGTCGGCGTCTTGCTCGTGATCCTCGTCCTGTTGCGTCTGCAGACGAACTTTGGGTACGCGTACAAACGATATGGAATGCTCTTCCTCAGTCAGACATTCAAACTTTGTTTGACTCCATGCCACGTCGTGTAGCAGCACTTATTGCGGCGCGTGGTGGCCACACAAAATACTGATTCTGATCTCTTGTTCTTGTTTGTTTGCTTTGAACATTTAATCATTTATTTGTACCACTACCACTCAACTGTGTATTAAATTGCATTCAATTATGACGATTCCTTCTTGGTGTTGCAATTTTCACAAACGTGAGTGTATAAGAATAAAGAAACTGAGCTCACTGAGCCGAGTAACAGATTGGATATATATATACATAAATTTATATACGTTTGGTGCGGCCGATTGCAACCAAAATAGGAGGTATGTTATAGCAACCCTATATACAAAATTTCAACGTTGTGAGGCTACTCGTTTTTGAGTTATGCGAGACACATACATACATACGTACGTAGACACGCCTCGAAAAAGTTTTATAATTCGTTTTGGGAAAAAGAGGCCTTTATTCTGTTTTTACGTACAGATGTCATGCAAAAACATCGTTAAACTGCATTAGATAGCGGTTAAAATAGATATTTTCGTTGAAATATGATACCCGGAATTTTTAGTGATTACAATACTTTCTTTAATTCGTGCAAGGAAGTAAAAAGGAAAAACAAAGTCGTATTTTTAATAATGAAAACTGAAATATGGAAGGTAGAAAATATAACGGAAATTGATGTTTTGCATCAATAACAATATGTGATGCAAATCCCTTATATTTACTGTTCACCATATTTAGAATGCTAACTAGAAGGGCCCACGCTTAAGATCTCCTGGTCTAGAGTAAAAATACTTTTCCTCTCAATTTAATTCTGTATGGTAGTTTAAAATCTACTTATTCTTCACCTGCTTCCACGGAACACATCACTAATTCTTATAAATTAATATTTCACACAGAAATATATCACTCTTAAAAATGTGCCGCCAGGGGTCTGACCGCCCCCTTCGCCTTCCTCTAGCTACGCCTCTGTTTCAATTTTATTTTCGTGATGATCACTTGTAAGGTTTTAGTTAAACTAACCAAGTTTTATTTTAATTTAAATCTTTCTATCTCCTCTGTGTTTCAACTTCCCGTCAGAAGAAGCGCGCGTTTTCAGCTTATGCTAATTTTGAAGTACAGCGAAAGTACTATTTAAGACAGAGGTAGAAACCTCTCAGAGTGAGAGAGCTTCAGTCTCAGATCACGGCCACTCTGCTCAACGTTCGTCTGACCAGCTAGCAGTTAAAATTTATAAGAGCCATAGTGCCTACGTGATTGCATTGTAAAACAAATTGAAGTGCGCTAGTATTAGTATATCTTGCTACTCACCCTTTTAGTTAGAGGCCAATCTCCGCGAATCGCTCTGCGAAGCACAGTTGAATATCATTTCTATTTTATTTTTAGTTTTAAAGTTATTTGATTGTTAAGTTCGACCCAAGTGCGGTCTTTTACTTTCTGTATCTCTCCCGAGTGGGGAAGTGTGTAAATAATAGTGATTGAATAAAAGAGGATTTTAAATCCCTTCACGTGCAATTATTCTCCAACTCAGCATCTACATCAGAACAAAGTAACTTTTCATCAGCTCAATGTTCCAGTCCAGGACTTGAGAAGAAGAACCCTACTACAGGCTTTACCATGTTTGCAAAGAGTATGCAAAGAACACACAGTTCTGACACACTCCCAAATTAGTAAAAATGGGCACTTATGTAACAAAATATGCATGTATCAGTAACGTTTTGAACATTTGGATGTACACATTAATTACTGTCGATAGCGTTTTGTTTCTTAAATCTAATAACACGCGTTGGCCAGCCGCCTAAAATAGTTATTACAAAGAACGAAATATATATGTATATAAAATGATTTTAATGAATACAATGTTCAGCTAATAATTACCAATAATTAAAAAGAATTTGCGTTAATCGCTCTTAAATCACTTAATTTGTTAGTAAATAATAGAATAAATTTGAAAGAAAAAGTAAATACATTATCCTTTGCTGAATGGTAACACACTGCAGCATGAAAGAGGTTCTGGGAAGGCTCCTTCAAAAGATATGTTCCAGTATAGTTACGCTACGTTCTTGTCATTTAATGACATTTAAACAAGAGAGTTTAAAAGGAAAGCATAATTATGTCGTATGCGATTTATACTTTTAGTTTATTAGTTATGTCTCAGACGGCACCACTAAAACGCTATTTTGGAATTTAAACTTGCGGTAAAACGCCGGGAAAAAATAGAAATGATTAATATAACATTCAGTTTTAGTGCCACTATGTAAAAGATAAATACCTAGGTAAAAGCTGTAGATCGCATATTACGTCAATACCAAAAACATATATTGAAGAGGCAGCATTTAAGTGCAATACACGGATTTCTAACGCTTTTCTTGGATCTGTTACCGCCGGATGTATTACAATATATGAAATGCTGACATCCTTTGGAATACCTAGGCATTTTATAGAATGCCTGGCGGTTTTAAGGAAAGTATGAGATCTGAATATTATTATGATTTTCTTTAGGCATTGTACATTCTGTATATAATATTTGGGCATTTTATAGCATGACAAATTGTGAAAGTAGGAAAAAAGATCATAACCATGTTGTGGAGACATTGGGTATTTTTCGAAAGCAGAGACGATGAAAAATGAGCTATGTCCTCGCCAAGACTCGGCCCACGCACCTCTCGAATACTGGCCGAGCATGTTGACCACTACGGCACGAAAGCATGCTAAGAAGGCGGGAAGAATACTTTATATACTCTCCCTTTTAAAGGGCGATTGGAGATTAGAGAATCCAATCGCCAAATATTGCATCATCACTCACCACCTTTTTATTTCGGGCGCCACTGTAGAATCATTAGGCTTATTTCGATGTGGGAGACATGAAAAATGAGCAGCGCCCTCGCCGGGACTGGAACTTCGAACCTCTCGAATACGCGTCGAAAGAGCTGACTATTACACTACGAAGGCATGAAAAAATAAAAGTTCTACAAAACAAAATTAATGCCTTTCTTATTAAATGAAACAATGTATGGAGTTATGGAATGAATGTACGGATATTCGAAACGAATCTGAGATGTGTTTCATACTCTTTCTCGTTGTACTTAACTTTTTATACAAATAGAATGCCTAGGATATTATAACGTAAGATCATCCGTGATGGATGAATAATCAGACCAGAAGGCTTTTAAATATTTATTTTAAAACTTGATAAAGATTTGTTTGAGTAATAAAAGTAAAACATCATTACAGTACAGCCCATACATACAAAAACTACCGTTTGATGCTGCTCTGAACAGTCGCGTGACGCGACTTACTTACAGCATCATCTAAACAAAGTCTCTCACTAAAAAGCCTCTTTCTTCCTTTTACCTTAAATTCGGAAGGAAATCGCCAAAGTGATCCTTACGAGTTTCTTTTGTGGAAATTACTTTCCGGTCATTTAGCGTACACTGAGTGATAGTTCGCACGACACCCACAAACGCATCCCTAACACACTTCCGTAGTTAATTTACCTGAAAATTAGTTTTCTTGAAAATAGGAAGTCCTCTAATTTAAAACGGACGTTTTATCAAAGATGAGAATCGTCACAATATGTTTGAAATGTTTATCGTTTCATACATTACTGGCCAGTACTGACATTTTATAAAATGCCTAGAGAATACCAGCTTTCATACATTGACAGTAATATGTCTAACCGTTTTCCAAAGAAGTTACCTCCACCGAACTTCTCGATACTTTTCTTTATAGTATATATCATACAACATAATCACATTACAAATAATTGTGCATACATAACTTAAAGATAGCAACTACGCAAGGATGTTTTATTGTTTATAAAGTTCGCTTTTAATTAATGTAATAGCTCCTCTTGATGTATAGTTGCAATTGTTTTTAATATTTGTCATAAATTGAATAACTTAATTCTTAAATCAACTCGTTGAAAATAATCAACCCATTCTTTTCCGTAGTTAATTATTGACTTCACTTAAGTTTGCCGCTACTAGGTAAGAAGTAGATTTAGTTTATTTTATTACGGCAATGCACATGAGGTATAGATCCCTAAGTGGAGGGTGCCACATGGAGGAATTTCTAAGGGAAACTAGTCCCACGTTACTGATGTTAAGAAGATGGAAAAGACAATAATGTTAGTCTTGTAAAAACTTTTATTTGGGGCGATTTCTATCGAGCGACTTTTAAATTCCAAAACTTCTTATAGCTATATGAGTTGAATAAGACTTTACTTATTTGTATGATATAGCTTTCTTTGAATAAACTATTAATTATAAATTTATTGATATATTTTTTGTATTCAATGGGATTTTGACTATGCCCGACCCTCTGACCAGGCGGCGGGCTCGAAAGAACCTTAACATTTTAGGCATATGTACGTGTATGTAAAATTATAAAAAGGGGCGAAGGTAGAGAGTGATCTGCATTTAAAATGTTAGTTTATTGTGGAAAGGGACTTTCAAGAATCAGTCCCTAACTTACATTTGACTCTTAATTCTTTTCTGATACTCTGTGTTTCAGTTGCTTCTTGCGAGAAAAGATTTTCGTAGTTGAAGTCGATTAAAAGCTATCGACCAACATGGAGGCAAGTAAAACTCAACGGTTTGGAAATCCTTTCCTTTGAAAATGCAGTAGCTAATATTGTTAATTTCGGTGAAGGCATTAAAAAAGGTTTAAGAATTCGAAGCTCGCAAAAAGATGCTTTAGCTTTCTATTTGGATAGAAAAATTAGAAACTTTTTTTTTAAAATCAGCAAACATGACAGATACATAAGCATTTTTAAATATATGAATATCTGCCAAATGCATGCCGTTTTTCTTTAGCGTTAAGACTTTTGTTTCCCAAATCCATTTAACTATTTAAGTTTTATTGAATAGATGTTAACTATATATCTATGTTGACATTTTGTGTCGTGATTATTCCAATAAAAGAAACCCAGGGAAATTTCCACCCCGGGATTCGATAAAAGTAGGTCTGCCACTGCATAAGCCTCTTTTAAAATTTCATCGATTCCGTTGGGAAACTTGGTCTATATTTTGATAAACTGAGACATTGGAAGATGACACTTTCTTTAAAACCTTGTATTGCCATAACTAGTTTGAAGTGAAAATTTCATTTTTTCTGTTATTGTTGCGCCTTAAAAGTATTTAGTGCTAATATAAGAAAAAGCAAATGAATTTATAAGTCGATAGAAACATGAAGTTTAATACAGAGAAAAGGTTCGGGGTTAAATATTCTGCTTGTTAGTATCTATGTTGGGTGTATTTGCATCGTTGGTTTTATAGGTTGCGATTCGAGAATGAAAGCTCGGAAAACTTACGCTAAAAGCACACTTTG
Organism: Stegodyphus mimosarum; assembly: GCA_000611955.2. Classification (NCBI taxonomy): domain Eukaryota; kingdom Metazoa; phylum Arthropoda; class Arachnida; order Araneae; family Eresidae; genus Stegodyphus; species Stegodyphus mimosarum. The sequence goes on from KK121865.1 coordinate 474,185, forward strand.
GAAGCATAGGAAAATTGGATGGGAGGAAACTTCGAACATATTGAGAAATATTTGCATATGCTTAGTTATAATCTAAGAAACTTCAGTCGTAAAATATATTTTAAGATAACGACCAACATACAGAAGTTTAGAAAACTTTTCAAAGCCTTCGAATTTGAGACATTACAGAGATTTTCTATTTATAGACGTTAAAGGGTGATTTACACATAAATTCTTTATTATAAACATGAGAAACCATTTCATAATACTTTCTGAATTGAAATAATGTTTATATTTTTGTAAACTGTTCTCAAATTTCAAAATAAAATAATATTTCTATTTTTAAAGTTTAATTTTATATTTCAAAACAAGACAAATTTGTTTCTTTATTTTTAACGTATTCTTTTAAATCTTACCTGACTTTTTTTAACTCCCGCCAATCTCTATACATATATATGAGAGATAATGATAGATATGAGAGAACCTGGAACCGAACTACCAATATTCAGCGACTTTACCGATCGGCCGCTAGTCGACTACAACTAAACTTAGTCTAAGAATATGAACAAAAAATGCACGGAAAATTTATTAGATTTAGATATTATTAGTTTTAATTTTACAAACATAAACATGTTTACAGAAACAAAATCACAGATTTTTAATTACACAAAATTTCGATTTTAATTAATGTGCCGGAATGTGCTAATGTGTTCCCGAAATTGATTCAATGTTTTTAGTGTTTGACATAAAATTGTTTAAATTAATACTTAAGTCACCTTTCTTAACAATATTTAGTCTGTTTCTTATTTTCATTCATAAGTAATTGATTTGACTGAAGCCTGCTTCCATTAGAAGTAGGTAAGAAGTAGGAAATGTTATTAATGATGGCTCGGTAATAACTTTTATTTTGAAGGTCTTTCCTGAGCTTTACGTTTTTGTACTGCACTTATTGCACAATGTATATATATAAGGACTAAAAATATACATTATTGATTTTTAAACTATAATAAATAATTTCATTGTATTTCCCTCTTATGTTTACCTTATATTCATCCTTACTACATAATATAACTTTATATCAATGAACAATTAATTATCAATTTTACTAATACTTTTTCTGTTATCAATGGGATCTTTTAAGTATTCAACCATCAACTTCCTTGGACCTCCTTTTAAATCTCACCGACCCCGTTGAGAAACCCAGAGTTAGATTGATTTTATTTATCAAATGCCAGGTCATTGACCATCAGGTCATTAGGCAACGAGCTCTCCAATACTTTTTTACAATACGATTAAAACTCTTAAGTGCACGGCACGCGTCCAGATGAGCAGCATCAATGATTTGTACAGAATTGCGCAAAGCATATAAAGGAGAGGAAGTCAGGTTAAAACGAAATAAATGAGCACCAAGGTAGTCATGACCAGTCAACAGTCTAAACTCAGTCACAGCAGGAGCACGAGGAGGATCCGAAACACAGTCAGCTTCCAACAGCACCCTCCATGATTTATTTTCAGAAACACTATCAGCAGCATTACAAAAAGATTTTTTATAAATCCAATTAGTTCCAAGTTTAGCAGAATGAAGGGGCCACAATGTGATGGCACCCACTGGAAAACAACCCTTGCCTGAATTCTACTCAACATCTCCTTGCAGCTCTGGACACGAGCACTTTGTTTTCCTAGGTTACTCGCTATGGCCTGAAGAGCATAACTTGAGTGTGATAAAATTACAGCTTTATCAAGAGAACAGAGACGGGCAGAAAGCTGTTGTAAGGCTAAGTAGATGACCTCGACTTCACCATCAAAGTGAGTTGTATGGGAGCCCACATGTAGGTAAAAGGAAAACAGATCACAGAAGACGCCAGCACCAGCGCCCTGGGTGAAATCCAAAAGGGAGCCAGCAGTATAAATATGAAGCCACTCACTAGAAGGATAACGAGTATTAATAGTTTCCAAAGTGATGGCACGAAGAGCAGTTGGGCATAGGTTGCTTTTCCTCACATTCAAGGTCAAGTCTAATCTGACATCGAGAACCACAAACTCCAGTGGATTTAAATGAAATAGCAATTCATAGGCTTCATAGGCCTTGTCGTTAATGGCATTATATTGAGTATTCTCCCGGACGCATTGAATGAAACCGCTCTGAGTCTTTAGATTGCGTGCTCTGTTAAAATCGTATTCACGCCAAAAAGAAATATTTGGGAGTCTAATAAGTTTATTATAAAGAATAGTTGCATTCCTCCGCACCAAGTTAGTCATTGGCTGTATGTCACAAAGCAAATACATAGCAAATACGGGAGTAGTTTTAACACCTCCAGTGATCAATCGTAAATCTTGGTTTTGGAAAACATCAAGCATTTCCAGTACTCTATCCGAGGCAGAGACCAGAACTTCATTACAATAATTTAAAACCGGCTGGATGTAGGTCTTATAAGTAGTGTTAAGGGTAGCTCTGCCACATCCCCATTTAGCACCAGCTAGTCTCTTAAGAATGAGGAGTCTCTTCCTAGCTTTTGAGATGACGTGTTCAGCGTGCTTAGTCCATTTCATTTTATTATCAAAGATGCATCCCAGATAAGTTGACGCATCACTATGCTGTAAGGGAGAACCTCTATAAACAAGCTCAGAAGTAAAAGGTTGTCTATTTAAAGTAAAGTATTGACTATTAGTCTTCCCCAAGTTTACAGTCATATTATTTTCCAAACTCCAACTCTACAGCCTTTCGAGAGACTTATTCAGGACAGTATTCAGCTTGAATTGATCACCTTTGGATGCATAGCACCAGATAACAAGATCGTCCGCAAAAAGGGCAGCTTTAGTCATTCCATCAGAAGTCAAAATACTCAGAAGATCATAAAAAATATTAAATAAAATAGGGCTGATCACAGTGCCCTGTGGTAAGCCAGTTTCGCTTTGTTTAAAGTTGGACACAGAATCACCAAAACGAGTGGCACAGAAACGCTGTGAAAGAAAGCTCCTGATCCAAACGAGCATATTACTTCACACACCCAGCTTTTGTAAGTTTTGGATATATTTGAGTCGTCAAACTTTATCGAAAGCAGCCTCAAAGTCCACAAACACAGCCCAGGCAGAGCATCTTTGATAGAGAGCGTCCTTTATAGACTGACTCAGCAAGACAACTGAGCTAGATTGAGAATTTTATTATTCAAATATTAATTCATCATGGTAAATTTTCGAAGTATTACTATAATACACTCTTCTGAAAGTAGGTAACGAAAGGATTTAAAGTTGCTTTCGTAATTTTGACGCAGATGTTTTATATATTTTCCCACAGTGTTATAAATTAAAAATAAATTGAAAATTTTCGTTCCAAAATGTATTTTAAATTTACTTTACCCCAGTAGTTTCACGAAACATACTAAACATTGCAATAAAAATCCCGATGTATATTGCTAAACACGCGAAAAATAAAGATATGGAAGTTAGAATTAAATTTTCTAGATATGTAAACGCAGTTCATATACATGCCTGATATATTCACAGTTATGCACGTTCAGTTATCTCAATTTCTTCTTTATACCTTTATTCTTCCTTTTTTATCCCTTCTCTCCCATTTGTGTTCATGCCTCTAAAACATTATTGGAATCAAAAACCATTACCGTTAATAAACCATACCGTTAGTGTCAGCAAAAACCATTACCGACGCAATCAAATGCAATAAAATTTATAACCAAGGCAAGAAGCCGTGTACCAGAACAATCGCTCAAATCTTTGAAAACTATAACGGCAGCACGAGATTGAAAAAAAAGGTCATTTTCTATGCAAACTGACAAAGGTATTAGAGCAGTTCTTGGCTTCGATCACAACAAATTTTCCATCTTCCAAGAGCCTTCCATGTTTCATATTAATTATAAAATAGTACTCGACCTGCTAGAGCCATGTTATAAAAAGGAATTGAATGACATCATTAAGGCGAAAGGGACAGACCATTAAGCGGTATCAAAAAGAGGATTTTGTACACGGTTATACAGTTCCTTTACTTCACTCTGCCGACAGAGTAGCTGGTCCACTTAGAGATGGTGTTTATCAACCTGTTTAAACCATTTCAGCGATTCTAATTTTGTTCGCAAGTATGGATGAAGGGAAACCTCTTTATAGCAAAGTCAACGAAAGTACAGCGTCAAGTGCGCCGTGCGGATAACGCAGTCTGTTTTGATTGTGCTGTTATTAAGCCGAAGGGGGTAGATGGTTCATCTGATAAGACAATCACTAATGGAGATTCTGGAGGATTTTTGACTACGACAGGCGATACTACTTGTCAATACAAAATTCGAAATGGAGCTATAGTCTGTAACTTCACATGCGAATTCTGGCAATAGCGGAGGCACTTGATATGTACATATATCTTCTCATTTCTGAGCACATAAAAGCACTCGTTGTCTTCTCTGACTTAAAGGCAATCCTGGATGGAAGCTGGGATCCGCTTTCGCCTAACCGAGCTTCAAAAGTTAAATAAAGGCTGCATTCTTCAATGGTTGCCAGCGCATGTCAACATCACAGGTAACAAGAATGCAGATAAAAGAGGTTCGAATTCTCAGCAACAATAACAACGTAAATATCACCTTCTCGGACGCAAATTCCGTGGCCAAGTACATACTGAAGGAACATTCAATTCCAGAAAACACCAGCTCTATAATGTTAATGGAGATCGACGTATAGGTAAAACCATAGCCAGGCTTAGAACTGTCCATCACAGAGGATTGACAATCGACAGAGAGGGTAGGAAAATCTACATAAACTGTAATAACTGCCCGAAACAGAACTGACAACTGCGCACATTTTTGGTTGTTCAGCCCTCCTTGCTGGATAGCTGAAAACTGGAGTCAGACAGAAATTCTACTATGGTAACATTTTGCAGAGCTACAAGACTGTAATCTTCGGCCATGGCACTATTTGAATAGGCTTCATCATAGCACGACAACAAAAACAACATTCCATTAATGCACCAATAATAACTTAGACAGGTAATTCGGGGTCAGGTTTTTCACTCTTTACTTTAATTCAACTCTTTTCTCTATTTTAACTCAAAATTTAATGATATATTCTTTTGTATTCATATCTGGAAATATATCCTTGAACTTTACTTAAGCCATACATTTGGTTTTAGTTTAGAAAATGAGCTATAATAGCGAGTGTTCATTGGGAGGAGGATCAACTACAACTCTTTAGGCTCTCTATACACCTAGAGAGCCTAAAGACTCCAATAAAGGCGAAAGTTGCATGGTTTAAGAAAATACATTTTAAATTATTTATTACACCTTATTAAATCTTGTATACTTTGCAAAAGTTTGTTATAGGTTTTCATAAATTCATTCGTGGTATTTTACTGAGGGGGAATATTATCATCGATTTTAACTTACTACCTGATAAGCTAATCAAGTTCAAATTTTGTACACAAACTCTTTGTTGATGACAATACCAAACAACGAAGGATCCTTTGAAAATTTAATTTAGATTTTTTTTTCCTGTTTAAGCGATTTTTGACACACATCTTCCGTTAACGAACAAACTAAGCATATCAGAATTTTACAGCTGACGCCACACATTTTAGCGGATAAAAACATTTTCAGTGAAACTTGAAACATAATTTCCGATTTTTTGCCGAATGTTTGAATATTGCTCGCCTTTTTAGACTATTTGATGCTTATGATTTTAAGATTTCAGCGTGTAAAATGTGTCAGATGTAAAGTTTTTAAATTTTCAGAGATTATAAAACAAACTCTTTGCTCTTCTAAAAAATAATAATAATAAATATTAATTTAACGATTTTGTGCATTTTTAAAAACTACATTGAGGTCTGAAGCAGACGGGAAAGAAAGCGTGTTGAGTCTGCCATCTCGGCTCATTTAATGGCGAATTGCGACATTCATTATCTCATTTTAGCTTCAAATGAAATGCAAATGATTTTCCAAACTAATATTCAAAGCTATCTTTCTGTTCTTCAAATGACATTTACGTATTTTTCTTTATTTCATAATAGTCTTATATTTATTACTTGTGTTTTAATAATGACTAAAAATTTCATCATTGATAGCTTATAACTGAGACAAGGAAACAAAATAAAGTGAAAAAAAAAAGGTTTTAATACAATAAGCCATAAATAAGCCATAAATCAAATAAGCCAATTTAAAATGAATGTGGTCATATAGCACTAAAAGGAGAAAAAATTATCATACAGTTTAATGGAATAATAGATAAAATAATTCTATTTACAGAATTCATCTACATTTTTACATCATGATTAATAAAAGCCCTTGGTGCCCAAACCATAACGAAACCTAGTAATTTAATCTCGTTGTTAAACGTGTAATCTATTATCTTTAATTGTCTATTAATTTAGTTGCACTGTTAAATGTATAAGCCATTATCTTTTTTACTTTGGCGTGAGTGCTCCACTTTTTTTATTATTCCCGATATAAATCTATGGATAAATTCCGTTAATAAAATTATTTAATCTATTACTCCCATTTAATTCTATGATAAATTATTTTTCTCCTTTTAGTGCATTAATTATCATATCCATTTTAAATAAAAGCGTTTTCTTGCAGAATTGTTTTCATCTTATTTTATTTAAATGCATGAGACATTAAGGTAAACTGCTTGGCCCATTAATATAAACAGTTATCTGAGCTTACGTTAAATGACTAGTTATTTAATCAATAACTTTTGTAGAAGATAATTAGTCTATGAGCATTAATTACACTCACCTCTCCTCTGACCTGTATTTCCAGCGGATGCTTCCTACAGGTGAAGGACATTGGTCAATGATGACGGATGAGGAATGGGCCGTCATTGGGTTTCTAGTTGGAGATCGACGGCTTGAAGAACGTTCAGGAACAGCTTTTATGCCTTCCATGACTTACTTATTTTGTTTTTGAAAGAATCTTCAGGTTGAAGTCTTATTTTTTCCCGCAGCATTGCATTCCAAATTATACTTATTTTGGCATTTATGAACATTCAATAACAGCATAACAAGGTTCTAAACAGTTCTCATCTTCATCTGTCTCTCTTAAGTGTACCATTCACAATAAATACGGTTTATTTTTGACGTATTTTGTCAAGAAGGCAGCAATAAAGTCACTGTTATTATATTTAGTAAAATGGCCGGCGATAATCTTACAAATTTACAAATATCGTATTATGTTCTAAATGGAAAATGTATGATAAACTCGCAGGAGTGTTTTGGCCAATTAGCTTTCAGACATACATCAAGTCTCTTAATCACTTTTTACGATATCTGAATATTTAACAGTACACATTTTTCTTTCACATCTGACGTTTTAAAATGTCTTAAAAAAGCATTATAATTTATTCCAAGAACAAAGCTTCAAATGTTATATAAGAAACTTCCAAGATATTTTAAATGGCAGTTAAGTTCTATAAGCATTTTATGTTACTAAAACAAACGACTATATTGTTCTGTAAGAAACACTTAAATATTGGTAGATGTATCACTTTGCAAACGCATACATTAGGATTTATTTTAAATCTACAGAACTCAAGCTGTATACATAAAAATTGATGTAGCAATTATGAGGTCTTCATGTATCCTAACCTCTTATTTAAACATTCTCCTATTCCGAATCAAATGAAATGATTTTATTTGAAGAATGCAATGTTTTATGCTAAAATTTTGATTGTAGTTCAGCTGCAAGTGTCAGTTTTAAAGATAAATCTAAATTTCAAGAAATATCACACTACGTAATTGATTAATTTTATGCAGCCCAGTTCTGTTGTTAGCACTAGATAATGCACATTGTATACGATTTTTAAACATATTAATCTGAACTACGTTTAGAGAAAATGCACTTCTTTTTATCAATGAAAATGCAAATTTTATGAAAGGAAAAATACTATTATTAGAGCAGACTATAGGCTTCAAGTACTGTATTATACTGATGATTGCAAAGTATTTTTCATCAGCTAAGTAATGATTTTCATAGTTATGTTTCATAATCATGTGTCTAATATATAACGCACATTTTTTCTCTCATCATTGCAAATGCAAATGTTATGAACAGTGTAAAATATACTATCATTAGAGCAGAGTTATACGCTTCAGCTACTGTATTCTAATGTTCTAATGCTAATTTAAATGCTTTCTTCTTCAGTTAAAGAATAAATTTCATCATTTATATACCACGTACATAATAAAGTGTCTAATATGTATCGAGTATAACAGAAATTGTTTTTCATCACTGCAAATGAAATGTTACAGAAAATTTAAAATATTGTTATAAAATAGAATTATGCGCTTTAAATACTATATTTTAGTGATAACTGAAACGTTGTTTCATCAGTTAAATAATAATTTTTATATTTTACATACTTTATAACGTGTCTAATATATAGAATACATATGAGACGATAATCTGCACATTCTATGCTCACAACCGAAATTTTAAAGTTAATTATTATCGTATACTTGATATTTTCACAAGTTAGCACAGCTATTTAATGAAATTTCATTACCATTCATAATGCGATTGCTCTCTGAGTTCTTCGGCATTCTTATTTACAAAATTATCTGTAGAAGAATCGCAAATCAAACGATTATGTTCTAAAGTGATTATGTATCTAGAATGGAAAGTTTACTTGCATCATTTCAATAAAATGTTCACAATTCGCAATAAAATGTTCGTTTTTAGTATTATTCAGCATTAAATAGAATATAAACAAAGGGAATAGAGCAATAAATAGAATTTATCTTCTAGTTTTCCGTACTGAAGTATGTTCTACGTTATGTATAAATATAGTTATGTGACTCAGAATGTTTACTGGAGTAAATAACAGAAAACGAAACGGAAGTAAGTCCAATGCATTTACTGTATCTCCTTTCAGAAGTAGTTCAGTTGAAAGTTAGAACTTCTCTTCATAAACATAACAGCGCGACTAACATATCTGAGTTATTGCTGCAACAGAAGCTCTAGGTATTCCTTTCTGAAACAATAATCGCTGTTTTACGAGCAGAAAACAGCGCACGTGGAGTGACGTAATGATGGAATAAGTTCTCGGCGATGGTATATAAAGCTGTTACTGGCTTTTCTACTCTGTCATAAAAGATACAAATCGCTTGTATTATTTCTCTACTAAAACATAACGAGAGCATAAAGAAATAATTATTTTAAGAATGTAAGCTATTTTTAATAAAGGTATTATTTCCTCTAAATATTGGCTTAGCATCCGAAAATAAATATCTAACTATGTGATGAAATAGGTTAAAAGTAATTTAGAAACTGTTGTTATACATTAATAGTAATAGTATGTCATATAATTTATATAATACTTAATGAGATTTTCAATAATATTTCACATTTACTTAAGTAATTACTTAGCATAAGTGGAATATATAGATAGTAAAGCTTACTTATTAAAATAAAACTGCTTTTAATAAGTGCAAAGTAGAAAGGATGAATATGCAACGAAAAAGATCGTTTCAGTGTTTCAGTGTTTCGATTTACAAGAAAGACTATTTTAATTTCTTTATGACTGCTAAACTATAAAATCCACTCATCTATTGCAATTAGCACTAAAAATTAAAGTACTGCAGAGTAATGTTTTAACGTTGATGGATTAAAATTTATCATGTAGTGCGGAGTTAGACTTATTAACACTTGTGCAACTGTTTTAACTGAAACATTAGGTAGATTTGTTCTAAATAGTTTTTTTATACCCATTATTTAAAAGAAGAGAGGTATTAAACGAAATAATATAGAAAGGATGAAGTTAAAACTTTCTAACATTTGCCAAGAAGAGAAGTCCAGACAGCACTTCGCTAGTATGTTCAAACTATAAAAGAATTATGCTATGAAAACATGAAACCTAAACACTGGTAAAGCAGTCACATTCAGTAGATTCTTTCTTTAATGTTTTGAAACTATGAAACTTAAATTTGTTTAAACTTGTTAGCACATTTCTAAAATGATAATTTAATAAACCATACTGAAATGAAAACGAATAAAACTTCTTTTCATCAAATTTTTCATCAATGTACAAGAGATATATGTGCAATAAATTGTAACTGTCAGTTTCTTTAATCAGCATACAGTATTAAATTTCTCAAAATTTAACATGAGGTAATTAATAATAAATAACTGTTTTATTGCTGCGACAGTTATCTAAGCAAGTAATATTATCTGAATATTAGTAAAGGACACTAAGACATATTTAAAGCTTTTATGGATAAAATACGTATTTTGATTACTTAACACTTTTACATTCAAGTTAATAGCTCTTTCGCTCAAATAATTATGCAGGTAGATAAATACTAAATAATGGACCTGATTTAATATAGTTATATAAAACTGATTTAATATAGTATTAACTACTTAACAACTTTTCCTGTGTGTTAGTATACTAGAGAGAATTTAAGTACTTAATAAAAGTTTTATCCTCATGTGACTATAGAAACTTTCACTTACTTGATTCAAAATTGGTGACAAATACTTTATGTTGTTGATTAGGAAGCTGTTATGTGCTATCAAGCTTATGCAATCACTAAAAACATTTATTAGTTACTTAACTTAAAGTGTGCACTAATATGTGCATTAATTACTTAGTAGCTTCGTATTAGTATATTACAGAAAATTCAAATGTTTACTAGAAATCTTATCCTCGCATTAATACGGGAAATTTACTTACTTGATTCAAAATTGATGGGAAGTAACTATCTTAGAGATTATGGAGTTTTACAAGTTATCAAGCTGGTATAATCACTAAAGAAATGTTATTATTTACTTAGTCTAAAAAGAATTGATTTAAAATATGTATTAATTATTTAGTATCTCCTTTAACTCAGTATACTAGAAAGAGGTGTGCTTTGTCTTAATACACTAAAAGTCTTATCCTTGTATAACTATGGGAACTTTAAGTAACTTCATTCAAACTGATCACAAATAATTTAATACTTTAGTTTATGGATTATTAAGTTGCTTCTTGCTATCAAGTTTCTACAAATTATCAAGCTTAAGCAATCAATAAAGAAATATTATGATTTAAACTAAAATAAGTTAAATAGCTAATTTTGTTTATATTAAAGAATATTTCAGTGTTTAATAGTGTGAAAGTAATAGTGCTTTCAATACGAATACGAGAAGAGCCGCTTCTTAGATCAAATCCTGAAACTGTAAATATAAACTGCTGAAATACTTATCAATTAAAATATACAAATGAATGTACTAAGAGGATTCTCAACAGTACTTTTTAAAATACAGTTAAGTCTACGCTTATTTGTTTCATTTATAAAACATGCTTTCCAAGTAACAGAGAAATTAAAACGTGCGTTATTTAACGAAACGTGTCTGCCACTATAAAACAGCATCAAATGTAACGTCATAAATTAAAGAGCGATCTTTACAATTCCCAAAAGACACACACACAGACCACCACCACCAATCACGTACCACGAGGTGCAGAAGCATGTAGAGATTTAGCAAATCACGTGAAAGGTTTAGAACATACTCTAGTTCTTCTTTTTGCACACTTCCAAGTATGACATTGGAGAAGCACTTCACAAAGTCAAAGATGTCTTTAAGTCGTCATATTCTGAAACGGGATGTACATTTCGCTGCGAAATCGAACGTCTTTTTCATAGGTTAAGAGTAATAGCAAAAACTTGAGATTTTAAATCAATGCTTTGAAAAGGCGGGAAAGCACAATTCCACGTTTACTAGGTAACAGAGAAGAGATGGGAAAGTGTCGGTCGGATCCATCTCGCCGAGAGAATAGAGGGGGAGGGTAGATGGAAGAGGAGTGCGGATGGGATGCTTCGCCTCTGATGAAGAGGAATTAACTTTGTTCATTTATTTGTGGTTTGCTCTTAATCACGTTTATTCCATGGGGAAAATGAGGCAAGGATTCCAGAATATTTCTGAAAAACTCTTTTCTTAGACATCAATGCTGAGGTACATTATTTTTCTCTAAAATGTCAGTCTTCTGTATCTTGGGCAATGTTTTATGTTGAATCAATGGAAATACACAATTTAAACATAATCTTAGTTCAGTTAACTGCATATAGTATTAAGATATATATAAATAATTGAACAATATAACTTGAGACCTTGCAATATTTAACTAAACGGTGCAAATTAGGTTTACGCAATAACATGCATTTGACATAAACAGAATCTGTATAATGATACTATGAAAAACTTTAAATAATAATACTGCATTTACAATATATAAAAAATGCATGTATCATGAGGAACGTCATATACTGTGTTAAAACAGCACACATAACACTATGTAAATCTGTAAAACGGGACGTATGTATCAGGATTATCCTGAATTTTTTAACATGGATTCATGTACTATATAATTATACATGTATGATGTAAAACTATATACGATGTAAAACATCTGACATATGTAATACCTAATGTGACTGTAAATATCTTAGAAATATAAATTAATGCCTTCTACTCTGTTAACTCTTCTCTTGCAGAGGTATAGCCAGTACTATATAGTATCTAACATGATGACTAAACACAGAAAGTTCTTTCAAGGAAAAAATTAGATCAGTGGGTTTCTTTGTTGGCGTCAAAATATCTCGAGGAATTAACTTTGAAAAGAGAGTTTTGACATTGAATTTGAATGAGAATTTTAACTTTGATAAAATGATTGTAAATTTGACTACGAACTGATAATTTATTTCAATTAAGAGACTAAAGTGACAGTTTATTTTGATTCAAACTTTATGCTTGTGCAGAACGTATAACGGAAAATGACAATGATAAAGATCATTGTGTAAGGTTTTAGTTTAAACTAACAAAGTTTTATTTTAATTTAACTCTTTCTATCTGTTCTCATTTCAACTTCCCGCTAGAATAAGCGCGCGTTTCAGCTTTATGCTAATTTGAAGTGGAGCGAAGTAGTATTTAAACGAAAGGTAGAAACCTTTCAGTGTGAGAGAGCTTTTAGTCTCAGACCACGGTTACTCTATTCAACGTTCGCCTGATTAGCTAGCATTTAAATTCTAAGCCGTAGCGCTGTCACGTGATTGCTCACTGAAGTAATTCTAAGTGCGTCAGTATTAGTTAAATATTGCTACGCACCATTTAGTTTAGAGGCCAGCCTCGCGTTATAGCTCTGTGAGCAACGACTACTTAATTTCTATTTAGCTTTAGTTTAAATTAATTTGATTGTTCATTTTAGACCCAAGTGAGGTCTTTATTTCTGTATCCCTCCCGAGTTGGGAAGTGGTTGTAAATAATTGTGGTTTAATAAAAGATGATTTTAAGTCCCTTTAAAGTGCAGTTCTTCCACCACTTAATCACAATATTCTACCACAAAACATAGCTGCATTCAGCTCCCTGTTCAAGATCAGGACTTCACGTTTCACGAAGATGTTTGCCAAGAATATGCACCGAACACTCAGTCCTGACAAATGAACTATGAACAGTAACAAGCAAAAATTAGGATTCACAGCTTATAACTTTAAATAAATTTTACACCGAATTTACTTTGAATTTGCAATTTTGACTTGGAATTGGCGGTTTTGACTCTGAAGTTGTGGAAGGACTTGGGCAAACTGATTTGAAATGATTGTGAAACGACAGCCTACCTGAACTAAGAATCTGAAATGACAGTTAGTTTTCTTTGTTTGAAATTCTATATATTTGGAAAAGGTACAACTGAATAATGGCAATGACAAGGCTCAGCGTCAAAGATAAGGAACTATAACAAGAAACAATGACAGTTGACTTTGCATGAATTTGGATGATAAAATGTGCCTATAATTGTGATACTCGCGGACGCCATGATTACGCATGTTCACAGTCTGGTGGCTCTAGGTGGGATCTAACATGCCAGAAACTTATAAATATACATACACATTCTTCATTATTTTATTCTAGAGAACAGCACTTTTAGCGGATTCAAATAGTAAAATTAATCATTTCAAAATATAAGCTAATATTTTTAACAATTTTCCGATTAGACATCCATGAATACGAGTGACGGAAATTTCGTCAAAGGTCAACTCTTTGAATATCAAATGTTATTTTTTCAAGCTTCGTCAAATTCAAGGATTCGAGAATGTGCTACCTCTATGTAGAATAATTTCATCAGCGTGAGGGGAAGATTAGCCATTATCTAAAGCCAGATATTTCCCCAATCGTAAAACGAAAAGATGAGCAAATGCATTTATGTTTTCTTAAAAGGTTTTATCCACACCTACAAGCACAAATGACCTTTGCAGTCGGAACTTTCTAAACAAGTGAAGCTATACGCAGTTTGCTAACAAATTGAAAATGCATAATATACTGTTAGACATTTGGTTTCTGCACAGATAATTCTTAAAATGTATATGTAAATGCATATTGTCATGTATACCGTCTTTCCTCACGTAAATTTCCCCCTGGCCTTTTAGCGCCAAGTTTTAAAATCCGTTTTAATTTTCGCATAATATCATCTTTCTCAGTGTGTTCAGAGAAGAGGCTCCTCTAAATATTACAATAGATTCGTCTACTTAGAGATTGTTTTCGTGTTATTAACAAAGATAAATCCTCGCAATCTATTACGAAGATCACGCCGAAACTTCCTATTCCAACTGTTGAATTAAGGCAAACCTAATACAAGAACTCACTCATTTCCCAAAAGGAATAGGAACTAATATTTAGTTTACGGTTTCGCTGAATCAACTCACATTTGCTTTCTCTAGTTATTCAGTTTAACTGCACATTTAGCTTCTCTAATTATTTATGGATGATTTGAGGCCTAAAACGTGGAGGAGACAACGCTAAAAACAGATGAGAGAAATTAGAGAGAAGTCAAAATGAAGATATCTTATTTGATGTTGTAACTTTATTATAACTATGTATTCTTATTGGAATGTTGGCTTTTTCTCAAGAAATAATATTGTGATAATTACCTGTATTTTATCTATTGTGTTCTTATCGTAACCTCGTCCTTCGAAAATGAAATGATTAGCATAATTTTCCTCTTTCGGTTTTCGAGCAATAAAATTAGTAAAAAAGACAATTACGTTGCGTATTACATTGATTGCGTAATCATATAACTGCGTTCGGTTGCATTAACTGCATAATAGTATAATTTAAATACTTAAAATTAAGCAAAACTGTAAAGAAATAACTATATGAGATTTCACTAATTGCATAATAGTATAAATTAAATTCTTTAAATCAGGCAAAACAGCATCCTGATCTCACCTCGGTATAGATAGTATTTTGCCTAATTGTAAGTTTTACTTTGGTGTGCTTTCCTCTTCTCTCTTGCTAATATATGCTAATTTTCCATTTATGTATTGAATTGTATATAAGCTTAAAAGTATAGTAGTTATTCGCATTAATACTTTATTCCTTTGCTGCTTGGAAATAAATCAACTGATGTAATCACTAAAACGTAAGATAAAATTATTTTGACTTTGACGCATAACTTGATGTCATAAAAAATTTCATAAGAATATTATACTTCTGTTTCTAATTTTTTATTACTTCCTTTCAACGAATATGATTACCTACCTACAGCGGGGTAGATATAGACTTCCCGCGGGTCGCTGAAATTTTGAAGGGGATTAATGACTATTAAGTAGTCTTTAGACTCATATGTACTCGTAAATAATCGATATAATCAGGACTACATTAATTACATAAAATTTATTTAATAAAATTGATAATCAGTAGTTTATTGATAAAAATCTATACGTTATGGAGTAATTTAGAAATTACATAAAGTAAATATAAGAGAAAAAATGCACTAAAATATTTTAATGCTCGACTCCAAGACATTAAAATTTGAATGCGCCAGCATAGATCACAGAATGTTGAGCTGCGATATATCTCATCGCGGGGCACACACACATGTATATACATATATCCATATATATATATAAGATATATGCAATATAGCTTCATACAAAACGTGTCGGTTGTGTTGAAAGGAGGATGTTCAAGCGCAAGTCATTCTCAAAACACATGATACGCTACGTTATCATCCGAGAGAAATACCCAAAACAAAAGTGTTTACTGGATCAACATTGACTTTTTCCTCTTCTAACCTAGTAAAAAACGGCTTTAGTCTATAAATAATATATTACGGGAAACAAGACACAGACTGGCTATTTACGATGTAAGGATTTGTTAATTACGTTGTGATTTATTAATTAAGTTAAGCAATTTTATGCTAAACATTAAAACAAATTGTATCAATATAATATAAGGTTTATCCTAATTTTATTAACAGTTATTTCAAGTTATGCAACTTTCCTATCTTTCTAATTTCAGCTTACAATTTCCTACCAGAATGTAATTTCAGAAACGCAATGAATGCAAATGAGTAAGAGTACTATTTAAGTCGATGTTTCAACGACTTCGAGAGAGAGAGAGAGTCTGATTTTCCTGACTAGCACGCGTTTGCCTTTTGACTACGTTCTCTCTTAGATACTACGCTCGGCCATACTTTAGGCCGTTGCTTGGCTTCGCCGATTTAATTAATATTTAGGGGCCAACTACTTAGAATCCTGATAGCTTCGGCTATACCTTTCAGTTAGCTTTAGTTAAGCTTAGTTAGTTTAATTTCATAATTATTTAAGTTCAAGCCCAAGTGGAGGCTTTGTGTATACACCGAGTTAGAAGTTGATTATATTTATTCTGAGAAATAAAGAGTAGTTAACGCTTCTTAAGTCTTACGTTTTATTCACACACTTAAGCAATTATTCGCTTGTTGGTGTTTATGGGGTTTTAAGATTGAACATTGAATAAAATAAGTAAAACCCCACAATATCAAACGCGGACACTCATATTGATTAAAGTTGATTTTTGTTTGAAAAAAAAAATTAGTTTTAGTTTTTTTTAGCCCAGAAGGGTTATTATGTAATTTCATTTTGGAATTTTGCGTCGACTTATTTTCTGCGTTGATTCATTTTTCGAACTGTTGCCTCCAAATATTACAGTCGTGTATTATATTTAAAGAAATTAAATGATGAAGGATCTCCATAAATGTATATATGTTTCTCGCACTGTGATAAAACGACGGTACTTAGAGCCATCAAGTTTTAATATTGAACGTTTGCACCCGAATATGGGCAACTGGAAGCCCAAATTTGAAATTTGAAATTTGTTTTGTTATCGATTTCATATTGCGTAAAGCTTTAACGATTTTTTGATTAGCAAACTCAAGGATTTCAAAGCGAGCAATGGCAACGATGTACAGAAAAAACATTTTTATCTCCAGAGCGTGAGACTGTGTATCGGAAATTTTAAAGATATGCTCGTTCTAAAATTATTTTGCGATCTTGATGTTGAATTGAATATTATAGTTTAAGTGCGAAGACCATGATATTTTATAAAAAAGGCACGCACAAAACGTTAAAAAAATGCCCCTGTAGGCGTAATGTAAAATCTGAAAGCTTTCAGACTTTTATGTTTAGTTTTTAATTTTTTAAAATTTTTAGTCGTATTCAAAGTCTAATTATTATCATCAGCACACTCGATGCCATCTGCGAGAATTCTCGTACTTGCGAAATACGAGATAACTCGTAATTGATCGCCTTGCCTCAATGATAGATTACAAGTTTATCATAGCACATTCCTGCAATGTTTAAATGAATAGCGTGTAGAAAAGGAGAAAAAAGAGGCACTTGCTATACTGTAATTTATCATTTATTTCTGAAAACGTAAATACAATAATTCAATATTTCGTGTACAAAGCAATTTTTTTTGGGGGGATAGTATTCATTTTGAAAATGTTATGAACGGACTGTTTAAATTCTTGCTGAGTGAGTTTTGCAAGATTAATGGAAAATAACGTGTGGTATATGCAGGATCATTGCGTGAACCAGTAGAGCGGGTGAGTATTGTTTTCTAGTTTCGAAAATATTCTAGTTTCGAATTTTCTAGTTTCGATAAGGCAATTTGACAGGTCGATAATTTGTGTATGTGTGAGAACACAATTTTCTCACTGATGGATTTAATCGTCGTCCATTCAATCGTAAGTTGAATCGTCATCGAATAGCTGCACGCGTGAAAAATTCTCGCAAAACTGGTTTTTCTCCCTCTTTCTGAACGACGACGCCATGTGGGAGAGTTGGGTTTCGGCCCTCCCTCTTCCTGTAATGGAGTTTCGAGAAGGAACGAGGAGTGAGGCTTAATGAAAAAACAAGAGGTGAGAAAACGAGAAATAGCGCAAGTCTGCATGATCTAAAAAGTTTTCGGAGTGATAATTTTCTACAACATGTGTGTGTTACATCGTGGTTTTATATTTCTGTAATTTTGATGTATTCCTTCGTCATGATCGAAGCCCGGGATGCGCACTTTGTGAAACGTATGATGTAGATAAAAATATCTAATGCTCGAGCTTAAAATATGAATTCCAGTCCACAAACCTCTTTTGCAGAAAATAAGTGGGACATCGTGAGCATCTTGACTGCCCAAGTGCAAGCGAGAGTATATTAATATTTGCAAAGAGCGATAGACTGCGATGTAAACAGATTATGTCCGAAAGTAATTGGTTGCAAGTGCTGCATGTATAGACTGTGTTCGTTATGATAATGTTATATTTCATATTTAACCGAGAATAAGATGATATTCATTCATGAATGATATAATAAACTAGCTAACACCCGCCCGCTTTTCTGGGCACACTATCTATTTGAATGTGAACCTAGATTTCTTATATGGACAAAATGTCCAATTTCGAATTGATAATGAATGTAAATTTTTTAAATTTCAATTCGGGAAATATAGTGCCAGTCAGTGAATTAAAGTCAAAACTCACGCACAAAAAAAAAAAGAATTTTGACTTAGTACCGCCTGTGATGGTATAATAAAAATCCATTTTGGACAAGATTTACGTAAAATCCGTTCACAGTACACGTCTACATCGCGGAATGAGTAACTATGCAAAATTTCAAGTTAATCGGGTGTGTAGTTTCGGAGATCTCATGATGAATCAGTGGTATTTTGCTTATATATATATAGAGAGAGATTAATGTGTAAGCGAAGTGTTTTATGTATTTCTCTTTCTAGAGTTATTAACGCAATGTACTAAAATTTAATGTAGGCCAGCAAGTATTGGTCACATGTAACTCTCTTTTTGACGCCTAGAGCGTATCTCGTTTAGTATCATTTACACACTACCATTCAATGGTACCTCCACCATCACAATATGTTCTACGGGATTTCAGATAACTTCCTAAAATTCGACATTGGATTAGTATCCAAGGGATGTAAATTTAGCTTACTAAACGTAGCGTTTAGTGTATTCGTCGAAAAATCGACTGCAAATGGCGTAGTACTGGATGTTCAAATCAAAATATGTGTTTTGTATTAGCTGAGAAATATTAGCGTCCGCCTGTCTCCTACATAGAAGAATGTTGAAGAATAGCGCATGCGCACTAGAAGCAGCGCTGAACTATCTCTGTGAGAAACTGTTTTTTACACCTTTTTTTATTTCCTTTTAGATTTATTGCAGTTTGGATAGAACATGTAGCTTCTTAAAATGATATACATATTTGTGCATTCCGAGTTGCGATTCAGATGTGACGCTGTAAGAAAGAAACTTAGCGCCAGAGTGTCGTTAGGGAGGAAAATAAATGTATTGAATGTAGAGTGCGTTTTTTCTAATAGTATATGTGTGGTGTTATTTTATTGTGATTTATAGCTATCGACGAGAAATAGATTCAATATAATATGCTTAAATCGAATTTTACTTCACCCTTGTATAGAAAACATACGCATGTAAGTGCGCTGTGATAGAGTAGATGCCGCTTACTGTGATCCCATTTCATTCGGATATTGTTATCGTATAGCCGAAGTCTCACCTTTTAGTACACGAAAATATGGAAAATACATCTCTTATTGTCATCAACAATTCGGTTAATATAATCAAATTATTATAGAATATTTTTAAACAAAGTAATATTACCAAATAAAAGATAAACTTACCAGTTGACGTCAAAATAAATTTTAAAAAATTGCCAAGCAAGGAATTAAGTCGCCAAATAGCTTGATTTCAATTTTAGACAAACATTAAAAAAAATATCTGTAAAAAACACCCACACTTATTATCTTGATATTGATATTTATAATTATACGGCGAGACGACCAATTTAGCAAATTAAGCAATTAAGGTAATTAGTCTTTCACTATGTTTAAACTTAATAAAATAGCAAAATAAAATTCTGTATATTTTTTCTTTTACTTGAAAAAAAGTTCTTCTTAAAACGATCTACGACAAACAAAGGTGGCTTTTTTGCTTAATTTAAAATTTTGCATTGGCAAGTTTTTTTCCAATGAGGAATGCTTTCCGAATATAAAGATTAGGTGTATTATCATCAGTCCTCCGGAAGTTTTATGAAAATTTCGCAAATAAAATTTTGCATTACAGACATTATATTCATAAACATTAAAACAACTTTTGAATTTTCCTAATTAAACTTCTGTTAAAATACCTATTTATATGATACAAAAATTCCATAGATTTTTTACCAAAATCAGAAATTTCGTTAAATTTAATATAAAATTTGTTTAAATGATTGTTTTCCGCTCTATTCCATGGTATAAATAGCAAAGTTTTGATATTTTTAGTTTTTTTCGATAAAAGAATTCGTGCGGAAAATCATTTCAATAATTTAAAAAAAAATCTAAATTATTTTTGAAGGTATATTTTCACCACAATGTATTACCATTCATAAAAAATATGTATGCATAATCTGATCTCGGTGGTAAACCAGGGAGCAGTTTGAAAATCGATGGGATAGTCTTTGGCCATAGTTAGAAACAATGTAAGTAGTTAGGTGAAAGCTTATAAAATGTGCGCCTACTTTCAAAAAATTCAAGAACGTTATGTAACACTTTTGGCCCACTATTGTTTCAAAAGATTATGAAAGGTTTATTGCATAACCTTTGAAAATTTCGAATTTTTATAAGTGTCATATTTCTAGGTACTAGAAATTTAACGTTTCACAAAAATATAATTTAACATGCTACAATAAAATCAGAGGAAATTAAGGTTAAAACTGAAATTTTGAGAAAAATATCCGTAATCTTGACAGGAAAAAATGGCGCAGTAGGTTTAAGTGAAAATAATGTTAAACATGCGCCTACTATATAACACGCGTATACATATATGAAACATGCGTATATCTGTAATATACGTATGCTGAGTATTGTTGTCTCAAATTGGCGGTGTTAGAAGCAATATTACGCGGCCCGTAAAGATGTATCAATAACTCATTTGTTGCAGTTACGGTATAATAAATATTTCAATATTTTATTTATTTGAAATAAAAGTTTATATTATTTTAATTTAAATTATAAACGAAAATGGTTGACTCACCAAAAATTCTATAAATAGAATTAATTCATTTATACCGTCATATAAATTATGTTCAAAGATTTCAGGATACGAACATGTTTAAGTTTTGTTTGTACTTGTCAAAAAGTAAATCCACTCAGTAAAGAAATTTTGCGCTAGCGTTAATCACATTGTTCGAGAATCAATTTATATGTGAGGTGTGTTTTTTCGCAACTGAAAATTACTTAAGAAAAGAATGACAGATTGACAGATGACAATCCCTGGTGAAAATAATTTCTAGTAATTTCTCTAGAAAGCTAAAGGCCCACCATCGGTTAAGAGGTAAAAGCGTTGAACATTGGTAGTTCGGTCAGAGGTTCGATTCCCGCGAACCGGCAGGCTGCATGCGCGCTTTCGTGGTTTTCTCCATGTGTAACGTGTATGCGAGTCAGTTTTCCTTAGCACGTCCTCCACGAAGGTAGTCCTCACCTTTGGCAGATAGCCCTCAAGGCTTTGTGGTAATCACATAAACCACACACACTCCAAAGTTATACACTTTAACAGAAGTTAAACGCCAGAACAGAATTATGTTGTTCTTATGTTCCGGTTAAGGTTTTCACGCCTTTAATTAATCTGCATGAAATATCTGTAGAATTATCAATAATTTAAAAGTTGTCTAAGTGCGGCTAAGCCTAACTTAGCAGCCATATTTGTTTACATTTGAAACTTAGCAGAACAGTGAATTAAGTCAGTTTCTACGTAGAAGTCAGTTTTTGCGTAGAAATCCTAATTTCAGCTGTAAAAATTGTTTTCTCAATTGTTTTGAACTGCATTCGGTGTGTTATGTTTTCTATGTTTTTCAATTTTTAATGAAGATATTTTGAGGCTTTATGTATTATACACTGGTGAAATAAATTAAGAGAATTTTCATATTTGATCTTCGATCTCTAGAACTACTGGACAGATTTTAATAAAATTTGGTATGAACATAGGTTGATATAATAGAAACAAAATAAACATTCAACAGTTTATTATAAACACACAAGCTCGTATGTAACACACATGGGAGTCTGAAGGTTTGAAACAGCGGTTGCAGAAGACACAAAAGAAATGGGTTAGTAGGGGGTATGGTCACCTCTTACAGACTACAGGCCTCGCAGCGTGATATCAAACTGGAAAAAAGGCAGTTTATCAGTGCCTGTGTTAATTGGTCCCACACATTCAGCAACGCTGTTGTCAATTCCTGGGTGGTTCTCGGAGGGAGATTGCGAGTTGCAAGTGCCTTCCCCAGAGCGTCCCAGACATGTTCTATAAGGTTGAGGTCTAGACACCTGGCTGGCCAATCCATCCGGCGGATATCCTCAATGTCCAGAAATTCGTCAACCAGAAGAGCTTTATGTGGCCTCGCGTTATCGTCCTGTAAGATGAACTCGAGGCCCACTGCTTCCCGAAAAAGGCAAACATAGGGCTCGAAGACCTCATCCGTGCACCTCAAGCCAGTCACAGAGCCTGTGTCAAAGACGTGGAGAGATGTGCGGCCATCCAACATGATGCCTGCCCAGACCCTTACACCGCCACCGCCACAATTCTTGATTTCGTGGAAATTGAAGGGTAGGTAGCGGGTTCCTGGCACTCTCCATATGAAAGTACGGCGAGAATCGGTGTTTAGGCTAAAATGCGACTTGTCGGTGAAGAGAACAGTCGCCCATTGCTCCTTACTCCAATCACTATGCTGCCTGCACCATGCTAATCGGACTCCCCTGTCCTTAGACGTAGCGGGACGCAAACGACCCTCTCTCATTCAGTCTTCTGAATACAGTCACCCTTGTTACAAGGATTCCTGTGGCTGCATACAGGTCCCGAGAGAACTGAGAAGCTGTAGCCCCTCTGTTACGCCTCGCTAAACTAGACAAATAGGAATCTTCTCTGGCCGTCGTGACTCTTGGATGACCTCACCCAGGCTTTTTCTTGATGGATCCAGTATCCTGGAACTGTTTCCATAGGTTACATACGACCCTGGGCCGGTTAAGGTGTTTATGCCTTTAGTTAATCTGCACGCATTTGTTGTAGAATTATCAGCAGTTCAAAAATTGTTTAAGCGAGTCTAAGCCTAATTTTTATTTTAACAGCTCTAACAGCCTTATTTGTTTACATTTGGAACTTAGCAGAATAGTGAATTCAGTTTCTGCACCTTCAGTGTCTATTTGCTCAGGGGGACGAAAATTAAACTCTAATTTTTGTGCACCGAAAAATCTGTCTTGTTGCCTGCTGGCCAAATTGCTTGTTTTGGGATAGAAACTCTAATTTTAATTGTAATTCATTTTTATTGTTGTAATTGTGTTTGGCGTTTTATGTTTTTCTTTACCTTTCAAATTTAAATGAAGCTATTTTGAGGTTTTATGTGTTTTTGCCCTGCCGCGAAGTGAGAACTGAATTAATTAAATGAGAAATATATCTCTAATGAAATTCGAGGAAATAAGTGTTTCGTAATAGCAGCAAATATTGTTGCCAGTCTGTCTGGACAGAAGGGAATGTTTACGGGTAGCACATGCGCGTTAGGAAAGCGGCGCTGAATCGTCTGTGAAAGACTGTTTCCTTTTTATTTGTTTAATTTCCTTTATACGTCGTTTAAGTTTTATTATGGTGTTTGAATAGGACATGTGGCACCGATTAGATAATTCTTGAGATGAAATAACTTTTCGTGCATTCTGATTTATAAATTGAATGATATGTAACGCTGTTAACAGGCCATTTTATAGTAGTAAACGCCAAATTAATCTAAAAATTCGAGCGATTTTAAACAGTTTTCAAGAGTACAGAAACTGAATTTTCATTCTAAGGATTGTTTTCCGCTTTATTCAATTGGGAAAACAGTATATTTTTGGAGCTTATGTTTGTTCGTTAAACGAAGATATGTGCAAAAAATCGTTCAGATATTAAATACAAAATGAACTAAATCGAATTAAAAAAAAAAAATTCTCTCCATTGCATTGGATTGTTAGTAAATAACAGTGTGTGTACAGAAGTTGAACTCCATAGCTTTTCATGAAATGGTGTAAAAATCAATTCCCTTCACAGTGAAACGCCATGAGAGAACTAAATAGAAACTTAAAGCAGAAAAATGTATCTTTTAACTGCAATGCGCTTTATTAAATCACTGATCATACAGTTTTAGAATGAATGTATTGGATCTATCTGCTGCGTTTGCATAGCACGAAAGAAACACGAAATATGCTTAGGAAATAGCAATTTGCAATCTCCCTTAAAAAACCTTTCTGAACAAAAGCTTTCTATACAAAAAATTTATCAAAGGGAAGAAAAGCTTTTATGTAGAAAATGTATTCTGCATTTCTATAGATGTTGCTATGGCAACCTGTTTCTGTAGGAATGCGCAAGAAATCAACGACGACATACGCCTATTTAAAATTAAACATACATGAGAATGTAATGGTATTGGCACACATTTTAATTTATTATTATTTTATATAAGCATCCGATGAAGTAATAATAACAATTTTGAAAGGATTCAGATTTTATCATTGCATCCAAGAGGTTTGTTAAGATGTTTTAGGCCCTCTTTGAGTTCGCAGTTTACCCATCTGTTCTGGACTCATTATTGCTAACAGAGTGTTTCTCATCTTGTTTTGTCCCCTGCACCCCTTTTATTATCCGTCTCCTCCTGTATAAAACTCGATTATCATGAAATTATCATCCCTTCTCCTCCTTTCTAAAACTAAAACATTCATAAATCCATTTATTTAGATTCAGATTATATTTCATAGCATTTCCTAAATCAAACAACGAAAAGTACAGAAAATATTAATATACACCGAATTTGAATAAAAGTAGTTTTTATAGTTGGAAACTAAAACTAAACATTCAACAATTAAGTCAAAGCTAGCCGCATTCCTCCACCTTGAAACTTTGAAATCCCCCGCTGAGGAATTTTTCCCTAGTTGAGAAACACTAGGCTAACACATTTATTTTTATTTATTTTTTTTTTATTTTTTGTATTTTTAACTTTGTTATCAAGAATCACTTTCATGCCAGTTACGCCACATAAAATTCAATAATAAAATCGCAAAATTTTTAAAAGCAGCTTCTTATATTAGAAAATTGGAAAAGGAAAAAAATATACCGTGAGTGGCTTGGATGCACTTAGCAGATCAATGTTAATGAAACTTTAAGGATGCTTAATTGTTTCACCTGAAATATTGCCTGCAGTGAAGTTTTTGATTAATTTCAGGACGTATTTAAATCATTAAATAAACTGCTCCTAATTGCGCACCTTGTGAATCATGTTATATAATAAAACAATAAATTTATTGATCCTTTTTCACTTAACCATTATTTAAAATTATTTATTTTCACTTACTTCTACAAAGTAAAAGAAGTATTGTAATCAAGAAAAATTCTGGTTTTCATATTTCAACGGTAATATCCATTTTGACCGCTATCGAATGCAATTTAACGATGCTTTTGAATGATATCTGTCCGTAAGGACATAATAAAGGACTCTCCTTCACCAAACGAATTATAAATTTCGGTTTCGTAACTGATTTATAATGGAGAACCTGATTTAAAATGGATTCAGAAGAGTTTTTTCTTGAAGTCTGCACGTACTTTCTTCGTGCCTCACATAACTCAAAAACAAGTAGCTTCAGAACGTAGATATTTTGTATCTAGGACTGCTCTAACATGTAGTTGTGCACCTTCCTTTTTGGTTGCAATCGACCGCACCAAAAGTATGTAAATGTAGATATATACAACCACTATGTTACTCTGCTCCGCGAGCTCAGTTTTTTAATTCTTATGTGTTGGTAAATTGCTCATTTTTTGCTTAAAAATTGATTAAATTATGTTGTTCTTATCTTCCGGTTAAGGTTTTTGTGACTTTAATTAATCTGCATGCAGTAGTTGTAGAGTTATTAATAATTTAAATGCTGTTTAATTGCGGCTAAGCCTAATTTAGCAGCCATATTTGTTTACCTTTGAAACTTAGCAGAACAGTGAATTAAGTCAGTTTCTCCACTTTCAGTATTTTTTTTTTGCCGAGTAGAACCAAAAGTAAACCTTCACTTTTGTGCACCGAAAAATTTGATTTCTTGCCCGCTGGTCGAATGGCTTATTTTTGAGTAGAAATTCTAACTTTAATTGTAAAAATTGTCTTCTATTATTTTAACTATATTTGGTGTTTTATTTTTTTTCCCTATATTTTTCAGGTTTTAATGAAGGTATTTTGAATTTTTATGTTTCTATGTCTTGTCGTGAAGTCAGAACGGAATTAATTGAAGAATGAGAAATAAATTTCTAATGAAACTCGTGGAAATAAGTGTTTCGTATTAGCAGCAAATACTGTCGCCAGTCTGTCACGGACAGAGGAAAATGTTTACGAGTTGCGCATGAGGTAAGCATTAGATAAGCGACGCTGAATCGTCTGTGACAAACTGTTTCTTTTTTATTTATTTAATTTCTTTCATACATCGTTTTAGATTTATTATAGTATCTGAATAGAACATGTGACAAGGATTAGATGATTCTTCAAATGATATACTTTTTGTGCATTCTGAGTTATAAAATGAATTAGATGTAACGTTGTTAAGTGCACCTAGCGCTAGAATGTCGCTATGGTAAATAAATATAGAGAATTTTAAAGTGTGCATTTATTCTATTGTGGTTTATGCGTTCTCGACGAAGTAGATTTAATTTAATTCAATAAGGTTAAATGAAATGCAGGAAAAATTGCGTATAATTTAATATTCCTGTACAAAGAAGTCATGTGGTGTACATATTAGATTTTTTTACTTTATATCGTTTAATCTTCATTTAATTTTATCGCCAAATCTCAGAACGTATATGCAACTTTAAAGCTGAATTTTATTTTTTTACTTTTTGATTTCTCATTCTCGTTCCCATGCAATCATACCGTAGTGAGTTTCAATTCTTTAGAGAGTTATTTAGTAGTTATCATGGTATTTAAATCGATTCTTTAGAGAATCAGGGTATACTAGCAATTTTATAATTCCCTATATAATATTAAATGTTTTCATACATTTTTATATTTTTTCAGACATTTCTTATTTCATCATACCAGTGTTAAGTTTTCTTAATAAAGAAAACCTAAACCCTTTCTTTAATCCTTTTAATTTTATTACTAAACATCACTTTCCTCGCGTGAAATTGCTAGTATATCCTGATTCTCTAAATGCTGCATAAAACTGAACAATAAAATAATAAAATTTTTAAAAGAATTTTATGCTTAGAATTCTCAATACAGTGTTGCTATTGACGTTTTCTAGCATCTTCGCAGTTCATCACACTGATTTCCTTAGTCCAATTTCCTTAGTCAGACGACTTACACAATCTTTTTTCGTCTTTATGTTATTAACTTTTTTCTTTTTAAATTTGATTATTAAACATCTCATTCTCCGTACTTAGGTCACAGCAAAATCACAAAATATTTGAAAGGAACATATACTGATAAAGATTAAATGCTGTCATTCATTCTTTCATGTTCTCTATATTATTATTTTTTAAAAAATAATGCATGGCGAAACCGTTCATTTTATGTGCGTTGCCATATATATTTTTTATATTTGCTATATGACCTCTTTAAAAAAGATGATAATATATATTGGGATTATTATACTATTATAAATGTACTACATGTTTAAATTAAGATATACTATGTTCATAGGGTCCTAGTGGATAACAGTTCCCAAAGCAAATCTGAGTTTTACTCATAATTATTGACTAAGCAGTTAAAACCTTCTCGCTTCAACACATCAAAGAGCACACTCTCGTTTCAGGAGATTATGAGAATTCTGTTGTCCTTACTTTATTTCCATCGATTGACTATAAAACTCCAAGCATTTTTCAGAGATTCAACTCTTGGATCGTTTCCTCTTCTATTAATAAAATTCGAAGTTCCATACCTAAAGACACCAAAATATGAACTCCTGGGATATACAGGCTTCCTTGCCAGAGCGATTTAATTAATTTACATCGGTCAAACTAACAGAAGCTTTGCGCTGAAGGACATGAATTTTTTTTAATTTAAACAATTTGTACAAATTACTTAAATTTTATGCTAATGAATTAATTTTCTTAACATTTCCCACTAAGGAAAATGAGGTGTATGTAGAAAAAGAAACAAAATTCTTTGTTTCCCCAAAAATAACATGGTCAAAAATCACATTTGCCATTTTTCCGCAGCAACATTATTCAAAAATTTTATAGAGGTGCTCTAGTTAACGTTTCCAATTACAAACCATCTTTACCCTCAGCTTTCAAGGAATTTATTTGATTGTTGTTTTTGTTTTCACCGATAGATGACACCATTGACTTGACTACCTTCCTCTCATTGTTGTCTCCTGAGCTCAGGCTTCTCTTTCGTCATTTGCACTTCTGCAGCGGAAGAAGATTCTAGATTTAAACCCGAGAAATTAGTCCTTCAAATATACCTCTAATAATAGTTCCGAAAACAGTTTTATTTTCTATTAATAATTAATTATTAGTTAACTAGACCTTTCGCATGAAATTTTTAGGACGCGTACTGAGTACTTATTAACACTTCTACTTTACCCATGTATTTATATTTCTTTTCTGTTACAGAAATTCGTGAATTACCCTGAATTTCTTTACTCTTACGCTGATTTATACAATTCATTATATAATAATTTGGATCTAGCTTTATCTTCTAAAAGAATAATATTGCTGTTTTAAACAAAAAGTTTGATAATTTGCTAGGTAATTATGCTTGACCAGTTTTTAGTAAAATGTTGTGTGTTCAGTAAAATTAATTGATTAACTAAATTAATTTTATTTGATAATATTTATTAACCGAGTGTGCCAAGAAACATGCAGCTGCCGATCTTAGACAACTATGTGCTCCTAGTCTGGCGATGGCATATGGAGGGTAAGGGGTTAATGCGGCAACTCCCCCTCCCGTCCGGAACAAGTGAAAAGTTATTTTTAGCCCAAAGGAACGTTACCTCAGAAAGGCTATCAGTCTCGAAATGGGATTTTGCTTTGAACCACTATAAAAGTCTAAATCGTTTTTCAAATTGTTGCCACCAAATATTATCGCCTTGTATTATTTTTAAAGTACTTAAATAAAGGAGAATGTGCATGAATATAAGAATGATTTTCCCATTGTGAAAAAACGAAGGTACCTAAAACCGTCAAATTTTGAATAACATAATCCTCTACCCGAACATGGGCACCTGGAAGGACGAATTCGCAGTTTTGAATTTGGTTTATTATCTATTTCATGCTTTGTAAAACTTTAATGAATTTTTGATTAACAAACTCAACGATTTTAAAGCGAGTAATGCCAACATTATACGAAAGAAAAATTATCTCCAGCGCACGAAACTATCTGTTGGAAATTCTAAAGATATGTTGTTTTTAAATATTTTGCCATACCACTGTTAAGTTGAAATTGATGTGGTTTAAGTACGAAGAACATGGTATTTGATAAATAAAAATGGCACACAAACGTTAAAAAACGACTCTTTAGGCGTAACATAATATCTGCAACCTTTCAGATTTCATTATTTATCATTGTTTTAATTGATCTGTGTTTACTAGGGGATTAACAAATATGTACTTCGTATTGATGCAATACAGCAGACGCCACTTCATGTGATCACGATTAATGTCATCGCCATCGAAGTCCCGCCCGTTTATATATGAAAATACATCGCTTAGTATGATCAACAATTCGATGAATATTAACAAAGTGTTATTGAATAATTTTTTAACAGAAGTAAAGTCGTCATGGAATAGGCTGAAAACAGATTTTTAATTTGTCAAGTAAACATTTTCAACTGAGAGATCATGTCGCCAAGGAGTTTCATTCAAGTTTTAGTCAGCTCTTTAAAATTAGGCAAAAAAGCAACATTTGTGTGGCTTAGATTTTGAATTATTCTAACGAATTTGAGGATAATCCAGCACAAAAAGATCTAGCGCAAAAAGATTTCTATAGAAACGTTTTTCCTATTCCTTAAAAATATTCCCTGAAAATAACTACACCAGATTAATGTTGTTTTTTACTAAATATTTAATTTTACATTGGAATATTTTCTATCAACAGCACATGCCCTCGATGTATCATGATTAGTGGTAAACTGCAAATCAACTAATTTCGAGAAATATTGTTAACGTTTCATAAATGAACTTTTGAATTAATGACTTCATGTACAATTCATAAACAAACTTCTGAATTTTTCTGATTAAAATGCTGCGAAAGTGCCTGCTTACATTATTATGGTTATATTTATAATAAATTAGTTAAACTCCTTTGCTGTTTCGAAAGATATTTTTTCTTATCGTCTAAAGCTAACATTAGAATAATATTATCAAAACAGCCGTTGACAAACGTCTTCACATGAAGCGTCGGCTATTCTAAAACGCTAGCAAAATGCCAAAATTATGAACATACTCTGCTGTATATTCTTATCTGCATCCAATAGAATCTTGCTAAATAAGTAGATATACCAGCAGATTTAGCTCACGGGTTGCTGAGTTCACAATGTTTAAGCCAATTAAAACGGGATAGATTTTTCACCTGTTGCCATCATCACTCGCAAATAAATGAAACAAAATCTGATGTATACACCACATTACTACCTTGTACGGAATATTAAATTATACGCTTTTTGCATTTCATTTAAACTTATTGGATTGAATTAAATTTATTTCGTCGATAATTATGCATTCTGCTTAAGGGCATAGACGCTTTCTTGATGGATTTTCTAAGGGAAATGTGCTCATATTCACTCTATATGAAGGGAAAAGTATGAAAGCCAAACATGCAGCTAGCCCGTTTGCCCGGACAGAGACACAGTCAGACTACCAGTATACAGTTGCCCTAACATGTCTAATAGCCTGTCTTGACAGCGGACACTTGTTGGTCTGCAATATTTAAATAATTAAATATTCAGTACTTCAAGTTATGTTCAGAAAAGGGTGTTTTTAACCGGGTATTGTGACGTTACTGTTTATGAAACTATTTTAATTTTCAACACAGTTTAATTATTTAAAATGCTTAACTCTTTATTATAAAGCATACTTAATGTTAAACTGTTTTTTTTTTCTAATTGAAGCTAATATATATCTTCTTATCTTATTCAAATAAGCCGAGTTAATCTGTGGTGTACTATAGGTTGTATGAATTTTGTCCATTTCCGATTTATTGTAATTTAAGCTACCGCTCGTATTTATGAGGGTACGAAGTTTCCGCAAATAACAGAACATGTGTAGTAGCAGAAGATCTTATCGTCAGCAAAGGAATGATTCTTTCTTTATCGCCTTTGAACTGCCATTAAATCCTGTAAAGAACTGATGAAACATTTTATAGCTTATAAATTGTCTTTTATGTGCATTTCTATACACCAAAACTAAAGGAAAAGAAATTTATTTTAAAACTTCCGATGGGAATCGTCCATAAAAGCTTATGCTTTTGTAGATATTTATATACTGTATTTGTGGATGTTTTAAAGCTTTTCTGAGAAATTGCGTTTATCTTCTTTAATGCTTTTCCTTTTCGTTTTCCTTTTGTACAGAGCAATGG
Organism: Stegodyphus mimosarum; assembly: GCA_000611955.2. Lineage (NCBI taxonomy): Eukaryota > Metazoa > Arthropoda > Arachnida > Araneae > Eresidae > Stegodyphus > Stegodyphus mimosarum. The sequence goes on from KK121865.1 coordinate 506,013, forward strand.
AAATATTGTAATCGCAAAAAAATTAAGGTATCATATTTCAAAAGAAATATCCATTTTGACCGTTTCCGAATCAATTTGGACGATTTGTTTGCTTGATATCTGTACGTACAGACACGGCAAAGAACTCATTTTTAAAAATCGGTTTGTAAAGGGATCTAAACTCGATTCAGGATGGAATTTTTCAGAGCGTCTGTGCGCACGTATGTATCACGCAAAATTCAAAAATGCTTTACTGTAGAACGTTGCAATTTTGGTAATGAGACTACTCTAACCTATACTTCAGCACGTTTCTTTTCTATCGTCATTTTATACATAAATTTTGCTTTATGGATGGATATATATATATAATCCCTTACTCGGCTTAAATGTCCTTACCCGGCCTATATTTTTGCAATCGTTGACTACAGTCATGTACTTCCAATTACAGAAGTGGTTTATTTACTAGTAGTGTGGAGTCATTATGCTAATTTGATGCAGGAGAGATGAAAAATGAGCAATGCCCTCTCCGGGACTCGAACCACGGACCTCTCGAATACGCGCCGAGAGTGCTGACCACTACACCACAAACTCATACTAAGAAGGCGGGAGAAATACCTTATATACTCCCTCTCTTAAAGGGCGACTGGGGTTTAAGGGATCCAATCGCCAAATCCTGGTGATGAAGAATCATCATTCACCGCCTTTTTTAGTTCAGGCGCCACTATAGAGATATTATGTATTTTTTTAAAGCAGGAGCGATGAAAAATGAGCAATGCCTTCGAGGGGAGTTGAACCTTGGATCTCTCGAATACGCGTCGAGCGTGCTGACCACTACACCACGAAGGCATGCTAAGACGGCAGGAGAGGTACCTCATAGTAGTATACTAGTATTTGTCATATGAAAATATATGATTGTTTCCTGTTCCAACTAAGAGATAGCATGGTACTAGATAAACAACACTCACACGTTTTGCGTACTCACGCGAACTTCTAGACTTGTGATTAGTTATTTTCCTTTATCAGTCTTAAATGAATCACTGAAAAAAATTACAGCAGTCCGTTTATAACATTTCCCAAGTGAATAAACTTCAATATATAAATAAATAAAGTAAGAAATAGTTTTGCTATCTAAACATTTAGATATTATATCTGCATTTTTAAAAATAAGGATCATTTCATTACACCAAATATATTATTTTGCCCTTTCTGGAAGCCAAACACCTAAACTCAACACTCATTTTCTACGGCCATGCTCGTATTCGATGATTTAGGTAAAGTGATCAGTAACCATTATCTCGCCGCTGGCGAATAAACCTATTTGCTAATTACGAGTATTCTAATAATTAGCAGAGAACAAGTTAAATGAAATTTATATGGCATTTTTAATAATTTTTCTGATTTTGGGACGATTTTTTAAAACAGTTCGATTTTTTTCGACAGTTGGAAATAACCAGAATTGCTCGAGGTAAGAGTAAAATAGTTGGATACGATATTCATTATTAACAAACAATTTTCAATTGAATAATTTAATTGACAATATGTCATTCATAATAAAAACATTAAAATTAAAAAAAAATTAAAAAGGTTTTTATAAAACTAGCTTTTATTCGAAACACAAAAAGTAATTAATGAAATAAAAGAAAAAAAATTTATCGTATTATTTCTTACGAATAGGAGTCAAAATAATTTTCTTAACACAATTCATTTGCAATTTTATATCATGAATAATATAAGCTTAGGCCCTCAAATAACGAAAGCTATTAATCGAATTACTTTAATAAAAGTACATACCTTATCTTAGGCATTATTATCTTTACGTCTTATCTTATACGCATTATCCTTATGAGTTTATGGAGGAGCCCCCAGGCTGTTATTATTGTTGATACAGAACTGTAGATGAATTTACGAAAGAGAATCTCTTCATAGGATGAAATTATAGGATAAATTAGTTTTCTTCTCTTTTATCATGCAATATTATTTTTTAATTTTAAACAAAAGCTTTTTTTATTATTCTATATTACTGTCGTACACCCCTACGCATTATCTAAGATCTGCAATTAATATTTGTTCAAATTCTTTATCGACAATGCACTTTTTCCAAAAAACCTTATTATCCTGCACGACAATCTCCAATTCCCTATCACCACATCGCCCAGCACCTGTCCGATGAGAAATTTCGACCATCCTCAACAATCTGGTCTTGTCCTCAACGGTTACCATCTTTGGCAGAATTACTTTAAAAAAACGAATTTCAGTAGAAGCTTACTGCAAATCAGAATCATGTGGAAACTAAAGTATTGTACAATATTAAGATGTATGTTACATTGTCGATTGTTACGATTGATGTCTTAACGCTTTGTATCCTTATGTGCTGCAGATGACAAGTCACAAAGCAACAATGTCGCTAAACGCTGGTCGTTCGGCATGAATTTGATTCCAGGCAAAGGAGCTGACTGCATGAGAGGTTTTATAGTTTCCCCTTGTGTAACGTGAATATGAGTCAATTCCTCTGAGAAACATTTTCCGTGTGGTTAGGCCTTCCCTTGGCAGACAGCCGCCATGCGCTTTGCAATATTCTAATAAAAAAATGTCCTACGTGTATTAACAAGTTAAGGTATTTATTTCAAAAGTAAAAGACTTTATTTAAATACTGTTATCCTTTTTCATCACCAAACGGTAACCAGGAACATAAGACTTTTGGACTAGAATAGAAAGCTTTGTTGATATTACATTCAGAAACAAAATCATATGGTTTATGTCACGAAACTCGTGATTTGACAGCAATATAAATTTCAAGAGACTAACTAATGATGCTTAAAATGTTCAGTTTTTGAATAAGATCGCAAGAAACATGGATTTTCCATTACATAAAAGTTCTCAAGTATGCAATAAAATTTTAATCTTTTTCCACACTCTAAACTGCGTGGTCGGTGAAAGTGCCTCCGTCAGTAAATTCCATCAGGAATTCAGCGTAGGAAGACGAAAGTGAGTTTTATGCAAATCCCCATTGACTCATGTTTAAATAATAACTGTTTCTCGAGCAGGTCTCATGAGAAAAGCTTGACTAATAGGTTATAAACTCTAATAACATGCTTACAAAAGTAGAATTGTGGAAACATTACGTAACACACAGAGAAATTTGTAATGAATGGTCTTCATATATTTTGGAATGTTTTATGAATAATGTATAAAAATGGATTGGATTATTGCAATACGGTAAAGTGTAGGAGAGATGTTTGCCAAAATGTAAAGCATGCTTTCCCTGACTACATTCTAAAGAAAACTGGCTCATACTCAAATGAGAACAAAAATCTGATGTGTACACCACATGACACCCTCGTACGGAATATTAAATTATACGCAATTTTCTTGCATTTCATTCAAACATATTGAAGTAACAATTAATGAATTTTCAATTAAATCTACTTCAATTAAATCTACTACAGCTCTCACTTCGCGGTAAGGCAAAAATACATAAAAGTTCAAAATATTTTCATTAAAAATGAAAGATATAGAGAAACATAATACACCAAGTGCAGTTAAAACAATTAAAAAAAAACAGTTTTTCCAATTAAACCTCCGATTTGTACGCAAAAACCAGTTAATAAGTTGAACCAGCTAATAATTCCAGAATGAATCAAGCTTAATTTAATTCGCGATAATAAAAGAAGACGTTACTTTGTTGTTGCGAAGCTTATTTTCTCTAGATTGGCAACAGATCCACTATTCTTCTAAGCTTCCAATGTAAACATATATGGACGTGATCATAACCAAAAACGAGGCTTAGCCGCACTTAAAAAAACTTTTAAATTGTTGATAATTCCACAATTTTATTGCACGCAGGGTTACTAAGAGCATTAAAATCTTAATCGAACGATAAAAACAGCATAATTCAATCATTTTTAAAGCAAAAAATGAACAATTTACAAACTTATAAGAAAAAAGAAACTGAGCTCACTAAGCCGAGTAACAAAGTGGATATATATATACATATATTTATGTACTTTTGGTCCGGCCGATTGCAACCACAATGCGAGGTGCACATCTGCATGTTATAGCAGCCCTACATAACAAAATTTCAACGTTCTGAGGCTACTCGTTTTTGAGGTATGCGAGATACATGCATACATACGTACGTACACACAGAAGCCACAAAAAAAAATGTCTTTAGAATCCATTTTAAATCAGTTTTATAATTATTTGGAGGGAAGAGTCCTTTATTCTGTTCTTACGCACGGATGTTACTGAAAAACATCGTTAAATCACATTCTATAGCGGTCAAAATAAATAGTTTCGTTGAAATATGGTACACGAAATTTTTCGCGGTTACACAGTTGAAACATTTTTAATCGGGTCAGTTTAGGTGAATTCAACGTTTTAACGTATTGACAAAAGTTTAAAAGCAGCGTCGGTTATTTTTCCCTTATGCTAGAGGCTAGGTTGCCTTTTTCTTCATACTGCGTTGACTGAAATGTTGTTAATCGGTTGATTTAAAAATAGGTTAACAATGTTACAAAATGTATAATAAACTTAAAAATTTAACATATGGGGATTTTTGTGTCACCCTTCATTTTAAATTTTATACTGAACAACTGATTTAGGAAAACATTTCAAGCGGTATACTTTATTTAATTATTCACAATTACTCTCTTTTCCATTTATGATCAACAGGATTTAAAAAACTGATACTAAAGGAAAATAAAATACAATTAAGAAGGTTTTTTATACAATAAGCTTTTATTTAAAGTACGTATGATAATTAATGAACTAAAAGGAGAAAAAAATTATCCTATAGTTAATTTATTATTTTATAGTCTAATGGCATAATGGATTAAATAATATATTTTACAGAACTCATCTGCAGTTTTTATGTCGCGATTAATAAATCCTGGGCCGCCCATGATAAATTTAAAAAATGGCTTACATATTTGACTGTGCATGTGGATAATGACATTCAATTAGTGCCACAAGATGGCGAACTCAAAAGCAATATTTTCCTGAGAAACGCCTTTTTCTTTCATCTGCTTCGAACTTCAATGCTTTTTTTTTAAAAAAACAAATATGTAGAAATAAGTCCAATTAATACATTTTCATCATTCTTGTTTTAAAAGAGGGCGAAAATGTTTCATAATCTTTGAAGATTTCAAAACTGTATGTTCGATACATTCTTTATGTTGAAATTTTAAAAAACAAAAACTTAATACTATAAAAGAACCTTCGAAAATTCAGAAATTAATTTACAGTTTTTATTCCAAATTTGATGAAAAGATTTTTTTTCCACTGTACTATTCATTGGTTCAAATGCTAAAATTCTAACATGCTTAGTTTCTTTCTTAAAGAAAGATATGTGCGAAAAATAGTTTAAACATTAAAAAAAAATGTAAAGTGAATTTTACTTCACCGAATTACGTTGCCATGATGGAGTAGTGTGTGTAAACATTTTAACTCGATAGCGTACAGGGAAGCAGGTTAAAATCGGTGATCAAATTCCATCACAATAAAGAACTATGAGTGAAAAATTGAATGCTTATCAATAAGTCTAATTTTTTGAAAGTGACAAAATAAAGTGTCAAATAATGGGAATTTTTGCCTCACTCTTAACCGTAAATTTTATAATGAACTACTGATATATCTGAACATTTCCGACCGATATATATTTTATTTAATTTTTTGCAATTACTTTCTGTCTATTTATGATTTTAAAAACTGTTACGAAGAAAAAATAAAAACAGTTGTAAAAAATAAATACACATATTTTCGTCAAAGGCAAAAGAAATAATATTTAACAATTGGAAGATAATTATTATCTTCATTTCTACTGAAATTCCAACCTTAATTTTCTAATCAGCCAAGACCATTTTCCTAGTGGCAAAGAACTTCTCTTTCATTTGGCTTTCTTCTCACGAAGCAGCCTTTGAGGGATTATCTGGGAAAAGCTCTCCTCAGAGGAATATTACGATCTTAGGGAGAAAATATCATTTCTCATTCCCAAACAGAGAGGGGAATGAACGAAAGTGGCTGTCACGATCCGGTATCGATATTCATTTCGGGGCTGTTGGCAAGTTTCCACCGTCATTTCAAATATACACGGAAGTAGAGGAGTTAACAGAACTCTGGGTTGTATTTATTTTTATCCTGTAGTAGCCCAGAGAGAGAAAGGTTATTGCTTTTATTTGAAATGCTTACAGGATATTTAGTTATTACATCTACGAATACTACTATCTTACCTTGATAAGACAAGCTATTTTGTGATCTATATATGAAGCCATGTTGCTCTACAGACCTTCCTTCTCAGAATAAGTGAGGTCTGTATTTTATATGATGATGAATACAGATTTCAGATACTCATTTAGATTTTGTTACACCTAGTCCTTTTACAAGCCTCGTTACCGTATCGTATGTAAATGCTATACGATAACATAAATAACAACGAAAAAACATATCAACGGAACATATAACGAAACAATAATGCAACATATAACGAAACAACAACCGAACATGTAACGGAAAAATGACAATGACAAGGGTCATTCACAAAGACAATGAATTATAACAAAAACAATAATAAAGAATAACGATAAAGAACAATCGCTCTTAACTTTGAATAAACTTCACATCGAATTTACTTTGAATTAGCAGTTTTGAGTTTGAAATTGCATGATGACTTCGACAAAGTGACTTTGACACTGGATCCACAAATTATCCGAATTAAGAGTCTGAATTGACAATTTACTTTGTTTCAAATTCTATATTTTTGTAGAATATACGACGAAATAGTTACGATGACAAGGATCAATGGCACGCATAAGGAACACCGACGAGGAACAATGACAGGAATTTCATTTTCAAGTTACTTTAAATTCGACAGTTTACTTTGGATTTATAGATTTTAAATTTGAATGATTAATTTAACACTAAAAATGTAACTGACTTTATTGATGTAGTACTGGGACTCTATATTTTAAGAATAATAATGGTTCATATGCCCATTGTTTGAAGCCCAAAAAAGCAGCATGTCACAAGAAACGTAATAAAACAGTTGAAGCAAATTTGTAAGCATTTTTCTAAGACTCAGTAAAGATATATAGTCTAGGAATGATTTAAACCGTTTGGTTTATGTAAAGACCTTAGGTCAGATATCATCTCGATGAACAGTACAGTAGAAGTCCTCCAGTATTTTCACTATGCGCACCATTATAATTAGTCCCACGTAACTTTGGATATACTCCGCTGCTTGCTGTTATGTAGAAGTCGAGTCTCAACTGTTGATATATGTTTTTCGGAAACAGAAAAATTGCAGTTAATTTACATCTTCCTTTACAAAAGTAAAATGGTTTAATATGACAAGTTTATTTAGCCATCAAACCATGTTATTGTTTTCCAGTCCTTTTTGTCTGTTAATTTTCTTATATATACATATATATAGTTCCGGATGTACAGATTATCTGAAGTATACAGTATTGAAGTTATAGTTGCACAGGTGATTATGTTCGACACTAGGCAACATAAGGTTAAACATTAAAGTTAAAAATGAAGCTCGAAAGATGGTGTTTTTTTAAAATGCTTGCAAATGGAGTTAACTTTCCTGTGGATATCATGAAAAAACATAAATCACAAATAAACTTTTAAGAAAACAGGATAACGGTAACAATGCATGAAACACAGAGAGCACTTAAGTTGACGCAAAACATTAAACTGATACATTTTGCAGATCTTTGAAGTAATATCTTCCGTAATGTTGCAGTTTTAGTGACTTCCGGGATCTCCCGATCTCCCGCTGATGGATTTTTTGTTAAAAGATTTTCAGAAATATAAAGTATATACATAAAATCCACAAGATTTGTGAGAAAGAAAAAGTGCCATAAAACGTGAAACTATCAAATCCCTCTTGCGACGTTACGTCATTATTGTCAACAATTTGCTGCATTCCTACGTCGTCGTCTACGAAGATGGGCACGCTGGAAATTTTGTAATTCCAATAAATTCCCCCTTCCTTATCTTGTATCATTATCGCTCCTTTAGAATGATCTTAATAGCAAATATTTTACGCCTGCAATTTTTATTACACGTTTATCTTTCCAACGCCATTTATGGTTCTTCAATGCTATGTTCAATTTTCGCATGAAAAAAGTGCGCGTCGCTTTTCGAAAATTTCGAAATTTTTTCACTGTAACCATAAACGTAAAAGCCATATTGCTCAAATCATCACAATCTCGAGCGCATACTTTCATTTAACAATATCTGAAATTTTATTTCAATTGGCTGAGCAAACTTCGAGTCCATATACGATATACGGCCCCTTGTATTCTTTGTTGTGTCTATAGCAGCATTAGCTGGAGACTGTTAGATTAGGTTAATTTATTAAGGCAAAATACCTCGAGGGCTATCAGTCTATGGGAAGGGATGCCTTTATGGAGGAATGTTTGACGGAAACGTGTTCGTATCCACGTTTCGCATGTTGAAAACCATGAAAACCAACCACGCAGCTAACCTACTCACCAGGATTTGATCGCAAAATCAGCCGAATAACGTATATCAGCCGAAACGTTTTGTAAGTAGACGAATATACTCCAAACGAAGGACAATACTTGTGTCATTTGGTTAATTTTGTCAAAAACGTCAAGTGTGGAATTTCCATTCAGATTACTCAACAACGGAAAGAAAGGAGAAATGAATATTTCCTAAATATGTTTTTGACAGTTCTGCTTAAAAATAAATATGACGGACATTTCCTTATACTCAGCAATAAAGTCTTGGGTGTCATTAAGTTTGACAACTTCGACTAAAATTAATTGAATAAAAATAGCTGCGTAATACTACGCGTAGGCAACAAAAGGCAATTGGCTTAACATAGGCCTTAAGAAATGCTTCGAAAAGTTACAAAAACTACGTTCTCTACTAACAGTTGCTTTTAAGGAATAAAATATTCACCCCTCTCCAATTAAAAGCAGTAAAATATGTGCATAATTATTTTTTTTCGTTAAGCTTTCATTCCATTGAGGATTGTAAAAAAATTGTTAAAGATTTGACCATACTGATTTTACAGAATGCACTGAGTTTTGATAAGAAATATATACTAATTTAAAAGGTACTAATGTTCCATAGAACTTAAAGCGAACAGGAAAAGGATTTTTAGAGAAATATAATCATTCAATCCTTAGAAATTTTTCTGAAAATTATTTCATTTTTTACTTTTCTAATAAAGTACAGACTTTCTTCTTGAATCAGAGATTTCTGATCTTTTTCTTCTATTGACCCCTACAAAAGAATATATTTCTGCATCCACCCCCTTACATTTTTCGCCATAATGTACAATATAAAATATAATTATAACACAAAAAATCGCATATAAATAATTTTTAAATAATAACTAGGCTAAGAACATGGACACAAGTTTTGAAACAATAGTTTATTAAATTTATGTTTGATTACTTCTCGTGTTATTATTTTCAGATCTAGAAAAACAAACTAGATTTCAAAAATAATATCACTAATCGTAATTGCACAAATATTCGATTTTAATAAATATGGTGACTACGTTTAATATATTGATGCAATTTCGTTTTAATATTTGGCATAAAATCATTTAAATCAGTTTTTAAATCACATCGTTCAAAAAAAATCTGTTTCTTATTTTCCATTCTAGTTTTCCACTCTTCGTATTTTTTAAAATTAACATTTTAAGGACATCCAGGATACGGTAACTTCAAAATATGAGGTTCCATCGGAAAGTCTTTCCATCATCTGATTCGAACTTCCGGCACAAGACGCTGTTTCGAATATGAAGTGAGTTTCAGAGAGTTCAGTATTGTTTTATTGTAGGACTATATACGGAAATGTCCTGCCAGATAAGATTTCTGTTTGAAGTTTATATTAAATCAATTATGGGTTAAATGCCGCGGTCTTCCAACTGGTCTTTCTTGACTTCTTTACTCCATGTGTCTTGATCAGCCTATGTTGAAGCTGTAACCTGTCGTGCGACCGAATTCAGCAGCTCGTATTTCGCTTCGAACTTGGAACAATATCGGCAGCTTTCTGGGTAGGGTCTCCTAGACAGGGCATCGGTATTTCCATGTGGTGATCTCTTCTAATGACGGATAGGTATGTCCACAGAGGCTGAATGCAGTTTATTGTTTTTAAAGTCCAAGGAAAAATTGTATTTGCTTAGAAAGCCCAATCCTAGTATACAAGGATATGTAATATCTGCCACATATATGGTACACGGCACTTCCATATCTGATGTTTACGTTTAACTTCCCATAATTTTGATTTCAACACCAGACGCAATCTTAATGGTAATTCAGGATGGCGTTCAAATGAGTTCATCTTTAAATTGTTCAGGGAAATTTTTCCGAATGATGGTAACATTGGCTCCTGTGTAGGTGGTCATATTACAAGGAACTCCATTGATATGCAGTGACGAATAGTCCATTACTACCAACTCACTGCAGAAATCTGAACAGCGTTAAAATAGGGCCTCTCATTATCTTCCAAACTCCACTCCGCGAGATGGCTACTAATTTGTTTCCTGCGTCGTTGCTCTGGAATGAGATTATTTTCGGTTTCCTGGAGTGTTCTGCAGCTGCTTCGTACGTGACTTTTATCACCACAGTTAAAGCACCTCAGGTTGGTTTCTTGTCACTCCTATGCCATCTCAAAACACTGACTTGTCTCTTTAAATCGTCTGTCTTATTTTATTGCATGCTAATTTTGATTGCCTTTCTGAATTCTGAGATGCAGCCTTTACCTCATATGTAAATTGCATGTTTTAATTCCGCTTTTTTACATTAGCACCTTTATGGTTTAGGGTTTTTTGCTTATTTTTTGAACCCAAGTGTATTATAAACAAATTGTAAGCAATACAATAAAACTTTATTTTTATAATATATATTTAATGTATTTTTTAATGTTGCAGTAATTTTACTCTATGCTAATTATATACTAATGTTATCGCAATTCAGTATCTAAAATACACTATATAACATTCTTAAACTGAAATTTTGATTACAGTTACTTTTAGAGATCTTCTTTTAAAAAACAAATCAAATTATTAAAATTAAAAATAAGCAACTGTGGATTAATCGATTTTGAGGGTCATAAGTACTTTTTCTCCAGTGGAAAGGAGGAAATATTCTTAATTTAAAACAATTTTTCCATCCAAGTTCCTCCAAAATTTCCCAATTCTAATATTTTATCTTTTTTATGCTTCATAACTATTCTTTCTGCAGATACATTTGCTTTTTTTCTTCTTTTAGCCCGTTAATTTTTCTATAAATAGATATTTTTACTCCTTTTACTTTTTCAAGTATCTTTTGTTCCTGTAAAAGGGGTTCTGATGGCCTGCGGTTCGATAGAATTCTACTCACAGTCCACTTCCATCGAAGCATCTTCTTATAGTGTAATTTTAAATTATGTTTTTTCAAATTACACGCATGCATTGTATTTTACTGCATGTGATATTTCACTGCATTAGACCAATGGTCTCAAACTGGCGACCCGTGGGCCACATGTGGCCCCCAAAATAATTTAATGCAGCCTGCGAATACACTTCAGTTAAGTATTTGTGGATTTCTAGATTTTAAGGTTTTACTTATTTGAAGTCCAAGTTCACGTCACGTTCAACATTAAAAACGAATGTGAAAACCATACCAGAATATCTATACATGGAGCTAATTAATTTCCAGTATGATATGAATCTTATTCAACGATTTAACGATAAGGATTTTAATTTTTATTCGTACTTGTTAAATCCTGAGCTCAATTACAAACTTTTGCATCAAGATTAATAGCTTTGTCGAAGAATACGTTTATATGGGAACAGCTTTTTTTCGCAGTTGAAAACTCATAAGGAAACAACCCGGTTGATCGATGAGCATCTGCAATCCATGATGAACATAATTTCTAGACATTTTTTTATTAAAAAAGTAAATTTAGATAATAATTTACATACAAATAAATGTATTTTAATTTTTGTCATGGAAAAAAATTTATAAATTAGAGTAAGAGACTATGTTGTTATTATGTATTCTCAAGTCATTTTTCTGCTTAGAAAGTTTTTGAGAGTTGTTTAGTTTTAGATTAATTAAAGTTATTAGAATCATTTAAAAGGAATCTCACTCTGAAATACTAATATATTTAGCTATCATGTATGTTTGAATTACAAAGTTTAACCAGCAAACATGTCTTTCAGGTACATTTTACAGGTATTAAACTATAGATTTCAGACAGAAAATATCTATAAATCTGAAATTTTATACTTTGCTACATTATTATTATATATTTATGATTTTATGAATATTCAGTTATAATGTATTTCTCCCGCCTTCTTCGCATACCTTCGTGGTGTAGTGGTCAGCACGCTGGGCGCGTATTCCAGAGGTCCGTGGTTCGAGTCCCGGCGAAACCGTTGTTCATTTTTCAATACTCCTGCTTCAAAAATGTCTAATGTCTCTTCAAGTGGCGCCCGAACTAAAAAAGGTGGTGGATGATGATTCTCCACCACCGAGATTTGGGGATTGGGTTCCATAATCCCCAGTCGCCCTTTAAAAGTAGGAGTATATAAGATATTTCTCTCGCCTTCTTCGCATACCTTCGTGGTGTAGTGGTCAGCACGCTGGGCGCGTATTCCAGAGGTCCGTGGTTCGAGTGTCGTCGAAGGCTTTGCTCATTTTTCATCTGCCCTGTTTGGAAAAATCCTAATGTTTCTACACAGTAAGCAGAATTTTAAATTTATTTCAAATTCTTATACTTTGGGGATAAAAAACGTTCATTTGCTTTAAAAAAATTCTGACCGTCAGCTGTTTTCTGATCTTGCATTCGTCCGCATGCAATTTAAGTTTGAGACCACTTCCACTCATCATTTAATTTTCAGAATATCCACCAGGAGTAAGTAAAATCCTTTTAAAACATTTAAATGTATCATACATTACATCATGAGGTATTTCAAATCAGATAAAACTCCTCTCCAGCACCCCCACAGCTGAATGAGGACACGAGTCTCAAAAGTTCTTAAGTCAGCAAACCAGTTCCTTTCCTACTGAGAGTTTAGTAAGTAATTATCCAAAGAGTAAGACAGAGACAGCAGTTCATTAAATTCGTTCCCGAGGCTAAAGGATTCCTCTGCAGCGATTTCAAATCGATTATATGGTTTGAAATTGATTGCGAGTTTTCCTTTTTGTACTCTACCTATACCTTGAAAGAAATACAAAATTAATTCAGTAAGCCTGACTAAGCTTTATGGGAAAAGACGCAGAGGTTAAAGGTGCATTTAAATTATAAACCAGACAAGGATATGGGGATTTTTCTTGTGTAAATATGTGAAATGAATGCAAATCGATCTGCAGGCATAACATGGCTAATTTCGTCAAGCGTAGATTTGATTACAGCTTTGAAGCGTTTCAGTAAAGTGGTAATTTAAAGCTTTTATCTATTCAAAGCTTTAAAACAGACACACAGTTTCTTTATTTCCGTTAATTCATTCACTTGCTTTAACACTAAAATGTTTTGGAAACAAAAGTAAAGCTAAGCTTTTTGTTTAAATTTTCGTTATTTCCTCGTATATTTCGCTCCCTTTATACCTACTTTTACTGTCCACAAATCGAGAGGGGGAAATTTACGCAAATATTTTTTTTTCCGAAGAACGCGATCACAGTAAAAGCAAAGCAAATGGAAAGTAGTCGTGAATAAACTACCACAACATTATTTCTTTAGAGAAAATTAATTCTAATAAGAATATGAAGTAATATTAACGCTACAGTATCTTATAAGATAGCCTTGCTTCTACTTCCTTGCAAATTTAATGTCTCCCATTCTTATTGCTGTGCCTGCTACTGTTTAGTCCTAAAAGTCATGTATGAATAATTAGAGAAAGTGAATGTGCTGCCGACTCGGAGAAATCCCATACTGAATGTCGGTTCGCGTTTGCTCGCCGTGATGGGTCGGTTCTTGTATCCGACCGGCAAGCAGTTGGAAGGAAAAGTTTGGCGTGACCTAAGCAAGATGTTAAAGAGGACTTGGTTTTGATAGTCAGACGAAAACAATCATTGCGTGAGTTAATTCGTTTTAAAATTTAAGGGAGCTCGTTCCCTGAGAAACCCGAGGAAGGGGAAAATTACACGAATATTCTTAAAATATACGTTAGGGTCGATAGTATGAGAGAAAATATGGCATTTAATTATATTTCCAAATACTAATGCAGGTTTCTCTCTGCCGCCCAGCCGGGATAGCTGTTGACTGCCGAAACGAAGGGCTCAGGGTCGAATCCCGAAGAAGGTAGGGATGTTTGTAAACGTATAGTGTCTGTGCAACACAGGGGCACTCTAAATATGCGGGGAGAGCATCGTACCATTCCTCCCAGGTTGCTCTCCATCAAAATTGGGAGCGGAACTGAACAAAGTCAAACTGTCACCTGTATGGTGCTCAAGGCTGTTGCCAACAAGAACAGGTGAAATCTTGCACTCTTTGCCACGAAGAATTTCGTTGAATTTTTCTGATGTTATCGTTACACAAGTGAGATAAGTCCCAACAATAACGACAACAACAGTTTTCCTCTGCAGTGATTAATCTCGTTTTCTAATTAACGAAATATACAGGAAAAGAAATGCAAATGATAATTGTTGACAAGATAGGAAAGCATCCTAAGCAACGAGCAAATCCAAACAAGTCTCCTGTTTGTGAATTGGGAATAAAACAGCAAACAGCCAAAGATTGATTTTAACCCAATTAATGTTCAAATACTGTGGCAATATAGTAAACCCTTACCGAACGCGGATTTGCGGAACGCGATTTCGCATATAAGTTATCTTAATTGTTTCTATTTAATTTCCGTTCCATTTCATTTATACGCGGCTTTACTTATTGAATGCTTGTTGGTATCAGCTCAGGCCAGAATTCATCGGCAATTTTAAGGGATTTCCATCAATTAAAAATGAAGCCAAAGAAGTCGCAAAAATATGCAAAAGCAATTGGCGATGAAGGATTTTGAAGTATGAAAGTAGCAGAAGTCAAGAAATTAATCCAGAAGTGACGAATAAAGAACTGTATGATACCATCGAACTGCGAAAATTGTGGTAATGACGAAGATAAAGAAGTGACTTTGATAAATTATTAGAAGTAAAAAAAAAAAACATGAACTGCTTGATTTTGCAATGCGAATTGAACCATTATGAACAAAGAAAAGACCATTTGATCACAAGGATTGAAAACCTCTGTTCTCCTTATCGTGAACTTTTAAAGAGCTGTGTTAATTACTGCACGGAGCAAACTCTTCAGGTTTTTTAAAAAATAATTTTAACACGTACTTATTAAGCAGTAATAAAAACACTTTCAATTACAATAATATTTAGATTTAAATTGTTTTAATTATAATAATATTTAGATTAAAGAAATACGTTTAGAACAGTACACAGATTAGTTTTAGACATACTCCTCTCTTAATCTTAACTAAGCTTTTATGTTTTTTCGTACGAAGTTAACTTTTGCGGGACGTGATTTTGCTGTTCGCGCAATGTATTAGTGACCTAAATCCTGCAATCAAAAAGGGTTTTCTGCGCTGGTAATGGAATCACCAGAAATGTACTTTAGAATAAAACGCAAAAAGACAGCGCAAACGGTTACACATACAAAAATTATAACAGCATTTCCTCCTTAATGCTTCCCACTTCAGTTTTCTGTGAAATATTATATCAATTTATTTTTAATTTATTGGCAAGTATAAAATGTGCGAATACCAGATAAAAGCTGTCCTATTATAAATCATGGGTGACACATATCATCCACCGTCGAAAGATCCTTCTTCGTATCTTCGAAAAATATAAGTTTTTTGAAGATTCCATATACAAATAAATATATAAGTTGCATGTATTAAAAAAAATTCGTTCTTTATCCATTCGACCACCTTGTAAAATATCTTTCTTTGGAAGATAAAATGTTTATTTTCCCATGGCTGTATTTCGAATATTCATGTTTCATTTCTTAAACACGGAAAAAAAGTTTCATAAGAAAGCTTAAGGCTTTCGAAATATTTGTTTCGAAATGCAGAGATACTAAACAGCATGCCTTAAAATGCAGAAGATGAAGTACATTTAAGGACACTACGAAGAACATGGAGAAAATCTGATGTATCCAGAACATGATCTCCCATTGATGCCATGCTTTAAATAGCAATGAGACGTAAAGAAGCTCTTTACTTAAATCTAGCTGCTATTTCAAACTCGATAAATATTAAAAGTAGGATGGCGCAAGACCAAGAGTGAGGTACCAAGACTAAACCTAAGTATTTCGTATTTTCCCTTAGCCCTACTCTTAAATGAAATCAGCATATTAAGTATGCAATCATAGTCAGTATGGTAATGCATAACGTCCTGCCCCTACAGATTAGATCTGGATTTTAGGAGCAAAAGAA
The DNA here is from genome assembly GCA_000611955.2 of Stegodyphus mimosarum. NCBI lineage: Eukaryota > Metazoa > Arthropoda > Arachnida > Araneae > Eresidae > Stegodyphus > Stegodyphus mimosarum. Next base: position 522,394 of record KK121865.1, read on the forward strand.
TTTTATACGTAACGAAATCAGGAATATTTTATGCTATGCCGTCCCAGACTGTGCAGCGGCTACCCTGGCAGATATGAAAAACTGCAAATGACCGAAAATAAGGTGCTTCGGCGTATCAGGTATGCTCATATTTTCATCAGATGCTGCTTATGGATTTAAAAATCTCTCTATTCAACGAACACCTCGGAAACGCCAACAAAAGTTTCATTGCTAAGGCAATTAACATATCTGCTCTAAATTAATCATCGATGATCAATTATGTAGCAACAGAAGATGATGAGATTGTTAGAACGTTCGCTCCGCATCTGTTAGATAACTGTAACATTTTTTTTCCAATTGGTTGTATATTACCCCTGAAACTAACTCTCAAAACCCTCACTACAACGGGATGAAGGTCTCCACATTTCGTTTATCTTCTTGGGTTGTGACTTATCTCACTTGCCTTATAGTAACATCACAACAAGCCCACGAAATTCATCGTGCCAAGGAGAGCGAGATTGCGCCTGTCGTTGGCAAGAGCCTTGAATACGATACAGGTGATAGCACGACTTTGCACAGTTTGTAGGTTTTTCTTTAATTTAAATAATCCATTATTCTAATTCTCTTTATTTTTTGTGAACTTCTTAATTTCCCCACGCATTGACTCGCCAGGATGTAAATTAAGTTAAAGTGAAGAGTAGTACTTAAACGGGCGAAAACAGAAAGTTAGTCAGAGCGTGATTTCGCTAGCACATTAATATTTTGTCCTTCCTAGTGTTACTCTGAGTTGCTGTTACGCCATCTGGCCATTTAATAAAGCCTATTGCCGGTGTAGGTTGCTGAGTCAGCTGTTAGTTTTTAATAGTCCAGCATTACTCTATGCCATTAAAATATTGTTCTTAAGTTATTATTCTTAAGTTTCCACCGGAAGTAGTCGGTGCTATTGTGAACGCCAGGTACACGCATTTTTGTTAAAGAGTTTAATCAAATAAAAGAGCGATTTAAACCCTTTCTTTGTGTGCTATTTCTTCACGCCTGTGCGAGAAGTCGCCTATCTTATTATTAAGATAGTATCTTTGAATGACAGCTAAAAGAAAACCATTCTACAAGTTCTGCCCGCAATTTTGATAGAAAGCACCTCGGAGAGACAAGTTCGAAAATCTCCCAACCCACCTTCCCCTTCCACCAACCTCTCCAGAGGACTTTCGGCTCGCCATATATTTACAATGCCCCCATGCAGTAAAAACCCTATACATTTCCAAACATCCATGCCTTCTCAGGATTCAAACCCGAACTCTTCGGTACCCATAACTACGGTAACTAGTAGGCTCCCCCATCTGGGCGGCACTCTGTAACCTTAGTGCTAGGCGATGGCCCACGAGCGGCCAACAGGTAAATTCGCTGAACATTAATAATTCAACCTGGGTCTATTACAAGACAACAAGCTGGCTTCAGGGGCATTTTCGTGGAATTCCCTATGTATAACATAGATACGAGCATCTTTCCCTTAAAAAATCCCCCACAAAAGCATACTTTCTCTTCGGCAGGTAGCCGTCGAGTACTTTGCCGTAATCAAATAAACTAAAACTTTCCTCAATACTTCTGTATTATCCCAACAAGCTTAATACACCTCGTCAAATTTTCAAAATGCGCCAAACTCTGTCAAACATGCACATAACGATTCTTAAAGCAATTGTGTTCATAATAATCCTTCAGTTAAGCAACATAGCCATTTTTGTTTTCGCTCTATTCGTTGAGCTCCAATCGTTTTATAGACAAATCTTGACATTTATTGCCTAAATTTTAAAGTATGAAATGCGCTTGATAGACAGCCGGTGTTGCCAAGCATTGCGCTATGCCGACTTTGTGCTTCTCAGACTTCTTTTAAGCGAAAACAAATCACTGTTTACTTAGGGCGAAAAATAGCGCAAAACATTACAGGGAGATGTGGTGAAGAATTTAAGCGTTTTATTTTTTAACGTTTCGCGGAATCCTTATTTAATAATTAAAATTTCCATTTTTTATTTTTCTAAAGTATGTTTTAGGTTGATATTGTCTACCATCTTTCGGTAAATATCGATACTTTGAGATTTTTTCTAAAAACAATTCGTTAAAACTACTAACTTATACCAGATAAGTAACTTTTACCTTTTCATATGTAAAAAATCGCCAGGCTGCGCCAAGATGCGTGCGTTAATACGTAAGTGCGTTTTCAACTATAATATCTGCACAAAGCGAAAGACAGCATTATACGATATCCGTACTGTATTAAAAGTTTGCTGCTGAAATTATAAAATTAGTTCCCTCGTGTACATACATTTCTGAAACATAAATTTGTTTGCCAAAATTGAACAGATTGATAATCGTGCTTTACAAATGCTGCCTGCCTACAATTCGTCGATCCCAAGCTCCTCAAAACGGCCACGGTCTGTGATTGGACGGGAGTACGAGATCTTCCCTTCTGCGAAACAATTTTAGCCCAGGTACCCTGGTGTACCATAACACCGTTACACTCGGAGTCCCCCAGCCTTCAGTTCCAGCGACGACGCCGTTCACTCAACTGCTCCAGATATGTCTCACACATGGTTATCAATCTGTTTCTTTTAAATATCACATCATTTACCGCAGATTTAATCTGCCAAATTGCTATTCACCGGTAAGTAGTTCGCAGTGGCTAATCGCACCGACGGTGCGAATAGCTTCTAGAGGCTATTCGCGCGACCTACGTGAGCGCATGTGCACAATCAGTCCAGGTGGAAGCATTTTATGCCGATTTGACGTAAGGCAGGTGCGCTTTTTTGATTCAATTATCTTACAAGTTTCTGTTTATCTTCAATATATGCAATTTCTTTGTTAATTAAATTTTAGTTATTGTTACTGATATTTACGAGTTACTGTTACTGAAACTATTATTGGTTTGAAACGACGGCAGATAAAAAAGAAACCTTAAATTGTGCGTGTGCGAGATGATACATTTAAAAACAAAACGGATAAGTAAAACTTGAGATTGAACTAAATTATTCTCATTTATTATTAAATGAGATTGAACTAAATTTTGTAGATTCAAGAGTTACCAAACGAGCAGCTCCTGACAAATTAATCGAAGAGGGTGAAGTATCTATAACTCCACAAATTGTACCTATACAACGTATGAGAGATAAAATAGTAAACATTGAATATATTCGAAAGTGTTTTCAACCAGCTGCTTTCCTGATAATTGAACAATTAAAAAATGCAATCATTTGCATGGGGTAGAAATGCTGTGACTGTTTAGAAGATTTAGAATATAATTGTATTCAGTCTGATTTGTGTCTTAATTGGTATAACTAGACTTGTCAAAATATTGTAATTTATCCACCAGTCAAATATTGGTTTTGTCCAAACTGTAGATACCTATCATTTGTGCACCGCTGGTGCGAATAGCATCGGCCTAAATAGTTATTACACTACTAGCATACAACTATATTATAATCCATGTGATCAAGGAGCCTATTAATCGTAAAATCTTTTCTATCTGCTTTATCTTTGGTGTTATATTCATGTTATAAAATTATAAAATACCAAAAAAATTATTAAAAATCTTGAAATACCAAAAACATTCTGTATTGTACCTAGCTCAGTGGTTAGCGCGTTAGACTCGAGACCAAAAGGTCCCGAGATCGAGTCTCGCTAATCGCTGCTTAATTTTTTTCCGAACTTATAATATTTTTTAAGTTCTTCTTTATGTCTCTGTAATTTTTCTCAAGTCATGTTGACTTCCTTTTTATTTTTCCTTAACGTTTTCATGTATTTTTTCCTATTTCTACTCCCTTTTATTAACTATGATGTGGAGGTAGAGGGTTCTTTACTCTAGGCACTCCGTAATAATTAATTCTTGGATCCTTGGATTTCTGAAACAAATATTTACATTTTACAGAACTATTCTAAGTCATGAAAAATTATCTTAAACTCGCTTCCTTTCTTAATAGTAGCGTATATGAAATTAATGAAGACCGACAATCAATTATTTGAATTTCGGAGCAAACGTCCTTCTTGCGGAGAAGCAGGCAACAACTCGATACCTTTACAGCTTCAAAGCAAGCAAGAATAAAGAAAACTAGACTATAATTAAAGGCTCCCCATTCCCATTTCCAATCTGAATATTCTCTCGGATTCTCCGATCATTACACTGAGTAATTTGTTCCAGACATAGTACTTTTCAACCATTTTCTCTCCCATGTTTTAATGAGAACTTACTTTTCTTTTCAATATTTCGGGAATATTCCTTCCATCATCCTTCAGAAAAAATGCAAAGGAAGAAAAATAAAAAACGGGTGCAATAAAAGATCATGTATCATTGAAAAGATTGAGGCTGTTTGAAACTGCCATGAAATCATTCACAAACTTTACGGTACTAGACACTAAATATCTTTCTTTATTGCGCAGTTTTAAAGACAGGGTCTGAAAAGTTTGTTGAATAACGAGAGAATTCGACGGTATCATCACTGGAATCATCTGTAATGAAAAGAAACAAATGTTAGAAGTTTTTCTCTCCCCCTCCCATATCCGTTTGATTTAATGTGAAACGTTATTATAACAGTATGTCAAAAAATTGTAACATGAAAAACGAAAAATGTTTAATTACTTAAATATTAGGGATTCAATGATATTTATTTATTTTTTATTTAAGATTAAATGCCATTTAACAAATAACCTGCTAATTAAACTAGATTCCCTTGGGGTAATTTAAATGTTTTGCTTCACGCTTTCTTTGAGGCGTTTTTATATAAGTCGTACGTTTTCTGGTGTAACTGTAAGTTTAAGTCCTGAAGACGCTAATAGATGAATGATGTGTTATTGCTATTTCTTAAACAACTCAGAGAACACTGAAGGAAATTTTAAAATGTTTTTATTCAATCTTCAACTGAATGTAAAGGCATAACTTGTGCTACAGATGAAACTTCACTACTAGCGGATATTTAAATTAATATATTAGAAAATTCAATTCAAAAGATGACAACGTAGGATGAGGCATTAAAAAGACTAAAATTGTAAGGTTTTAGTTAAACTAATGTAAGGTTTTAGTTAAACAAACAAAATAATCTGGCTCAGAATATTTTTCCTGCACAAATATCGGATAACGAGATGTCAACTTGGAATCTAACTTTTGAGCCAAGTTAGAGAAATCTAACAGCAAGACATGTTTGCCTAACTCTTAAGCTTCAGCCCCAATTTTGCGGAAGAAAATGCCGGGGATGGTCTAAGAGTCTCTCACCCCTCTTTCGCCACCCCCAACCACTCGAGAGGGTTTTCGGATTGCCGTATAATTTGAGTGCCTTCTAATCACGCAGACACCATACGCGTACAAGCATCTATGCCTACCCGCACAGATGGGTATGGCAGTCAGCGGCATTTATCACTATATAGACTGGATGGTGTAGAGAGGAGACAGGCATAATGTAAATGGGAAGGGACATTCGAGATTCTATCAACCCACTAACGATCTGAAATATCTCCCCCCACGAAGCATGCTAGATCGCACGAGTCATGATCATCACATAAGGCATGCTCATTTGCCCGAGAGATCGCACGTAGAACGCTCGAACACGCGTATTGATCTGGTTCAAGCCACATCGCTAACTTCGTTACCCCCGGTGGCAGTACTTAGCATCCTCTCCAGTGCTACGTGCGTTTATTGAAGCAAATCAACAAATAGGTAATATCAAAATCAATAATATAATTTATTGAGCAAAAGTTATCGAGAATCACCACATATTCATATCACGTAGAACCGTCTTTCGCAACTATGTATGCGAAAGACGGAATCTACCTCACAACGGAAATTAAATGCAGAAACAGTCAAAACGTTTCACAACAATGCCCTTTTTAATACCTTTTTGTTTTTTCTGGCAGGGCTCATATAATGGTTATACAGTTCAATATCATTACGTATAACGTTTTTGTATTTGGTTTAAAGTTCCTGTAACATTCTGTCATGCCGTCCGTGTTCAAATGAGTTTTCATGAAGTACGGGAAATAACTCAGCGTCTGTGACGTAATGCTGTATAGTACTGACGCTTTCTTTAACAGGATAAATGAATGCACTTTCGTTGTCCACAAACGTCACGTCCTAGCAGTTCAGCAGCCAGTAGGCCCGTGATTCCTTCTGAGTAGTCATTTTGGCTTTTTTACGTATTTACTAATTTCTGGTAAGTAGTTTCGGTTCTTCGAAACGAATCAGAAGTGTGTTTCATACTCTGCCGGTTTGTCATTTGGCATTCTGTAGAATGCCTAGAAAATGTGTGAAATACGAATCGTTTCATACATTGCCGGCTAGTTTTAGGCATTATATTCAATGCCTAGGCATTAGTCTATAGAATACCGTATTTCAAACTTTGCCAGTAATATATGACAGAGTGGTTATAACAGGATAACATTGGTAGGTTCCTCTGAATAGTGAAAAGGGTAAAGCGCACAAGCTGACTCAGTCCATGCGTCGACTAGTTCTCCATAGCCTGCCATCTGCTTGCTGATGGAAGGGTACTGGAACCATTGCTGACGACATCGGTCTTATTGTTTCATTACTCCGAACATCGTGCCTGGCGATTCCGCGTTATGGGCAAACTGCTTCCCGTAGGACGGAGATATATCCTCTCCAGTACTGACTCAATTGTGTGTTCTAATCATGTGGGTTTACAAAGCATTCTGCTGACGGTCAACAGGTGACAGAGCACGGAGACACTTGATGGCTGACATTGGTAAACAGATATCATTCCGTTCCCGCCGCTATCTGTAGAGTTAGCATCTTGAGGCCACAAGACTTCTCATCGAGAGTTCATATTAAATATTATTTGTTTATACTGTCGAAAAAATCCTCGCGAACAGACTGCCTGTCTGCATGCGCGTTTTCATGGTTTTCTTCATGTGTAAAACGTCTATACTAGCCAGTTTCCTTAAGGAATTCCTCCAGGAAGTTTTCAGTTTAGGCAGATAGCCCTCGAGTGCTTTGCCGTAATTAAATAAACCTAAACCTACACTGCCAAAAAGGCTGATGATTCAGTTACATTTAGTAATTCGGAGAACAGCTAGGGAAACAGATCCTTATTTGAAGGCAAGCGGGCTTTGAGCCTTTTGTGTTTGCCGCATTGCTCCATTCTGGTTCATTGGGAAGTGCTGTGTGGGTTCAATAGCTCTGGATGTTAAATGACGAGTATAGCTGAAATTTGGGTAGTTTTATGACACTCACTATTACTTTATATCTCCTTTTGCGATTCTTAGATTTTTCTATCTCAGAGTGTAATTTTGTAACTTGTAAGGTTTATCCTAAGTTTATAAACAGTTATTTTAAGCTTTGTATCTTTTATATCTTATTCTAATTTCAGCTTACAATTTCCTGCCAGAATGTAAATTCCGAAAAGCAGTTAATGCAAATCAGAAAGAGTGCCATTTAAGTCGTGACTTCACGGACTTCGAGAGAGAGAGTCTGATTCCCTGACTAGCGCGCTTTTGCCTTTTGGCTACGTCTCTCTGAGCTATTACTACGCTCGAACATACTGTTGCGTTTATACGGGTTCGTAGATTTGAGAGTATCCGATGAAAACACGATGCAGAACAATAAAAAGCACAATTTATTTACAGGAATCACTATTTACAGCACAGTTCCAAAATTACCTTTAAAAGCGTCGAAAATCTACAATAAATACGCTGAAACAATCAGCAACACAGCTTCAGGCTGTAACTGTAAAGGTAGCTTCACGGCAACACTAAACTTATAATAAACACCGTAGAACAATCACCAATACACTGTCAAGCTAAACTGTAAAAGTAGCTTCACGGCAAAGCACTATCTCGATCGCTTTCCGTTCACAAAACTCTCGCGTTGCTTAGCATTCACAGTAAGCAGCTATTCTCGCACTGCTCACAACAACTTCACAATACTTCACAATCTTCACAATGCTCGCAACAACTACTGCTCTCAGAAACGCAAGGGTTTATATAGCTTTTCCTTAAGTTCCACAGGTTTCGAGAAATATCTCGACAGTAAATTATTCTAGAAGCTTCCCGATTGGACCATTGGATATCGCCTATTTGGTCGCCAAATGGGCGATAAAGTCGCCAATCTGGCAACCCTACCATACACTATTTTATGGCAACCGTAGTGCTATGCCGGAAAGCTTACATACAGGCGCAACCGCCGAATTTTTCGCACCACTGCCTCCTCCCAAGGACTGCACGTCCCGGGCAGTACAATCCCTGGTTGGGAGCCAAAAAGAAATAATCGAAAAAGCGCCAAAACAAATAAATAATACAAAAAAAACAAAATTTGCAAATATATAGAGTATATACAAAAAAAAAAAACATTTACAATAATTACAAAGATCTATGTACAAAAAACTATGCATAAAACATAAAAAAAAACAAAAAA